>JARYHS010013631.1:3167212-3281684 GCA_031002005.1 Vandiemenella viatica | reverse complement strand
TTCTCTTGGTAACTTATTCCAATCCCTGTCACCCTGACCCAAAAAAGAGAATCTTCTTACACCCTTGGGCCTGAAATCGAGTGCCAGATAGTGGTCATGGTCATCTTTTCCCTTCCATGCATTACTTTTAATTGTTACACCAATATCTTTCCATGCCTCATCAGCAATATACGATTCGTACACTCCCATGACTCTCTTCACCCTCTTCCTGTCTTCCAATGAATCCCATTCCAGTTCTTTTTTCATATCTGTTACTGATTGCATTCTGCGGTAATTTCTAGAAACAAATCTAGCTGCCCTTTTTTGCATCCTCTCCAACTCCTGTATTTGATAAGGAAAATGTGGGTCCCATACTACACAGTTCAGATGGATTAGGGTGCAATAAACTCTGAATTAAGAGCGCTATCAACGAAATTGTGTTAATATATTTTGGCAAAGTAACAGCAAAATAAAAACTTCGGTACCTTATATGCAGTATTAGATGTAAGGATGTTTATTATTTTTCGTTTAAATATAGGAAATAGTCAATATTGAGGACAATTTTAAAGTTCCTATATGTAATAGCTTTTTTTAGACAGACCTGGTAGAAAAAAAGAACAACTTTGATGACGGCTGATTCCCTATTAAATTGTAGTTCTTTTAATATTACTACGCTATTCACTAAAAAGTGAATGGCGCGGTGTTAGTTGCACTTATTCGAATACGTAAACGTATATGCACTGGAAAGTATATGACAGGAGGCACCCTTGGGCTACCTCTCGGCTAGCGCCGAAAGTGACATGGAAAAAGTATGGAAAACCAGGATCTGGAAAGGCCGGAACGGTTCCTCGAGAACAACCCCTGCCTCATTCTCAGTTTTCTCGCTCTACTAATCCTTTTTATTCTATTCCATTCCATTATCGCTCTTAGGAAAAATGAGCAATGAAAAAATTCGTTCTGGCCCTGAAAAATCTTATTTCTAGGTCATTCCTGAACATAAATGTTGCTGACGATAAAATGTATTTGCTATCATCCTAAAATAAATCTGTCATGATCTTCTGAATCAGCTACCCACTCTCGGCGATGCAAAGATTCACGTGCATGGTGAAATAGGTGCGATTGTGTCTCATTATTTCAGTTGATCCGTCCTATGAAGGCCTTCTCTGATGTTTCAATAATGTCAGATGTTATAATTTTAATACTGTCCCTCAGGAAGTAGTCAGGAGGTGGATTGCATAACTTTTTTTGACACTACACAAAGCGCAGACAATATTTTTTGGGCAAGGTTACCCCTGCTCCTCCGCCCCTCCCTCAAAATATGATCAGTTTGCAGTTCTGCACAACATACAAGGTTTTATTCAACCTGTATTTCTGCGTAATGTTAATGCTCTGTCGAGATGTTGAATAGTATACAGTTGGATACAACAGCTACTTAATCCTTCGGAATTAGCAAATCCAAATGGGAAAACTATTATAATTGTCAACATATACATATTTTTCTCTGATGAAGTTGATTCTTCTTTAATTTGGTTTGTCGAAGCGCGTGATAATACAATGTTAATATTAACCAGACACTAAAAAAGTCTAGCCTGAATAAAAAAGACTAATACAAAATTTACATGGCATGATAAATGATTGAATGTAAATGTACGTGTTTAAAATTTCTGGATGTTTGAAAGAAAATCGTTGCATGACAATGTGAAGCACTAGAAGGAATGGAGATTTATTGACGTAGTATTCCACCAGCAAGCACAGTATTAACGTGCAACTGTTAACTTTTGACGTCGTGTGTCATAACCCCTTTCTTGTTTTTCCGTTGGTCATTTAAGAGAAACACTTGCCACATTACTAAAATAACAAATTTATTAATTTTAATCACGTAAATAAAAATTGATTCAAATCTTACGTCAGATGGAATATTTTCGTGCATGAGATTTCATTAAAAATTTTATTGCTTCTTGCTATCTATTTTTTGTTTGAACGTCCCTTGCCGTTAGTGTGCTCGGGCATTGCATTTCCGTAGACCGTTGCTTCGGTATCGAGCTGACTTTGTGTTGTATGCCAAACAACTAGGTCGTCTGTTCGATCTGGGTTGGTATTGATCTACACTGACTGCAGTGGAACAACAAGCTACAAGCCGCCGCGGGTGTTCAATATTCTCTTTATACCAACAGAACGGAATTTTAACATGCCGAGTTGTAATTAATACTTCGGGAGAACGTGTTGTGCGTAGTCGTAGTACTCGCCACCTGTACAGAATTTTGAAATGTAGAAACTTAGAATTATCAGAAATTAATACAGTTCTTTTTATGTGCGACCGATGGTATGAGCTTAGTATAGAGGGGAGTGGCATGGTGCTATCTGAAATTCCAAGCAGAGTTGGAAAGAATGGGTTCAAAAACTACAGAAGTTAAAAAAGTGTATAACATACATAAATTAATTAATCTGTGAGAGGCTTTCATGAAGTACCAGCGTAATCGCCCAGCCAATGAGAAACTATTTTTTTCTCTTCGTCAAACTCACTGTAAAGTGCATTATGTTGCTTTAAGGCAGAGGGCTACTATGAAATCTTAAAGAAGTCTGATTGTGAAACTATCTTAGAGTAACTGTTAGTGGCTAGTTTTCTTTCCTGCACCCTCTCCTTGTGCTTAGGTGTTTTTTTTTTTTTTTTTTTAGATAAGGATGGAGAAGAAGTTACTGAGGATTTGAAAAAGGCAGAGATTTTAAGTAACTGATTTAGTGAGAGCATTAGGGACAACACAATTAGAAATGAACACACCAAAACATTTGAAATTCATCCTGAGGATATCATGAAGGAAATAAGACTGATAAAGAGGCTGGTGTAGATAATATTACTACAGATATCTTAAAGATAACCGGATGTGTCATTGTACCTTATCTCGAAATATTATTTAAATTGAGTCTGGATACTTGCTGCTTACCACAGGACTGGAAGAGTGCAATAGTAGGGCCGGTACATAAAGGAGGAGTGAGAAATAGAGTCGAAAATTTGATATCAGTGGTAGGTAAATTAATGCAACCACATCAGAAATATATGTGAGGAGCGTAAGTGATTTTCGAATAGGCAACATGGTTTTAGGCAAGGATATTCATGCGAATCTCAGTTGGTGGGATATTTGCAAGATATTTCAGATGAAATTGACAAGGGAGGCTAAATTAATAGTGTAGCACTAGATCTTTCAAATGCGTTTGACAAAGTGAGCCATAAAATGCTAGTAAATAAGGTAAAAACTATTGGAGTGGATGAGAAAGTGGTTTACTGAGTAGAATAATTTTTAAAAGGTAGAAAACAGAAAGTTAGGGTAGGAAATGTAGTATCAAAAGAAGTAAAAGTAAAAATGGGAGTTGCACAGGGTAGCGTATTGGGACCATTACTATTCAGTATTCTAATGAATAATTGTGTTGATTGTTTACTATTAGAAATTAGATTGTTTGCAGATAATATAACGTTATATAAAAGGATCAAAACGGTAGAGAACTGTAAACAGCTGTAGGGTGATCTGGACAGATTATCTAGTTGGGTGAGTAAACATGGGATGAAGATAAATACAAAGAAGAGTCAGCTTATTAGATACACAAATAAAAAACTAAGGGTTGATTACGATTATAAGGTGGTGAAAGAATTGCTTGTTGAAAACTTGAAATGTAAATATTTTGGCATTACATCTGATAACAAACTTAACTGGGCAGGACACATTGGTCAGATAGTAGGAAAAGGTTTCGAAATTCTGCACTTGTTGGAGAGAGTGATGAGGGGATGTACGAGAGAAGTAAAGGAATTGGGTTACAAAACTTTGGTCAGACCATTGCTTGGAGAACCGTGAGGCAGACTCAGTTATCTAACTTGAAAATTTGCCAAACGTTGATTTTTGTGCCAAGCAACTGTCTCCTGACTTATTATCGGTTAAAGTCATTCGAGTATGGAATCCTAAATTGCGTGCAGCTCGATTCGTCCCCCCCCCCCTTTCCCCCTTCCCATGAATGTCTCTGTTGGTTTACTGCACTTTTCCATCTCTTGCAATCATCCAGTAATCTCTTCATCTGCATGCAAACACGTACTTTCCAGTTACAATCTTAACAGCCCCTAACCTTATCCTTCTACCAATGTTCATCTCTCCAGTGTTCCATCTACTGCCAAATTTACCTGTCCCCCACGTTTACCCATTTTTACTCGCATCATTTTAAAACATGTTTATTTCGACTTTTTTGCCTATGGCTTCACTCCTCGTCGTCGTCATTAGAGGCGGGAAAGGACTAGGGTCAAAGAAAGAGAAGGAATTCGGTCATGGCATTTTTAAAGAAACAATTCCAGCATTCGCCTGGAGGGATTTCGGGAAACCGTGAAAAATCTAAAACATGATTGCCAGAGTGTTACTGCTCATCCACCACACCTGGTCATTTCAACTTAACTGTTCACTTAATCTATAGCGTCCATGTACAACAGCACATTTCAAATGTTTCAATCTGTCTTCTTTATTGTACTTAAAGTTCTGATCTGTTCTTCTGTTAGCCACTGAGTTCCCCCTCGAAAACCCTTTTTCTTTTTGTTTTCTGCTTTGGAAGGAGGCTCTAGTTCTTCAGCCATCAGTATTAATTTTTTAATTCAAAAATATTATAATTCATTTATTTGTTTTTCTACATCTGATCCAAGTAAACTCGTTCCAAAATAGGTTGTCCTGAAATCCAATAGGGCCACTGAAAGAAAAGTACACTGTCTCAGAGAGAGTACTTTTGATGAAATTAGGGTTTCAGATCACCAACCCAATAAGCTAGACATCTGATACTTTTTCAACAGAAATCGTGTACGCGTCAATAAATTTCACAAAATTCATAGTGGTGTGGGTATCAGTGTTAGAGAAAGTTGTTTTTAAAAAAGCTGATAATAACAGAAAAACGACTTGGCGCAAACGATCCCAAGCCACTTTTATGAGTAACATTTTATACTTTTGAGCTAATTCTTTTACACTGAATGAAAGTAATGAGGCAAAAATTCACTGAAACAATATTCGAACCAATCTATAACCTTATGTCGTCACTCGTGATAGTACTGTAACAAATTTAGAATTGATAGCAGTATTCGGAGGCGGTTTATCTGCGAGTGATAATGTGTTTTAATAGAGTTTGTCATTTGATGTGAATGAAATTAAATACGACAGTCAACGCGCACAAAAGCGAGACCGTTTCTGCCACTGAAACCTGCCTGGCGAGGTGTGGGGTCACAAGGGCCTCTTGTTCCGGTCTCAGACAAGAGTGGATTGTATTCGCAGTTTAGCACCACGCTCTACATGCTAACTGCACTGGAACACTTCCTAGTTTACAGACAATAAAGCTCTTTCAACGCACACAAAATAAGGAGCTTTAGTGTCCACGCCTCTTTTGTCATCCTACTTTTAGTTATCACTTATCAGTAACCTCCGTAATATTATACACACATTACCCATAATACATCATTTCTATTACGAAAAATTTCAATCGATTTTCATTTTATTTATAGGCAATTTTTCAACGAGTTTGAACTGAAATTAGTCTCATAGGTATTTTCCTACCATTTCAAAAAATTCAAATAATTTTTTAATGTTTGACCCAGAATAAATCGTATGATACTAAATCTTTTAAGCTGATGGCAAAGAAATATAATTTTTAACTAAACATATGAAATCACTAGCAATACTAATAAGTCTTCATACAAGTAGTACAAGTTAAATTTTAAATAAAAGGTAAGTTAAACTCAAAATAAAAAAATTAAATGTTATAAGGACAGTAAAACATGAACAAAGCCTCAATTTTTTTATGTTAATATGCAGTTCATTTATCCATTCTAACGGCGATGAAGATGTGCACAGAAATTCAATTGAGAATCTCTGATACAAACGTAAGGAACAGTCCATATTAGTCTCAAATTTTTTCAGACTAGTTTCAAGAGACAATGTTACGGTACTTTTCTACAGTTTCATGTTTCATAGGTAATCAGGATTATTCACCTTTTTTACAGAACAGCCTATTAAAGCTTTCGTACAGTAGTTCAGTGTTTGAAATCACAGTGATGAAACTGTCCTATAGGCATTATTTCTCAAAGTAATTATTGTTATTATTGTCTCGCTCTCTCATTTTGTGTTTTATGATCAACCTACAGCACACTAACTTCTGAACAATTATCTTGACGTATTTTCCAGCATATGAATTTTGTTTCCGTGAAATACAGTGGCTATTTTCTATCACATTAGTTTGCACGAATTTTATGCATACTTGCTTGTTCTGCAAGCAGTATTCATGATAATAATCGTCACTATTGAAATCAGTGCGTCTCATCCTTTATTGAAACACTGAAGTTAATATTATATCCATCGTCATAAACAATTACTTTGGGAATTATAACAAAATCAAAATTAAAAACTTGATTGTCTAATCCTTGATATTCGAGCAAGAAGTTTGATATTTCAGTAGAAGGTTTTATCACTGAAGTATTGCAAGTAGTAGGAAAAATTTAGTTATAGACATTGTGAAGTGGAACTGTTTTCAAATACATCAGTTACAAATTGGTAACTAATTTTAACAAGCTTAAAAAACGCATTGCAGCCATTCTCATATTCTGTATTGAGTATTGTTTCTTTTGATATCACTTTCAAGTTATCATCTCCTCATTTTTAAAGACTTAGTACGATAGTCATGCAAGCATAAGAAATGAATCAATATTTTTTAATTTTTAAAAATTATTCTTTCTTTATAATTTATTATTCTTACAGTCAGTTATTCTATTACGCATATTTTTCAAGCATAAAAAAACTGACATTCAAATCCCAGCAATAGTAGTTTAATTACGGAGCTTAAAATTCTTTTTAAAAAAACGTGTTTTGGGGAAAATCTCGAACTTTGAACTTACCTTTGCTGCTACATTAATGCGGCTTACAATATCACCTAAACACAAGATTATCACAAAATACAACGTGATCTTTCATCACGTTTTCTTCAAAACTGTAATAATACACTGCAAAGTATGCTGAACTCTATAAAATTTTAAAAGATTGTGTTAGATTAAAACAATAACTTATTTTAGGAAAACTAAATTCTGTCAATACTCTCGTATATAAAACCGTACTACGATATTCACCATGAAGTTTCAACAAGAAGGAGAAATCATTAGCATACGAAATAATACAGTAGATAAGATAACCAGCAAAGCGTATTGCAAGCTCATAGCTGCGATATAGGAATATTTTTGGGTTCCACTAGGAATTGCCAATAATCGTAGAAGTGAGTTAGAAATAACGAGTAGAGTAACCAAAGGAGCTAACTTCTACAGTACCGTGCGAGGCTTACTATAGGACATGAAGGTTCCCAGAAGAACAAAAATTGTCTTGTACAAATCATATCTCATTCCTATTCTCACATATGCTTTGGAAACATGCACGCTAACATCAAGGGAAGCAAGATCCAAGCATGTGAAATGAAGTTTCTTAGAAAGGCCCTCCAGAAAGAATAATGAAATTAGATCAAACCTAGAGCTAAGGGAATCCATGGAAGAGAGACTTAGGTCATCAAGACTTCGGTGGTTTGGGCATGTGAAGAGAATGACTAGTAAAAGACTGCCAAAAACTTATTTGGAAAAAAGGATAGTGGGCAAAAGACCAGTGGGAAGACCAAGAAGAAGATGGACATACCAACTGAAGGAGGACGTAGAGAGAAGAGGTTGGAATTGGGAGTACATCACAGACAGAGAAACCTTTCTGGACAGGAAAAGGTGGAAAACAATCGTCTATAACAACCAAGGTTCGTAAACCACACCCGGGAAACTGGAGATGGTCCCCAACGATAATGACGATGACTAGGAAAACTTTTCGTTCATGAGGTATCCAGAGGTTTTTGCTTCTAGGAACTGCGAGGAATTCATGGTTGGTGTCCAGATTACGAAACAATGAAGGCGTTCGACTGCAATAGATATTCGGTCAAATGACTTAACCACTGAGACACCAGCCCACTCTAACTGCAGTGGTTCATAATATCAGAGAGTCATAACAGAACGCCATGGTCTAACCTTGTAGTTGGTGGCGGTGAGTCCGCACTTGGAGGCGACGTTGACGATGATGCAGACATGACCTCGGTACTTGTCGAGAGACACCTCGTTACCCTGGATGTCCCGGGCTGTAAAGTCATAAATCGTCGAGGCAGCCTTCCAGTCCTTAGTGTCAGACATCTTCTAGGATAACTGCGAACACAAACAACAACCATATTACCACCTGAATACCAAGCCAAAAGTAGTTTTACCGAGTGGATGTAACTCCAAACTTTAATCAGTGCACTCAAGTTTAAACACATAAGTTAATGTAATAAGCTTTATAGTTTACCGTCTCTAAAGACCTCGCTGTTAAGAGACGTTAAGCAATTTAAATATATATATATATAGTTTAAACGAATAATTTTATTACTCTTAGCAAACTAAAACATTCTCCACCGGAATCACTAAACATTTGCCGTTTCTGCAGTAAAATATTAAGTTAATTTTTTTACACACAATAAATCAGTTTCAGCGTTCAGATTTTGCTTCGATGACAGTTTTATCGAGTTGCATATACCAATTCATTCTAGGTTAAATAAACACTTAGTTTTTAGATATTACAAAGAAAATCGTTTAATTGTTGTCTTCAGAAACTCCATACATCATCTTCTCTAATCCTTTTAACGTGAGTTTACATAATTTTATGTAGATTCAGGGCTGCATGAAAATTTATTTATATATATTATCATGGTAAACAAAAATCTGTCTAAGCCATCCCTATGATTATCAATCATTTTCCTTAGGCGGCTGAAGTCAAGAGCTTCGGGACTTAAGGTAAGTATCTCAATTACTTGTATGTTTGTAAAATTTTGTTTACATTCTCTCATTTATGTTGAACCATGAATAATAATGACTTCGTATGCCAGATTTTGTCCATGACACGATTCGTGTAGACCAAGACTATTTTTTGAAATACTGAAACAAAAAATAACTGAAAAGAGTAACTAGTCTCTTTTTTATATAAGACTGGAGATTTTCTCGGCATTCCCCTTTTTGTTAGAACGTAAATAAATTTTAGCTTGATTTAAATATGCACTTCATACAGCTGTTACTTTCGGAAAATTAAACATGTGTTCCCTCCATCCCTACATAATGTTTTGATCCGTCCACCAATCAACATAGTGTAATAGTATATACTGTACCTCATATCTTAATTCAGATTCTATGCTCTCAAACAAATCCCATCCGAATCCGTTCAGTAGTTTTTAAGTAATGCCAGATTACAGCTAAAAATGTTTAATGTTCACAATACAGATTACCATTTCCTGCTACGCCAGTAGGTGACGTTACATGATGAGACATACCTCATATTTCAAGGCAGATCAGAAGTTTTAAAACCACGAAAAGACAATTAAAAAGAGCTCAGAAGTTTTTTGCACGATGCCAGAAGAAACAAACACACAAAAATAGAAAATAATTTTAAAAAAATTGATTTGTTTTGAGCGACCTGCAAATAATAAAAAAAAGTCTTCAATGTGCATTCGCAACCGCCTTACACTTTTATAACAGTGCTCATACAATCAGTGGAATAAACAGAGAGCTATTACCTGATTGAAGCCTTGAGGAACGATAAGCTTACGATTGCAATGTCATGCTGAATGATTGATTTTGGATAAGTTCCGCTTTTACTAGGACTGCAATGATGCATGCATATACATTAGAAGACAATGTTGTGTGCGCCTCGTTGCACGATGTATTTTTTCGCACTATCCTACTCTCTTCGAAAGCCCGGAGCATCACTGTGGGACTCCACTACGTGCCATTTTTCTTACATAAAATGCAACGAAGTGAATACTTTTTCAACAGAAGGCTTACAGTAGCGACGCTACAAATGTTAATGACAAAATCTCCCTCCATCATAATCCTGGATCAAGACGATGACTGATCACAAGATGCCAAGGATTTTTAAATACACTCAGCAAACCAAATACCACTTCTTGCGAGTCAAAGTAGATACACAAAAAGCGGAATGTTGACTACGAGCAGCCTCAATAACTGGTACTCAAGCATCACTCAGTTGGATACCACAATCCCGGTTTACAATATCGGACGTAAAACGATTCTCATATGCTTCTTTAAGGGGGCATCCATTAATTACGTGAGGTGAAATGGGAGAGGCGGGGGGGGGGGGAATCCGGTGAAATCTCACCAGGGGGGAGTGGGAGGGGGAGGTCGACGGAAATCTCACGTGAGGTTTTGAAATTCGTAAAGGACAGTAGAGCTAAAAAAATGTCTACAAATGGCGCAGATGTCGACTTTAGGGGGAGGGGAGGTATAAGGTCTAGAATCAACGCTGTAACGGAGGGGGTATAACCTTTCTCGGAAGCATGAGAGCTAAAAAAAAAAAAAAAAAAAAACAGACTCAAAACTACGAGGTCGATTATCAGCCGGGGGGAGGGGGGGGGTCTTGTCAAAATCTCACCTCATCTCAGGGGGGAGGGGGAGGGTCTGGCCAGATCTTACCAAATCTCACCAGGGGGGTGGGGAGGTTCCGGAATTCCGAAAAAACATCTCACGTCTTTAAAGAACGCCCCCTAAGAAAGCTGCCCCAAAAGCTTCTGCATCCGCCAGTACCCTGGTCGTTTTGGAACTAGGACATGGGTTCGATTTCGAATCGGCAAGGGTACTGGCGCACAAAAGAAGCTTTTGGAACAGCGTTTTTGTAAAACCGTTTGTCATTCACCCTGCGCCTGACCTTGTAAACCAGAATTTTGGTTTCCAGCAGAGTGAAAAGCTTGGATGCCGGTTATTGAGGCTGCTCGTCGACGTTCAGTTTTGTGCTCCGAGCAATGCTAATGCTACGCAACGTAACAACTACTGCCGTTTCCATGTCAGTCTAATAACAACGCGCTCTTGGCAAGATTTAAATTGTAGGTTTTACGACTTGTTCACTCTAACCTGAAGGCGACGGCGGAGAATACAGTCCACGAAATATTATGTTCAAACGACAATTTAACTCTGCTAGTTTCCAGTGAAAAATTTATCTGTCTCGATCAGTTTATTCAGTACTGAACCTAGTATAGTGAGTTCGGCCACAGCCTTTTTTGAAGGAACCATCCCAGCATTCGCCTGGAATGATTTAACCCAGATTTGTATGATAGGTTGTTGTTGTTGATGGCACTTTTGGCGCTTTAGGGGGCGTCGACATTTGGGTCATTAGAATGTACAACTCCGAGAAAAACTTCGTTCATTTATTGCTCAGTGATGATCACCATTCTGTACTAGTCTTTACAAGTATAGATATTGAGAAAGAAGCTGAAATAACCAGCCAGTTGCTGACACAAAATGAACAACATCGACACGAAAAAAAAAAATATTGACGGTCAAAATTGACGGTCAAAATCGACAAGAAAAGGGCAGACCATCCAGATTATCATACGTAGTTCCCGCATTCGGTAGATCATGACGTCAAGTTTTTTTCAATACTTTCATCTATGAGTGTTTTCAGAGCTTTAATGAAGCAAAACACTAGACACTGTCTTGAATAGGCTAGCAATGGAAACATTAAATTTGAGACATTTGAATTTTTAATTATTTGATTATTTTAAATATATCGAAATATTGCTTAGTGACAATAAGTTGAAAAATAATAAAAATATTTAGGTATTTAATTTTAACAAAGCATGTTTGAAAATATCATCCGAATCCTTGTATCAGTGTTTGAGCATTTCCGCGGTATTTAGCATTTGTAACAGTCGTTCGTGAATATCAATCTGTAGTTAAAGTATAAAGATTTGAAATATTTGGACAGATAAAGCCATATTTATTTTTAAAAATCAATATACATATTGGTGGGTAGGTTTATCAAGAGTGATTTCATTTCCTTAAATTCTGGATGTTAGTAAAAAAAAAAAAAATGATGCTGCAGTAGGTTGATGTGTGGAATTTCTCTATTGACATTCCCATTTCTTTGAAGTGTGGATACTGAAAGTTGTCAGTGTGTCATATTTTTGAACATTTCCTACCCATATCGGAGGACTGAAAAATCTCCTGTTGTTAACGTACTTAGTGAAAATGAGGACCATCGTTAACGCCCTGAGATGCGTGAGAGAACACATGTAGGTAAATTCCGATGACGTCTTCCACTATGTGCGACCTATTCTGATTGTATATACCCTCTGGCCAATGTTCTTGAGGCTTGTAAACCTCCGATAAATAGAATACAGACAGGTGATCATATACTTATTGAAAACAATGATTTTAATATAAAATCTGATGCGTCAGATCCGTCCGGTGTGACAATCTAATAAATATGTTTGAGAAGCTGTTTCCAACTGAACAAATCCTTCCAGCTATCTGCTCCAATGAATTCCAGATTCCGATATAGTAAGGTCAGCGTCTAATGCCGACAGTGCACCTATAGTCGACATTACATCGTATCAATTTCTAATTTAAGGAAATATGATGAATCGTACAAAAAAACAGCAACACTGTTAGGTTTACTCATCAGTCTGAATGGGACCAAAAGTTCGTTAGTGGCCTCATTTGTCGATGGTCAACAGTGCATAATACCATTGCCGGGAACACGTATCTTACTAGCAAAATCTCAACGTCGGGAAGTATTTAACTATCAATTAATGTAAGTTTGCCTTACTTTCTACAGAACATAAATACATTTGCACTTACATTTACCTGCAGTAATAAAATAATATGGACAAAAGCTTCGAAATTGGAAAAACAAATTATTGATGTGGCTACAGTAAGAGGGCTTACCTCGCAACCACAATCTGCAGAACATTGCTCGCAACCTGATGGATGGTAGGGTCTACGGCTTACTGTTGTACGTAGAACTGTTGGCTCGATTAAAGTGTTACTAATATGTCTTATCGCCAGTAAAATATCATAGTTATGATCACTGTAATAACTGAAGCATTGAAAGAAAATCTTTTACATAAAATCTTCAAAAATATTTACTTCTGTCAGAAAATAATCACAGCAAAATCTAAAACATGCTCCTGTTCGTCTTTTCTATTATTGAATTTTGCTCCAAAATATGTGTAAAGTATAGATACTCTTATTTTAATTGTTTCATACAACTTTTTTTTTTCGGTAAGGACTTTGCGGCTTAAAGACATCGAAGTCTTTCGAGCCAGAAAAAGTTGGGAAGGCGTTCGGCCATGAACTTCTGAAGGAACCATCCTGGTATTCATCCGGAATAATTTTTGGGAAGCCGTGGAATACCGAAATCAGAATGGCTGGACCGGGGATCGAACTCGCGTTCTCCCGAATTCTGGGCCCTAAAGTTAATCGTTCACCCACTAGCCTAGCCTAGGAATTACAGAAGGAAATATTTTCATTCCGATCGACTAATGTCTGCTCTAATTGTTTCTAATCTAATTTTAGGGACTCGTTATTTGAAGTGTAAACAGGAGACATAATGATATTGACCTAATTGATTATCGAAAATCCTCTAGTCACACTAGTTAGTATAGCTTTAGCATTATAAACTTCGGTCGGTTGTTATTCCCTATCAAATCCGATTCATTATGTAAAAGTGGTTCCGTGTATAAATTTGAAACTTCAGATGTAAATAGAGCGACTAATAGACTTATGGAATGTCCTGGGAGTGCTGTGTTATAGCAATATTAATACCAGGCGATTAGTTCCTTTAGTCGTTGTAGTCACTTGAATTACCGAATTCTTAATTGAGTTTAATTTTTGTTTCGTGTTGTCCGTAATGTGGTGTTCGTATCCATATAACGTTACTGAATAATACTTCATTAAAAACGTTGTAAATCTAAGCATTTTCTCATCGGTTATCATTTCTGCTAATATGAGTCTGTTCATTTCATTTCCTCTCCTAATCGCATAAACAGAAAGAACCCTTTACAACATACATAGAATTGACAAAGCAAAGGAAGGTAAGGAATTCGACAAAGAATGCTAGAAATAACTGTTGCGAGACGTTAATTCTTCTGAAATTCAACAGATTTTAAATCTTATCTGTAATAGTGAAATCTACTATGTACGAGTTAGAGCGGTCTGGCGTATAACTGGAGATGGACTGTCTCGGCGGGGATTTTCAGAGGCGTTTAACCCGACCTTCACCTCTGGCACAGCTTGCTGTGTAATGTGAAGTACGCCAGAACGCTTCCGTGGTACTGATTCCACGTTAAACTGTACGTCCCCAGTACCCGGTAGAATTGCCGGGTTAGGTTAAGGTGGCTACGACAGGGGCAAAATGCAGCCAATAGAAACCCTGTCACCAGGTCATTAGGACCACACGGAATTATTATTATTACCTCAGTATTAGTAACTTTAATCCATCGAGTCTTACATAACAGTACGTTGTACATTCGTATTTTATAAATCATGCACTGCCGTAGCGGTATCGTAGAGAACATATTCAAAATCGACGAACAACACATTTCATATATTAGGTCGTATCTTCTCAGTCGTCTAAGGGAAAACATCAATGTCCCTTATTTTGGATCCGGAAAGCTCTATTTTCTAGGATATATTGTTATTATTTTTTATCATCATTATTATTTATTTTCGAAAGTACCGGGTATATTACAGTATCAAACATCACAATCCACCATGTAACCAAGTTTTATAGGATAGCTTTGAATTTTCACATCGCCAAACACCAGTCTTCAGTAGGTAGACTTGTTTCACATGGGTCCAGATATTTTACAACTAAATGCCATGTAATTTCCTTTTCAAAACAAACGTGTCATAAATATACACAAACAGTTAAACACTGAGATTCCAACTGTGTTAGTTCCATTCTAGTAACAAATATTAAAAAATCAAGTTAAAAACAGCAAACACTTAAGATTAACATTATCACAGGAACGTACCGAAACGCTGATAACGCGTGTGAGATAAAGTCACGATGGAGGTAGAAACAACTCGACACTCGAAGTTTTTATTCATCGAGAGCAATGGCAAATCGTCCAATGTTTGTATGCCGTATTTAGATAATTATATTCGTTTCCTAGTGTACTCACAATAGAGTTACTAAGTTTAATGCAAATGTTCCGCTCAGATGACGGATACCAAAGTGAATTTCCGACGCAATGATTTTAAAATCGAACAATTTTTAAGATATGAAGGATTGACAGGTTTCCGCAGCCAAAATTACGTAAAGCAACCCTGAAATTTCATCATGTCCATCCGTCGGTATGCCACAGCCTCGAAATTCCGCCGACTTCGCATCGATTGTGATGAAATTTCACAGGTTGATGTATTCTAACAGATCCGTAGACGAAGGAGGAGACGGGGAAAAAACAGGATACGCACTCCCCGAACCAACAACAACTAAAAATATAAGGGAAAAAACTATTTTCCTTGTCCCATGGAGTGTGATGTCAATGAATGGGCATTCACAAATGCTATCGATGCTATTTTGGGACATTTTTATTTAGTTTTATGATATGAGTCAATAACTATGACTCTCTCCGGACTAATATTCTAACATTTTGATTGAAAAATCTGAAAAAATCATTATTAGTGTACTTAATTACGACTTTCAATGAAATTTTTTTGGGAAAATCTATGCTTCACATGATTTTGATTATTCCATCAGCAAAAAACATAATTTTATGGTCAAAATAATAAGCCTTAAGCCTAGTAAATGAGGTTTATTCACCACAGTCAGCCGTCATCGCAGTAGCTAATAGGCCCGCCTTAAAAATTCAGAATCCTCGGTTCGAATCATGATACAAAGAGAAATTTTTATGCAATCTTAGCCTGACCTTAACCTCTCATAAAGCTTTGTTTTATTCACATGAAACACACTACGTGATTCTGCGATCTGGATACGGAGTTATACAACAGGCGCAACCACGGCAGAAGCGATGCGCGGCAACTTCAAATACCAACAACTGGTCCTAGGGTAAATTATTAAATTTAATATGTAAAAAGCACCAAAACCGATACAAGCTACTGAACCTTAATGTACGTTGATTCCGTCACGCAATGCGAAATTGTTTATCTTAACTTCTTTACAAAATACAATATTTATCAAATATTTGTTCTAGTCTCAGGCCGTAGTTTTACTTACTTTGATTTAAGAGAAAATATTTTGATTTAGTGAACATTCTATAATATACCATACATATGATAAGCCAGGCTCCATTTCTAACACCAGTCTGATTTTGCAACATGAATAACATGAAATTAAGATGCTTTTGTAAATAGCGAAGAAAAGGATAATAATACATTAAAATTCGTCAATGACTATTTCATTTTTACAAGAACAATGGTAGCTCGGGATAAAACGTAAGTATGAATCAATGCATGCAATTAGTAAGAAAATATTAGCCACCTTCCAACATAAGCTAAGCATCCTCTGCCGCAAATATCACTGCGAAATGCAGAGTAATGATGTTTATCCAGGTACAGGTTTACACAATCTCTCAATGTTTCGCCGTTCCCTGCGAAATGTTATATGGCAAGAAATTTTGAATATCATTTCACTACTACCTCGATATCAGGAAGGTAGGAAACTATTAGCACCGCCATACTATTTTGTTGCGTTATTTTTTATTTTATTTTTTTTATTGGACTCGTCAACTCATATGAAGCAATAACAATCACTGTTCCATATTATTCAGAATCTGCTATGGGACAGCAGGAAGCACATAATGCTTTTCCCTAGGACAAAATGTCTTCTCTTGAAAAGTATCTTAAGTTCTTTTCTTGTATCTATCATTTCTGTTAAAATATGATAGAAAACAGTAACAGGCGTTCCTTAGATACGGAAAAGTTAAAGATAAATTTGTCCTCATATTTGAGGTATTCCGGAAGTTTTTGAAGATTTTCACTTAGGATGTTACTGCTCGTAGATGTTATTAGGTCAGGAAGATAATGAGAAATAATAAACGGAAATAAATTCGTCCATGGCCTTCTGAAGTAGCCATCCCGGTATTGCCCTGAGTAATTTAAGGTAACAATAGAAAACCAAACCAGGATGGCCGGTTCGGGTATAGAAACCGCATCCTTCGGAATGCCCGTCCAGGGAGTTAACCCTTCACCCACTTTTTTTACTGCCCTCGTCTTGCCAGGTCGATAACAAAATGCGGTAAGATAATTTTCTCACTTACTTTTAATTTGGAAATTTAAATAACTGAGATAATGAATAAAGAAACAATTAATGGCAAACTGATTAGGTTTTAATATTAAACTCTCAATTAATTTTGTATGGGAGCGGGAAAGAATTTGGTGATGGTTACTTCCGAGCAATCTTCAGCCCAGTGGTCTCAGAAAACGTTGGAAATCTAGCAGGTTTGATAGGGATAGCAGTTCCCACACGACGTCTTGCCTTAACATTAAATCTTCTGGGGCAGCATTGCCCCCAGAGTGTGGGGAAGTTCTTACAACGATGGTCGCATCTCCTTCCAGATTATAATAGGTTGTCATTACTTCTGTGTGTCAGCTTCGGGCGTGTCGTTCCCGGTTGTTTGGCGTTGTGTGCTACGACTTGTGTCAGTAGCATAGATTGCTGCTGTAATAGCTGCATGATGACTCCAAGGGTATCAGAGTTGGGTTGGTTGCAGTCTTGGGCGCCATTCTGAGGGTTGGATTCGTTGTGTGAAGACTGCTTCGTCGCCGTCGATGGGTGCACATTTCCGGTAGCTGCAAGTATACGTCGGCTTGGTTGCCACTTGGTCTGTGAAGGAGAAGAAGCCGGGTTGTCGGCGTTTGTCACTGGTATACAAGCACGCAGGTTTTTCTTTGTCGAGCAACCGCTGTAGCTGGCTGGGTGGTTGCCATTGCACTTGCAACATCTTGTAGTCCCGTCTCGCGGGACCTTGCAGTCTGCCACGTTGTGACTGTCCGCGCACCTCACTCAGTGCTCCTGTCCTGTTCAATCACAGGCAAGGTGCCCGTTGCCCTGACAGCGAACGCACTGAGGCAGGGCGAGTGGTGTTTTCTTCATTTGTTCCAGTTGGGCCTTGTGTCCGAGGAGAGTCGTTGGTACACGCTCCGCAGGCCGGAAAGTGTACAGCGGTAGACGACTTAATTCCTGCATAACATAATTCGCTAACCGATGGTGTAAGAGAAAAATGCCATTATGTATGTATCATATATATATGCCCTTCGCAACTTTTCTAAATTTTAGGATGAGGTAAAGTCACTTTTATTATAAAAGAAAAGCCTCTTTATTTTTAAATTTTTGCATCTGAGCTATTAGTCGGTCCAGGCAGCTGTTAAATGATACCTAAAAAGCAGGAAGAAACGGATTAAAATTATGAAGGCAGGCTAGCGTTTCGAATGTTAAAAAGAAATGGACAATGGGTAATTAGAGCGGTGGTTGTGAGTACGAACGCCACAAGTTTACAGTCCCCCTTCACCCCCTCTCACCCCTTTCCTGTTAACAATGATTAGTAAAATTGTCATTTTATCATACTTAAGTACACTATTTGGCTTTTGAAAATTATTGCCTTCTGTATTAACAATGAGGAATTGTTTATTTCCTGGAAGCTGATTATAAGAACTATGTGTGTCATTGATATAGACAAGGCCAGCCCTCTTTCAGCAGCGATCGATATAATATATTTAGGAAGTAACTCAACATTCAGTGACGAAGTGGCGTAGGTTTGTAGAGCACTTCGGCAAAAACCTTGGTCGGTGTGACTGGACTGGATGAGAGTTATAAAAAGTTTGAGATTTAATTTCCAGGATTTAGACTGATAGAAAAAATACTGTGTAAATATTTTTGTGTTTGACTACTTATTTATTTATTTCATATACTAAGATACAGAATAAATTGAATTTCGTGGATCTAAGTTATCAATTGGAAGTATTAGCACCTCCCACTGGAACTGAAGAATATTAATAGTAAGAAGTTTAACGTTATGAGTTTTCTTGGAAGAGAGAAGGAGAAAGAATGTAATTTTATCGATTATGTTCTCTAAATAGACTGGGGTCGTCTGTCCATAGCATCAGGTGTTTTGTACGGTGTCCGCGGGGAGAAGCAGTTGATAGTCAACACCACGAGAGAAAGTTGATATCAAACCTAGAGGCTAATGGACAATAACCTGGACTGTAACATTTGTGTCTTCGCAGACAGAGGTGGCACCCACATTTTATTAAAAGAACGTAAGTGACAAAAAATTGTTGACGAGGTAGGGAACATGAAATTTTTTTTTTTATTTTTCTCTTACGCTGTCATCAGTCTCTCGACTGGTTTGTTGCAATCCTCTATTTCTTTCTATCTTGCGATAACCCCTTTATCCCAATATACTCCTTACAACTTACACCTTCAGTTATCTGCTTCATATTTCTAATCTTTGTCTACCACTACAGCCCTTTCCTTCCAATGTTTGCTCTAATTGCAAATTAACCAATCCCGCACGTTTTAAAATGTCACTCACCATCCTGTCTCTTCTTCCTGTAAGATTCTTTCTCTTCTTACTCATCATCTCCAAAACATGTTCATTTTGTACTTTATTTCAGCATCCTTCTATATCAACACATTTCAAATTCTTCAATTTTCCTTCTTTCTGGTATTCCCAAACACCATGATTCGCTACCATAAAGTACTCGCAAATAGAATTTTAAAAAATTATTCCTTAGTCCTAAATCGATATTTAGATTTCTGTTTTTATATAAGGTTGTATTCGGCAGTGCTGTTTTTGCTTTTAGACTCATTCCTGCTTCATCCATCAGTAGTAATTTTACTTCCCAAGTAACACAATCCGTTACTACTTTTATTGCATCCGATCTTATTTTTATATTTAATTACTATTATTGCTATCATTTCTGCAACATTTCATCACATTTGTCTTACTTTGGTTTACACTTAGTTCAAAATCTTCTTTCAGTATTTTGTTCATAACATTCGGTAACTACCCAATAGCCCCAGTCTCTTCTGCGAACAGAACAATGCCATTAGCAAACCGTTGCATACTGATTTTTTCTCCTTGACCACATATGCCACATTAAAAAATTTCTTTCTCTTCCTTTATTGCTTCCTCTACATACAAGTTGTCTATAAATGGGGACAGACATAGTCTCACACCCTTTTTAACTGAAGCATTCTTTCACTTACGAGTGTAGTGAAATACTTCATCCACCAATCTATTTGGGTCGGAATGACAGGAAAGATAAAATTAGAGAAATAAGGTGCCGCACTGATTCTTATATGAATTCTTTTTTCCCTCGTACCATTAGGGGTTAGGGAGATTAGGTTTGGTGCTTAGCACCATCCGCCACCCACAGTTTTGTGAACTGCAGAGTATATATGTATATGTAGATGTAGAAGCTAATGATTCTCTACTTTTATTACAGCCACTTGATTTTTATACAGATTATATAGTATTCTTCTATCTCGATATTTTAGACCTGACTTCTTTAAAATTTTGAACATTTTGTCCCATCTAAGATTAGCTAAAGCTTTTTCTAAATCAACAAAAAACATAAAAGTATCTTTGTTTCTCTTGATCCGCCCATCAGGTATTAATCTTAAAGCCAGAATTGATTCTCTTGTACCGCAGTTTTTCCTAAACCAAAACAGATCTTCACATACCCTCTCTTCCGCTACCCTTCCTATTCTTCTATATATCATCCGATCAGTAATTAGACTAATAGTGTGGTAATTCTCACATTTGTCAGCTTACGCTTTTTTTGGATGTGTGAAGATGATGCTTTCATTAAAATCAGTTGTATCGTAACTGTTTGATATAAGTTTGAATATTATTTGGATTCGTTCTTCTCCTAGGGATTTCAGAAGCTTTGCAGGAATCTCATTAATTCAAACTGTGTTATTTGATCTCAAACCTGTCAAAGCTCTATCATATTCTGTTCTTAAAACAGGATTTCCTAAATCATCAATGTCGAAATCTCCTTTTCCCAGTACACTGTAGTTTAAATCATACCCATCGTACAGTTTCTCTATGTATTCCTTCCATCGGTTAGCTCTATCTTCTAAACTTAAAGAGATTTCCCCATCAGCAGCTTTAATGTTTGTAAATTTTTTCTTAATTTCTCCACAATTTTGTTCGATCCTCCTATGTCACATCTAATTTTCTACTTCTTCAAACTTTTATTACAGCCTTTTTTTTTTGCATTTTCTGTTTATTTGTTTTCTAAAATTTCTGTACTGCTCTCATCCTGCTGCGTACTGAGCATTTTGGTGATTTTTTTACTTTTTCTCTGATCCATCAATTCCAAAATTTCTACTGTGGTCCAAGGTTTTCGGATGGCTTTTATCTTAGAGCCTAATATTTCATTATTCTTCTCTTCAGCGCATTCCATTCATCCTCAGTTGAACTCCTATCAGAGCTATTTCTTAGACCCAAATCTACCATATCCGTAAAGTTTTCCCTAACCTTAGAGTGTTTCAATTTTTTCACTTCTAGTCAATTCTACCAGTGTTACTTCTTTGTTTTCTTGAATTTCAGCCTGCACTTCATAAGTATTAGATTGTGGTCAGAGTGTAAGTCAGCTCCTGAGTATGCTTTGCAGGGCCCCCGTTAGGGAGGAGTAAGCGTGGCAAAACTACCACGGGCCCTGGTACCTAAAAAGGGCCCGCTCGCGAGGGTACTTAGCAAAATAGAAATCAAACTCAATTTTTAAAATGTGCAACTGTTATTTTGAACATTTTGTTTTAAAATTTTCTGACTTTATACAGAAAAACCAAAGTTTAAAGTAATAACTCTTACCGACGTTCCAGAATCCTATCGCCGGCCCTGATACTTTGCAGTCTAGAACTTGATTTCTGAATATCTGTTTGACCATGATATAATCTAGCTGATATCTACCGGTATTCCCTGGACGTTTCAGTTAAGGTGAACAGTTCCCGGTTTTAAAGCAGAAAGCTGTAAATGAGAGTACAGAATCGCAGTCTGTTATAACGCGGCATTTGGAAACTGCATCACAAATGAGCATTCCTTTACGAGATATTAACAAAGGATTGCGGTGCAACACAGTTACACATTACTCTCTTTGAATTCTGTTAATGTTTTTGAGTACGTAACTTTTGTTATTTACATCTTCATTTTTCTGAAACATACTACGTTAGAATACACGGAAAACATTAAACAGATTACTTAATCAAAGATTGAAAACAAAACATTTATCACGCACATCAAGTACTACGCAGGAAAATACTAATCTTAAAATACTTACAAATATCACGTTCGCAAAACATGGTGACGAACTATGATATACGAGTAAATTTCATGTAGTCCGTGGCAGCATCGCCATCTCCGATGGAAGCCTAGAAATTAATGAGTGAAGCGAAAACTTACAAGTGGGTGTATCTCTGCGTTACCGCTGCTAAGTGTAGCGACAGACTGTGCTACCTTGCAGTAAGTACTGTGCCGTAAGAACTCTGCCTCATTACTGCGTGATCATCGTGAGTCAATTCTCACTAAAATCATTCGAAGTCATGCAGTGGAATCATCCGCCTGACGGACAGGATTGCAATTGGCACCGCGATTCTCCTGTGTTGACCTTCTAAAATATTCGCCTCATGTTGATTTCAATATTTGAAAAAAATAGTGTAAGTTGTACTGAATAAATTAGTTCCTTGTTTCTTAGCCTGGTGGCCATTCAAGCTGTATCCCTCCAAACACATGAAAGTGCAAGTGATAAACAAGTACAGATATTCATCTTTTCCATTAATTATATGACAAGACTATGACCATTCTCCATCTTTAAACTGGCTAATTTCTCTGCTGCTGGGACGAGATGTCCCAATAGATCTTTATCATTCTCTTCAGCAACTGCGAACATTGGAATCTGCATTTTTGGAACAGCCAGACTGCTTAACCTTATCCGAGAATACCACCTCCAGATTTAGGTACAATCCAAACGATGGAACAGTTCTAGCTTTACCTCAGGTGTAGAACAGATTAAAAGTTCTTAAAAATCCCACAAAAACCACAATCGAACAGGGTCCGTTAACACACTTTTTGTCGCCGAGTCACTTAGCCTCTTGAAGAAAGTACTTATTTTTTTGGTTTCAATAACGATTAACTACACTAAATGGGACGCTGTAATCCCATACTATCTATGCAACTAATGACAATAAACAACAAAAGCAAAATGATCAAATTTTATGATTGGAAGGCAAGTTTGATGGTGTTTGATTTTCGTTTTATAAGATATTAGCAGTTGTCTGTAACTTCATTCACTGTTTTATTATTATTTTACAAAGGGTTATGAAATGACGGCCAAGAATTCAAATGCAGTGAGAAATCCAATAAACATAAATGAATAAACAAATGAAGATGATTCAAAAAGATAAACGCAACCATCCAGGGCCATGTATAATCGTCGATAGGAAGTGATGGTAAATCAATCTTTTTCTAACCACGGCATGCGTGAATTACGGTCAACGAAATAATTTGTGGACAATATTATGTTGAATTTTTCAGATTTTCGATTGTACATCAAAATGAAACATATTCAGTTTTATCCCCTTTATTCGAAACCCTATTAAAATTCGACTATTAGTTTTGCGTGAACCTCGTTCATTCAAACATACAAACAATTTATACCTTCTATGCAGTTTATAATAGTGCCCCAACTCGTTAAAAACAAATTTAATGCACACACTCTTAACTGTTAAAATTCTATCATATTTCCAGAAAACCATTTCGTTTCATGTTCTCCCTTCTACATACGGAAAATGTGGTACTGATATAAAAATTCATTTCTTACATTTGAAAGTATGATAATTTTTTCGGTCCGCTTGAAGACATAGTTATTGCTTTCTCTGAATAAATGTTTTTTGAGACTTAATATTGTAAAAACTACAGTGACTTTTCGTGAAAGAAATTACTGCAGTCTGCCACATAAGAAGTTTGATATGGATTCTACCAATTTAATTTGAGTCTAATAAACCAATTTGTACACAATTTATATAGACATAAGTGCTCTTCTTATTTGGATTTTATTTTTACATTTTGCTTTGTTGTAGAAGAATTAAAGAAATCTGACAAACGGAGCGGACAATAACGGACCTAAGTGCCAAAATAATCTATGAAACATAAACTTAAGTTAGAGATACTACAAATGGTACATCGGCCCGCCTTAATTCTAACAATCTGAAATAAATTCCTATCCAGCAATAATTTGAGACGGAACCCAAAAAAATTTATTCCCGCCTTGTCATCCGCTTGTGAATAAAACGACGATCGAAAGCAAGCAACTCTATCACCAAAGCCGGAAACACGGGTCAGGAAGCCATACAAGACACTTTCAATTTTTGACATTAAAAAACAGATTTTTCTAGATCGATGAAAAATACGCGCAGGTGACGTGAAACAGAGAAAGTAACAGCAAAACAGTCCTCGTACATTACCTACGTGTAAATATAATAGATATATCACAGCAATGAATCTATAAATTACATGCTCAATTAATTGGTTTATATTTTCAGATTGTCAAAATAGTCTTAAGACAAACCAATTAGTCAACTTTTGACTTCATATTGCTTTAACAAAATGGTTTTGAGCTAAAGATGTTGTGTAGATTTGTTGTAGATGATAAAAGTAATTTTTATTAAAAACATTACTGGAGCGGAGTGCGAATAGAACACGAGAACATAAAATAACAACACACCACCATTTTGACGAGTAATTTTCTGTTTCCAGAGCAGGCACTCGCTCACCGACTCAATTCCACGACCGATCTTAGTGAGCAGTAACGCTCTCATCTCACATTTTGAGGGTCGCGGGTTCGAATCCCCGTGAGGATTTCGATTTTCCATGGTTTCCCTAAATCACTCCTGGCGGATGCCGGGATGGTTCCTTCAAAAGTCCATTGCCGGATTCCTTTCCGTTTCTTGTCCCCTGTCCTTCCCCGCTTCGTGAAGCCATGTGAAGTGAAGAACCGTGTGGAACAATATTTGAGTGGGTATAGTGATACAAAGAATTGTAAAATGGAAAATAGAAAATAAGTGGCAGTTCGCATATAAAGTGCTACGGACCACAAAAATATTTTCTTTTATTTAAATATAGATACTGCGTTCATAAAAAGTTTTCTGTAGAAACAAATTATTGTTATAAAAGTGACACTTCTACCTACTTTCAACAACTTTTGACTTCATATTGCTTTAACAAAATTATCTGAACTAAAGATGTTGTGTCGATTTGTCCTTGATGATATAAGTACTTTTTGTTAGTGCCCGACCGAAGTTTCGGTTTCGGCCAGTTTCTGCCAAAAAATCTAGTTTCGGCTACTGTTTCAGTTTCGGCCAAAAATAGGCCGAAACTTCGGCCGTGCCGAAACTATTACCTAGGATTTATTTATGATGATTATTATGTAAAAGTAAAAAGAGGTTATGTTTGATTCAAGCATTACTTATCTAAATTTTATGTAATTGTTGATGGATTACACTTTGTATCAGTATTTTAATTTTAACCACCCAGACAACTACCTGCTGTGATTTGAGTGTATGTGACTTTCAGTTACTTGGTTTTAACCGTGAGAAAGCGCGTATAGCTCGTGCGAATTGTCATCTCGACCCCTTTCCCGCATACTGCGCGAGGTACCAAACAACTTCGGAAGGGTAGTACGTGTAAATTTTCTTTTCTAGTTGGAATTCATAATGCTTTAATTAATTTTAATGATTTAGAATGAATTCCATATGACAGAGGTTAGTTACATTTTATGTGATCTGTGAGGTATGATTTATTTATCTTACACTATTTTCTTTCGGGTAAAAATATCACAAAATGAAAAATACGATTTGGTAGTTTTTCGAGAAACCCCATACCGGTTCATCTGAAGATGTTAACAAAATTTGTAATACATCATATCCATTGGTAAGCAACGAACTCAAAAAACAAACATTCCGTTGGAGTAAAGCAACATTTATCAAAGTTTCATGGCAGTTGTCAAGACAACAGTCAGCAATAGACGAAATGAAAAATTATTTAAATGAAGCTAAATTAAAGCGAATGGGTTCATAGAAGTCACTAGAAGTGTTGAGTACTGACCAACCGAATCTTGTTCAGTCAACTATCTCGAGTTTGATCTTGAAATCTAAACTTTTCAACAGGTTTATTGCAAAAAAAGATTGACGAGACAATACTGGATGTAATGATTGCGGACATGATGCCTTATGCTTTGGTGAAAGGCGAAGATTGCGGCGACTCAATTTCACTGATCTCCACGCAGTTCGCAAATATCGGATGAAATATCAAAAATATTTTAGATGCCACAAACATAAAAGAAAATTAAGATTAAAAATATAAATAAAGACGTTAATGGCAAAAAGCGAAGGGGTGAGTGCATACCTTTGATGTCACTATTAACCCGCAAACTGCAAGTTCGATCCGAAAGCGAAGATGAGATGCTGACACACGTGAAAAACTCACTGTACGAGTCTTTGAACATCAAATTCTCTTTTATAAACAAAACACCCTTCATTGATCGCTGCGACAATACTAGACCAAAGAATTAAATCAAAATATCTCAGTTCCAATTAAGTGGATGTTGCAGCGACAGAAATAATATCATTTTTGACGGAGTACTGTCCGGTGGCGGAGAAAATGTTCGCTCAGTTTCTACAGAAATGATCTTGCCACTTTCCAGCATTCCTCAA
The DNA here is from genome assembly GCA_031002005.1 of Vandiemenella viatica. NCBI lineage: Eukaryota > Metazoa > Arthropoda > Insecta > Orthoptera > Morabidae > Vandiemenella > Vandiemenella viatica. The sequence continues at coordinate 3,255,123 of JARYHS010013631.1, read as the reverse complement.
AATAAAGGAGTGTCTTTGGGATACGCACTATAATACTACAAATCAGATGGAGGCAACTGGATCTGAAGATGAAAAAACTGTTTTGAAAGAAAGATTTCAATCTGATCTGTTAATGCCGACATATATTGTTATTTGAACAGCAGTCCATATCCTACCCTGAGAAATGTGGTCGTAAGGTATCTTTCTGCACCGCCTACCAGTGTTCCAAGCGAGCAACTGTTTAGTGCCGCTGAACAAATATACGTACATCGTCCTTGTTATCAGCTTAGTATATTAATAATTCCGTGTGGTCGTAATGACCTGCTGAAAGGGTTTCTTTGGCTGTGCATTCGCCCCTATCGTTGCTACCTTAACCTAACCCTGGAATCCTACCGGGTACAGGTCCTATAGTTTAACGTGGAATCCGAACAACGGAAGCGTTCTGGCGTACTTCACATTACACAACAAGCTGTGCCAGAGGTGAAGGTCGGGTTTAGGGCCTATGAAATTCTCCACTGAGAGAGGGATTCGAACCGGAGACCTTTCGATCTCCAGTCAGACGCCTTAACCACAGAGCCACCAGACGGATCCTGCATTTTCTTGGTAAAAATGTGGAAAAACTGCTTTTTTACAGTACAATATCAGAATTTTTAATGACGAAAAGTAAAATTAATTAGTAAAATAATAATAATATTTCGTTTTTTTTCTTTTGGTTTTATAACTGTTTTTTAAATTAAGTATTTGACTGTCAAAAAATTAATTATTGTAATCTTGGTTGAGATTGATAATAGGTAATTTTCTATCTTTTTAGGACTGATAATTAGGTAATCACCAAGTGCTACATAAAAAATCTTAATAAATGAAATATTTATTGATACCTTGTACGCTACACTTGGTGATTACTTTTATAAATTTCAAAGTAATAAATTAATCATAAAAATATTGTGAACGCAATTAAAATACTCAATTTATAATGAGTCTGCACTTTATATCAATGTGTTTATTTTTAACAAAATTTATTTATAAAAGTAAGTCTTTAAAATTTTAATTATTTTTATTCTTGTTGAATTGTTAATATAACATAAATAAATAATTATTTTTGTTGATGGTTCACTTATAATTTTAATTTCATTTAGCACGAGTTTACTGTGTAAAAATACAAATAATTTCAGTATACAATAGAAATTTTAACATGGCTGAAAAAGTTTCGGTTTCGGCTGAAAATCCTGTTTTGGTCGGACACTACTTTTTATTAAAATCATTACTGGAGCGGAGAACACGAGATCATAAAATAACAGCACACCACCATTATAATTATCCGAACTCAAATCCGAATTCCGCTTTAAAAGTTGTTTGGTATAAAATACGTTATTTTTATGATACTGTAATTGATGCAGTTAGTCAGACGATAGAGAAGTGGAAAACATGATACAAATCATCAAAGAATGTGTAAAAATAATGAAATCGTCTTCGATTTTGCTACTAATCTACACTAAAAAACAAGTGCATAAGAGTAATCTGGGATGTTATAGGGCCTACTACTGTGATTAGTCTTAATTTTAAGTATCAACTACAAAAAAGTGCCCATCTTTCAAAGGTAGAAAACCGTTTTATGCAAATATTTAATGAATGAATTTTAAAATATTTTTTTAGCTCCATCTACATATAGTAATGTGTCGTGTGACAAGATTATTTCTTTCATAATTAGAAAGGGTTAAAAAAAAAAACATACCTACCTTATCCTTATTTGAGGGACTTTTCTGTATTTTTCATGAATTTCCGAAATGCTGTTTGAAAACCCGTACCAATAAATCAGATTGCTTATATAATTTATTATAACAGGGAATGTAAGATATTGCAATCATTGTTACCAGACATTCTTAAAGATATCAGATGCAACTAGACACTACAAATACTGACTACATGACATGCATCATATGATTTCACAGTTTTTATGTCTTATGCTTTTCTGTGAATCATGCACTGTTGGTTGACAATTACGACCCCTGCCTATTTAGATCGAATAGATAGATGCTCAAGCCTCAAAATTTCTGATCTCATTCTGCCTATCAGCCATGAGGCTTAAAACCGCTGATGAGGCCTACTACAATACAAACGCGGCAGCGGACTGTGGCATGACTGGTTTGTCATCACAGCTCTACGTCAGAAGAGTCATGCGTTCTCGTCATACAACTTCCCGGTAGCGTCTTCCTCAATACCCCGCACTTCAACAACATTGTCAAGGAAACTTGCACTGAGATAGTTTGTGGAGGGACAAATATCATGCAGGTATAAATGACACAGTCAGACGTCATCTATGAAGTAGATTAGGTTACACATCTCAGTAAGACAGGAGTGAAGTATCATTAGATAATGCTCAGTAAATCGAACACCTATGTGATATTTCAATACACGAACCTACAATGTAAACGGAATTAGATAAGGACGTTGGGTAAAGTGATTAGTGCAACGGAATGGATTAATGATATATCAGAAGAAAACTTGTTTGTCATCAAAATATGATATCAGTAGTAAAAATAGTCACTGAGTTTCATAAAAATATCAATAAAATCAAGTTAAAACGAAAGTTAACTGCCGATTTCGTTTTGAGGAACAGACCAAACTTTTAAAGAGAAGCATGGAGAAGAGAATGTTTTGAAGACATAGAACTGACTAAGTATCATTTGGTTACTTTGTTAAGTATATTACATCTCGCCAACAAATAAATGAATACAGATAGTACGGTTTTACGAGAGGAAATACAACTGAGTCATCTATGATCTAGTGGTGCAACTTCATATAGCTATTTGCTATTTAATTCTACTGTAAAAAAAAAAGGTAACTTTTGTGGGAATGAAGGAAGAACCATCCAACCATTCGAATGGCTAAGTAGAAAAATTGCTTAAAAGAGGTGGATGGCAGCAAGATTTGATTCTGCACACCTTAAACTCTCCGATGTTTAATATGACAGCGCATTAGAATGCTGAATTTCTGGGAAATAAAATTAATTAAATGCGCATGAATTTCTTTGTGTCATCATGGTATGGACGATAAACCACGGAGTTGAGTACTTTGTGTACAACCTGTGTATAATCTCGACGATTTTGAATATGACGAAATTCATTGCATGTGTGTATTTTCTGCTAACGATCCACCGTTACAATTTGAAGGCAGCACGAATAACGTTAGAAAAGGAATGAAGTTAATGGGAGTTGCTTGAAGAAACTATGATTTTACACTTGTAAGAGAAATGATGGTTCGCACTGTATAAGATACATGAAACTGGAGAGTGCACTCACCTTTGAGCAGCAGATAATGCGTCGGACGCTACTAGTGGAATGCCGACGCCTGACTCGTCACGTATCGACTCTTTAAGAGCGTAGTCGACTCGCTGGCCCGGCGTTGGGTTCCTTATCGACTCTGGCAGCTAGCGTTTACGAGTGGTTACGTCATTGTAGGAGGCCCCTCGGTGCCGCCTTGGGGGCACGGAAGTCGGCCTTGGTTGCGCAGCCGTGCTTACCCAGCCAGTGACACTGTGTTAGCAGTGTTACACCACAACAAACATCGCCACTGTCAGCCAGCAAACATTCCTCTTGTGACACATCCAATCCGATAGTGTAAGTTTAACGGTTTAGGACTCATCCAATCACTGCCTGTATTTAACGAAACAATTCAGCTTGCCGTTCTTACTGTTTTGACAGTATCAGGTTTCGTAAGAAAACTGCAATTATCACGACCGGTGTGTTAACAACTCAGAAGACATATAAGTGTTTTCGGAAAGTGATCGATTAAAATCTCTGTGAAAGCCACAAGTTTAATGGTTGTTTTTTTTTTCAGAAATCTTTCATGTCTTCCCGTTGTTTTTTAACAATTCAGAACGGCTCCGTTTCTAATCCTAGGCTCTAATACTCATATTGCTGTAAACACCCGAAACAGCTACGAACTACCAGTAAACAAGAAGAGAACTACGCAGGAAAGTCGGACAAAGATAATTCAGTTATATTATTATAGCTGCCAAAGTCATAGTCACATGTACTTGACAACTTATTATCCGTATCATTCTACAATGGGTATCATGACTTTAATTGCTCACGATTAAAAGAAACTAACCTCTTCTCTCCGATAAAACCTACAAACAGAGGAGCATGGAAAATGGAGAAAAAATTACTTAGTGCAGATAGCATCGTCTACTAGTATGACAGATCTAACATAATGGCTAAAGAGCAACCTTGAGAGGACTGAAACAAATAATGGGCAAAAGAGGAAGAGAATCGCTCTAACATTCAAGGGTAAATTGACATCACAAATCAAACAATATTAAGCGACCTCTTTTCTTGATTTTAGGTATTAAATTTTAAAAAAGCGATTGCAATTGAGTGAAATTTGTGAAGAGGTAAGTAATGATAACATAAATCGAAGTTTCTTTACCTGTGGTAAGAAAGAACCACACGAACACAAGCGAGACAATGAGGGCCAGTCCGTTGATCACATTGGCTCAAATAGGGGATGGCGGATCTCGCGAAATCTCATCAAGGGGAGGGGGAGGTCGACGGAAATCTCATGATCTCACAACAAAGGGGAAGGGAGTATAGATTTACAAAAAGCTCTTCGCGTAATTAATGGAAGGCCCCAAATGGGGTTATTGTTCCTTGCTTATTTCCCTGTAATAACGATCCTATCGATATTTCCGGCGTCATTAGGAACTACCAATCCTGAGAGAAAGTAGTTTCACTCAATATCTGTGAACCGTGGAACTTTCGTGGTACTATTTTTTTCTGATTTTCTGTTTGAGTAAGGAATAATTTTTAAAAGGGAAGTGGGAACCTTCCTAACTTTGACCTAGAGACTTAGGCCCTACGATTAAGTCGAAATTAGATGGTTAGGCCATATATCTGATGCAGAGCCGATCATATCACTTGCGTAAGTGTGCAACATGATCTGCCGGCTTTTGTTGGAAACAAGCTATGGAATATGGATTAATATACTGGTTCTCAGACTAGCAAATGTTACATATCAAATATAAGCATTCCGAAACATAACTCAGATTCAATCCGTGGAGCTTCCACATTTTTCGTGTAACTGGAAGACTTACCATTGATTTTTAATTACAGAGCGTGGTGGGAGAGAGCCAATGGGAAGACGGGTTCGAATCTATTTCTGGCCAACCATGGTTTCCCGAAATCACTTCAGGCGAACGCCGGGATGGTTCCTTCAAAAAAATTATGGTTCAATTCCATACCGTTCCTTACCCCCAGTCCTTACCCACCTCTAATGAACTCGAAGTTGCCACAAGTAAAAAAATTTATTTTAACTAATAGATCTTAGAGTGACAGACTTTTAAGAAAGGTAACAGAGATTAAACCGAGCGTGGTGGTGTAACGGTTGGCGTTCTCGCCTCGCATTCGGGAGGACGGCGGTTGGAATCCCCGTCCGGGCATCCAGATTTGGGGTTTCCATGGTTTCCCAAATCACTCCAGGCAAATGCCGGGATGCTTCCTTCAAAAGGCCATGGCCGAACTCCTTCCCATTCCTTGCCCTCCATCCTTTCCCGTCTATAAAGACCTCGTTGTTAAGAGACGTAAAGAAGTTAAAAAAAAAAAAAGAAACAGAGATTAAGACAGAAACTGCGAATGATTAGGTTATATTTGTAAACGGGTAGTGTTTGTGTTGAATAGATTTTTACTTTTAAATACGGTTATAATCGGATGGAATGAGTGTACATAATGACTTTAAGATATATTAACTATGCTAAATCAGTATACATCTGTAGCAACAAAAGTTAATGCGACTGTTTTATTTAATATTGGATTAAAGACTGCTGAAAAAGGAAATTTCTTGTGTATTTGTGCAGAGAAACGCAATCAGCCATACAGTCATTGTGCAACTTAGTTGAAAAAGAAATTTGGCTTTCAGTCTTTGGTATCATTTAGGCATCACCGCGTATATACATTGAACTAACTATCGTATCAGGCTATGCTCACGATAGTGTGGAACATAATTGTGTGTGCAGCATTAGACGAACGAAAGAGTTAAATGAAACCACCAATTCCAGAGGACGAAGTCAGGACTGGCGACACTAGGTACGTGAAGCCAACGTTCCTGCCATCACACTGCTGGAATCAGCCCATGATACCAACTGCTGTTACCAAACATCAATTCGCTGGTAGCAATATGTGTCTGTCAAACGTGTGACGTATCTGAATTATTTATATTCTAGTGTAAGCCCGTGACAGTTTTTTGCATATTCTAACGTGTCTGGAATAGTTCCAGTTTTTGGGATCAAAGATTATAACAGGTTGACCTCATCTGACCAAATAACATCTCTTGAGCTTGAAGAACTCAGAAGTATTAATAGACGGACAGGGACGATCGCGCTATCTTACAAACGTTTCAAAAGGTCGTAGACTCGAACTTTCTTAAATAAAAACTTGACTTGAATTTGACCCTTATAGTTAACTCTACAAAATATGCTAAATTCATGTTTGCTTCGAAAGCATCACTGTTTTTTATTGAGGCTGCAAACATTCATAATGTAATCCTTGGTCATAGTGTCTGCAACGGTCACAGAACTTAATACACATTCCATATTATTAAACAGTTGAGCAACTCCGAAGAAATAAAATGCCAGAATACTCGATTCGTTAACATATTTGGTCTGAAGACCACTTTTAAATAACCTAATAGCTCACGTACAGTGAACATGAACAAAATCGTTAACGAAAGTTGTCAATAAAATAATGTATAAAATACATGTATAAACTTTGCTCAAGGAGCAAAATTAGTGAAAGTTTTAACTAAATTGAAATTTAGCTTAGGAGGAAATTACACTTGGCATTCCTGATTACGGCAGAGACCATGAGTAATTTAATTTTTTAGTTTTTTATGATGCTTTCATTACAAATATGTTACTGAAAAGGAAATAGACGTTTTTTCAGCCTTAACATTTATCGATACTTTATTAAGTGTGAAATTCCACGAAAAGCAAACTTGCTAGCTATTAAATTGTGGACATAACCTCGAAATTCTTCTAATCTATCTCTGGTTGCTGTTAATTTGCGAGCGAAGACTGACACGTGACACCGTTCTCCAACCAACAGCTATCGAGGTGAGTGAGTGAACTTAGGAAATTATGTAGTTGATTGATACCTGTTCCAGGGAGCTCTACATTTGGAGCACAATCAACATGAATAAACGAACGTTAGTGGAAACGATGTGCGGTTGTGACAATGATTGTGGCAGTGGTAGTATTAGTAGTAACAGTGGTATTCAGTGGCGGATCAAGAGGGGGGAGGGGAGGGGTGCAGGGTGCTCAAGCCCCAAAAAGTATATAGGTCCGCCACCCACATCGTAATATTGGAGACCATGCCCGACTGAAGCCCCCCCCCCCAAACGAAATCCGCTCAAGCCCCCACCAAACCAAAATCCGGTCAAGCCCCCCCCACCCCCAAACCAAAATCCTTGATCCGCCACTGGTGGTATTAGTAGTAATAGGAATAGTATTAGGAGTAGTAGTAGAAGTAGCAGTAGTACCCACTCTCTTAATAACAGTATAAATAGTATCAGTAAAGTATTCTTATATTGTTACTTAAATTAACTTGCATCTATAACTATGATAAGATACAAGTATATATGCACGTAAAATGATTGAAATAAGGACCTAGATTAAATTCTAGGTGTTGGGATATGTTGTATAAGGGTAAAAAATAAAGGATAGATATATATATAACAGTCATAAATTACAAAATTCTTTAATAATTTATGAATTAATATTAGTTGCAGGATAAACCTGCAGCAATCAACACTAGAAGATAGTATAATTTCAACCTGCTAACAATAGTCAATTTTGTTTCACGAGTCAGAAGGTGTTCTCCTGTTAATAATGGCTTCATTTAGCTAATGCATCATACCACATATTTCGTCTGCCGTGTAAATGCTTTGATGCAAGCCCATCTCACAAAGGTTATTAGAAATTTCGTGTTTATTTGTCAATTACTCTCTTATTACGTTGCGTGTTTAAGCGAAATGGCCTAAATGAATGGAATTTTCAGATAATTACTGCTCATATTGGCATGTTAATTAAATCTTCCACCCTCAGACAAGCAGACATCATGTAGGCCTAATACTATTGCAACACATTCGATATAACCACCTTCGCCAACATGTTTAAAAAGGTACCGGAATCATCGCAGGAACATAATTTTGTTCTTCATTGGCTTAGAAATTATTTAACAAAATGGAAAGATCATCAACCAAGCCGAAACCTGGCCTCAATGCAGAATACAATCCGCAAGATATAAAATGGGCAATATAAATAGTTAAAAGAGCTTAAGCACCACAACCCAGTTTATCCAAGAATTACGAGAGACACACACTTCATATCGCTCTTCAGCCGAAGAAGCTGCTCCACGGAAGGTTTGACCAATGCAAACTTATTGTCACTGCCTCCAACACGCAGTATAGATCTTAAACTCCAACGATGAGATCTTCCGAACAGGTACAGAACTGTAGAACTTGTTACAGGGTTGCTTGGCAGATTCGACCGTTGGCTTATCTTCCATCTGCACAATAGCAGAATATCATCTCCCTCCCGTAGGACTGAAAAGAAAGTGACTTGAATATTTACGGAACTGTTTCAGTGACCCTCGAAAGTGAAGTTCCGTGGATACACAGTTGATACAAGCATAAAACTGTCCTTTCTTATCGTACATGTAATAAATAAGACAGCTTCCTCAATGTAATAGTACAGAGATTTGTTTCTCAGTTTCCACACCTTCACCAAACTTGAAATTTACAAATATTGGTACTGCTGTTTTGAGACCTCGTTAGATTTCTTGCGTATATGTATTCTTGCATTGTTACCTATGACATATCTATGACAAATGCGGCGCATATAAATTTCGTTGTTAATTCTTCTTATGCCGTCACCAAGGACCTAATATTTAGATTCAGTTCACGATACAGTCTTGCGAAGATGTTCCTCACCAACTGGAAAGGGGTCCCATAAACAATGTAGATTGTATGTAAGTAGATGGCATTTTATAAGATTGTTATACTAATATTAGCGCCTGGTAGATCAGTGATTTAGAGGTTTGACTGGAGATCGAAAAATCTCCTGTTTGAATCCCTGTCTTGACGAGGATTTTCATAGCTCCTTAAACCAAGTTTTCGCTCTGGCACCGTTTGCTGTGTGATGAGATGTACGCCAGAAAGCTTTCGTGGTTCGGATTTCACGTTAAACTGATATATTACTACATGTTTAATCTTTTTGCAACATCGACATACGCATAAAAATCATTAACTCACAACAGCTGAGCTTGGTGTGTAAGTGGTACTGTTCGAGCCTCGATCGTTCCCCTATCAGGGCATCATGATTTTATTTTCCAGTGGGATGTTGCTATAGTCTCTTCATAAAACGTCACGGTTGATTTCCTCCTCGTTCTTTGCCTACCATCGTTTCTCGCTTTTTTAACTTCGTCGTCGACAAGCTGTAGAGCCACAGCGAGAAAAATAAATAACAGTAAAACTTTTATAAAATTCAAATAAAAATGTCTGTGAATTACTCAGATATGGGAGACCTCGAGATATATTCTGCCATTCGTCGCAGATACTGGTTATCCCGAAGAAAAATGGCTCTACATACCGTATAGCGCCTTACTAACACAAATAGCGGCTGCCTCATTGTGCAACACTCACTCCCAGTAATTAGGTGACATGAGAAATCTGCTTGCAAATAGAGGAAGTAATTAGCCAAAACTAAAAAACTGGAGATGGATTTCTGGATCCAGGTAAACACTCACGCCTTCTGAGCCATTTCTTTAAGTTCAGCTGCGTACAGATAGTAAATTAATTATCCTCGTATACTTACTGGTACGAGTGATGCAGAATGAAGCCGTGTGTAAAACCGGAATGTTGTAGTCATATAAAGTGATGTTTTACGTAGTATTGTGGAGTGATTCATCAAGGCGACAGAAGATCCAGCAGGCGAAAGGATAGTTCACCTAAAGTATGAAAGTTGATACATAATACAACCCCAAATTTTCTGAGTTACAGAGATTTGTCCACAGATATTTCAAGTGAAAAGATTCCAACATTTGCGCCTTTTTTTTTTTAATTCACCACAATCTTCAATCTATTTTTATACTCTAATGACAACATACTGTTCTGTTGATGTTCTAGTTCATTTCTGAATTAATTTACGATTCTTCTAAAAACTAAGTTCTTATCCCAACGATGAACAAGTCTAACTGACGTACCAGGTTTGGATTTGTTTGCAAATAAGTATATCTTATGATCTGGTGACAGAATTTCTATTCGTAAAGGATTCCGGTGAACATGTTTTGATGACTTCGGTCTGTATTTATCTCGTTTGTATTAAATACTATTGGTGATCTGACACCTTGGTTTATATTGGCATGAAGTTCAATAGTTTTATCTGTTTATACTTGTATTTGCTTACACGCCGGCCCCATCTTTCTCGATTTGGTTTCCTTACTTCGCTTATTACAAATTCAGTCCTTTGACGTAAATTATTAAGACATGAAAGGATTAGAAAGGATGCTTTTGTTAGCTTTAATAATTTGAATTCCAAAATTTAAACCTGTATTTCACGTTTCTGAGTCTTGTAATTCTACTTTTATCCTCTCTTTATTTATATACTGCCTAATCAGTTTTAAATGGCATTATACTATCGCATTTTTTTTTTTTTAGATAGAGGTGTCTTATACTTTAATAAGTGCACTTTGTAAGTGATAAACAGTCAGTCATGTAGTAAAATCCCTGACAAACACGTGCAAACATCTCACGGTTGTCTGACGCTGGTTTGATGTTTGATGTTTCGTACGAAATTTCAGTTGGACTGTCACAACTGACTCACATTTTGCGCGTTCTAAGATGCAGAACGGTTTCTGTTCACTACTAAACTCCATGTTGTTTCGACTGCACTCTAGTGGCTAAATCGACATTACCCTAATACGCCTGTTATAAACTGAAACTTAAAGAGATTCCGTACCTACAGATGTGACCTTTTGTTAATCGACGTGTCGTAATCACTGCACAAAAAGTGTCCGAAATGCCGGAGAGATACATAACTCATCCTGTATGAATGGTCGCCCTCTCAGCAATTATTACGGTGCCCTAGTAGAATTAGTTGCAAGCTAATGAAATTTACGGTCAATGTTGGCGGGAGGGAAGATGATAACACTCTAGATGGCTTCTCTTCAGCCCTTTAGTTCCCGACCTCATATACCATCTTAAATTGCGCATGGCACGCTGATGGCCGTGATTAGACCTGAAGCAGAGAAGAATCGCCAGTGCCATACTTGCTTTCATTCAACGAGACCTCTGTTACATACACACTGCATCTGATTTCGGTAGCGACAAATCTACGAGAAGGAATGATAAATCTATGAGAAACATTCTCCGCCAGTCTTTGATCCCGTAACGTGCTGCATTAATTTGGATAACTTCATTTATGTCTTAAAGCCCTCCTAGCTGCTTTTTCTTAAATTTGGGTTTGGTAAAAGTTCAAATAAATTCGTAATTTTCAGTGACGCATTTAAACGCAAGCGTAGCTTTATACTCCTAATTATAATAATGATTTCTAATTTTCATTTTCTTCCTGCATGCTAAATACTGTATATAAAACAAGTGATCTTTCATCCAATGGAATCGTTCGTACTCTGATATATAACACATAATGACATATGCCCTCGATTTACAACAAGAATCTTATACTAGTTTATTGATTCAATTAATTAACAAAATTGTATTGTTGGGGCAAGCAGCCAATGTGACACTGTTACTATCACAACTCCATTATTTTTTCACCGGTGGTACTACTGTACAATAATAATATCTTGTGGTCTCAAAGAACTGGTACAGAGTTTCTTACCGGTGCGCAATACGCCTCTAGCATATAGTATCAGTCTAATCTGTCCAGGTAATCCTATCAGGTATACGGGACCTACAGTTTAAAGTGGAATCATCACCACGGAGCTCCTAGCACCTTCACTTTAACGAAGCAAGGCTTTTCCAGAGGTGAAGGTCAGTTTTAATACCCGTAAAAATTCCAGTCGAGACCAGGATTCCCCAGTCAGAAGCCTTATTCAATTGAGCCTCCAGAGCACTCAAAAATTCTACGATAATGTGGATTTAAAAAAAAATACCTCAAGCCATGCCATCGTTATCGAAAATAAATGCCAGAATCACTGATAACATTCTACTAACCGTTGAATGCAGACTGTAAATTATACGCTGAGTAGCCTGTACAAACTTACTTCATTCGAATCTTCTCCACATACCGCAGAAGTCATTCCCGTGAGAAACAGTGCATCAATCAACAACCGTCGAACAGATGTCACGTTCTGTAATTTACCTCCAAACTTTTAATTTGAAAATTCGTTTGTTGGCATCTGCATCATTCTAAAATAATAGGAAATGTGAGTATATATTACGCCGTGTACTTTTAAAAGACAGCAAACCATTTTTGAGAATTTCGTCGTATTACAAAGCCTTTCGTAAAAAAAAATTATGAACAGAGGAATTTTGACAAAGCTTCTCAAGAAAAGTAACAGCAAGTAACTGCACCTACCGTTTTCACAATTACTCTACTTCCATTATTTTCACATGTTAGCCACGCTAATGCAGCTGTAACTCTCACAAAAGTCTAAAATGAACCTCATACTTTCATATTATCTGCTGTATATCCAACAGAATCCAGCAAGCAAATAGCTTTTGAGGTAGTTAAAGCAGTTCCATTTGTCTCTTTTTGTGTTGCAATGAATAAGCTGACTCTTCACGAGTCGTAAGCCCTCCGGAAACAACAAAATAATTTCAGATGTATTTACAAAGAATACAGTACTTCACTATCATGAACGTAAGTCAGTTTTATATCACACAAAATAGTTATTACGGAACGCGCAAAACAGTTCTTATTACATGGACTTTATTACACATGTCCAGTAATTGTAAAGCCACAGAAATCTAGACAAGGCCAGACAGCTATCTACTTCTTCAATACATGGTAGAATTTGAAACAATAAATTTTACAAGTTTTCAATATTTGTGCTGAAATCATATCATCCCTTCAGTTTGCTTGTTTATTAGCAAACTAACCTGATTAATTGCGTATATGTGTTCAATGATATTTCAGGTATGTGGTGAGCACATGTTCAGTTTACTTGGTGCTACTGGTATCCCTATTCGTATCTAACCGAGCGTGGTGGTGTAACCGTGAGCGTTCTGGCCTCGCATTCGGGAGGACGGCGGTTCGAATCCCCGTCCGGGCATCCAGATTTGAGTTTTCATGGTTTCCCCAAATCATTCCAGACAAATGCCAGGATGCTTCCTTCAAAAGGCCATGGCCGAATTCCTTCCCATTCCTTGCCCCCCATCCTTTCCCATCTCTAAAGACCTCGCTCCATTTGAATGCCAAGATAGTTCATTAAAATGGCCGGGTCCGATTCGCTGCCCGTTTATCATCCACAATAATCTTCCTGCTCTAATAACCTCGACGTCAATGAGCCGTAAAACCATAAGAGAAAAATTAATTGAAAATGACAATCCCTGATGGCGATGAGAAGCTCTCACGTAAGTTGGAGCAATCCTTCTCTCTTGTTGCTGGTCAATGACATGATCTCTTCACTCAGCGAATACCATCGCCCTACATTATTCATCGCACGGGAAACAACGGCCACGAATGACCTGGATATAGCGAATTATTCATCGCGTCCTTTGAGTTCACCAAATCCATAACAAACGGAAGCATCGATCGTCCTACGCGACACTGACATCTGCAACTATTACCAGTACTCTGGTACTCTACACAATACAATAGAGTAATAGACAATCGATACTCGGTTTCCAAGTACATGACGTGTTTATGATTTGAGACAAAGAAAAGTAGTTCTTTAGCTAATTAATAAAAAATACTTATTAAAGGGCGGAAGCTTTTTATACACTGGTGTACTGTCAACCAAATTTAAATGCTGCATGTGATGGAAGCTTCAAAACAGCACTTGTGATGTGTGGATAAATGTACACTGAAGATGCCAAAGAAACTGGTACACCTGCCTAATATCGTGTAGGGCCCCCGCGAACACGCAGAAGTGCCGCAACACGACGTGGCATGGACTCGACTAATGTCTGAAGTAATGCTGGAGGTAATTGACACCATGCAACCTGCAGGGTTGTCCATAAATGCGTAGGAGTATGATAGTGAACATCTCTTCTAAACGGCACGTCGCAAGGCATCCCAAATATGCTCAATAATGTTCATTTTTGGGAAGTTTGGTGGCCAGCGGAGGTGTTTAAAATCAGAAGAGTGTTCCTGGAGCCACTCTGTAGCAATTCTGGACGTATGTGGTGTCGCATTGTCCTGCTGGAATTGCCCAACTCCGTCGGAATGCACAATGGACATGAATGGATGCAGATGATCAGCCAGGATGCGTACGTACGTGTCACCTGTCAGAGTCGTTACTAGACATATCAGGAGTCCCATGTCACTCCAACTGTACACGCCCCACACCATTACAGAGCCTCCACCAGCTTGAACAGTCCCTTGCTGACATGCATGGTTCATGAATTCATGTCATCCACTCGATACAATTGGAAACGAGACTCGTCGGACCAGGCAACATATTTCCAATCATCAACAGTCCAAGGTCGGTGTTAACGGGTCCAGGCGAGGCGTAAAGCTTTGTGTCGTGCACTCAGCAAGGGTAAACGTTAGGGCCTTCGGCTCCGATAGCCCATTTCGATGATGTTTCGTTGAATGGTTCGCACGCTGACTCTTGTTAATGGCCCAGCACTAAAATCCGCAGCAATTTGTGGAAGGGTTCCACTTCTGTCAAGTTGAACTATTCTCTTCAGTCGTTGTTGGTCCCGTTCTTGTAGGATCATTTTTCCGGCCTCAGCGATTTCGGAGATTTGAATTGGTCGTACGGGAAAGTCCCCACCTCATCGCTACCTCGGAGATGCTGTGTCCCATCTCTCTTACGCCGACTATAACACCGCGTTCAAACTCACTTAAATCGTGATAACCTGCCATTGTAGCAGCAGTAACCGATCCACCGTGTGCCAGACACCTGTTGTCTTATCTAGGCGTTGCCGGCCGCAGCGCCGTACTCTGAGTGTTTATATATTTCTGTGTTTGCATACGCATGCCTATACCAGTTTCTTTGGCTCTCCAATGTAATTTCTATACGCCAACTCGTAGATACTTTCGTATTCATATAAAAAATATAAATACAAAGATAAAACTATATTGTTTTAAGAATTAATCTGTAGCTATTTCGTAATTGTAGCTATGTTTGAATTCGTATTAGGTTCGGACGAATTTTGTTACATCAGTCAGAGTACCTGTGTCTGTATTTTATTTAATAGTGTAATCTCATAAAAACAACTGTACAAATACGTCAGGTGTCATGGTTGCATCGTGACTAAAAGTTATGAGATATTGTTCCGGGTCAAAGCTACAGTCTACAATGTGTATTCCGTTATTTTCTGAATTAGTATGGTTTCTTCCGGTATCATGGATCGTTGATTCAAAATAAAAAAATCTGGTGACTCGGCTATTACACATGCCACAATTTTAACTGAAATAATGCATAGTATGTATGATTTATTCTAAAACTTTCGAACCCGATAGACGTGCGAGGGAACTCTTAGCTTGTATGAATTTCGTCCATTCTGCGAATCATATAGATTTCTTTTTTAAGCCTAGGTTTCTTTTAAATTGTGTTCAAAACATGGATTTTTTTCAACGTCATTCCCATATTCGCATATCGTAAAACAATATTAAAAAACCGAGTGTGGTGTATGATCGGTTCTCTGTCCTTGCATTCGGAAGGATGTTTTCCGGCCATCCAGATTTCGGTTTTCCATAGTTTCCCGAAATCACACCAAGCTAATACCTGATGAATCCTTTAAAAGGCTATGGCAGAATTCCTTCCGATCCTCGCACCCCGTTCTTTCTCGCCTCGACGTCGATGAGACGTAAAGCCGTAAGCATAAGATATTTAAAAGAATCCCATTAGATACAAGTAGGCCTACATACAATAGACGATTTGATCTGTTGTATACGCGCAGTGTGTGAGAGTGAATAAAAGAAAGCATCGTGTGAGAAGGAAAAACCGAAAGCATGAAGCTCAATTAGGAAATATAACGAAAAATTAGCAGTGTTTATAAGCAATCGTTTAACATGCTTATTTAGGATTCGGTTTTGCTAACAGATCACATTCCAATCAAATTTCTTCATCAACAATTATGGGCAAGCCATGTTCAGAAGACATCGTTGATATATGGCCGAAAGGAAAATTAATGACTATGGTGAACTTATCACTTATGATAAGATTGGTGAATTCATGGAGTCTACGGATGTAAGCATTTATCAGTGTGAATCTTATGTATTTATTGTTAAAAGGAAATATAATAATTTGTTGAAAAAAAAATTGATGATCGGTGAACTCGAATCTGAGAAAGCAATGTAATAGTCGAAAAAGTTGCCGACATAACCACGGTGACAGTCGTTAATTCGACAAAATTCGCGGGGATTTTCTATTGTGAATATCTTTGAAACTTAGCCCAAATTAATGGGTGACTACACACACAAATAAAGGAGGATACCGTTCAACATACATTCATAAAATCGGAATCCGTTTTTACCAAGTCTAATGATCTAGTTATTCATCATTTTTGCATCAACCGTATGTTCTAATTATATCTCCTAAATAACAGATTCTCTTAATTTATCCACTTCAATTGTTCCAGTTTTAATATTCTGTGAGCCGTTAATGCCATCACTTTCTCAGATCCTCATAACTTTTTTTTATTTCTGTTTAGTCCAAACTCATCTAATATGTCAATATTATCAGCATTCCAAACATACTGATTTTTTAAATTGTATCTGCGTAACATATACTCACTTTTTCACTTTCTTGATTGATTCCTGTATATGTAAGTTAGATATCAGTGGTGATGAAATATTCTTTAGTGTTATTCTTTTTTCCTCCCCTATTTTTTATTTGGGTTGATTTTTTTTTTCATTTTTATCTACAAATCCTCAAATTTATCGTTGCTCTTCTTGTTCCTCCCTTCTAATATTGATAGCGACGCCGTAGATTTTTCTTCTGAACTAGGAATTTTTTTAAATTTTAATTTAGCTTCATCTTTCATTTGCCTCTTCATTTTCCTTATACAGTACAATAACAGTCAGAAATTGCGGTGGTCTTGACATTCATCAGTTTGCACCCTTTCTTGAGTGAGAATTTTCTTCTCACTCGTTTTGATAAATGCTTTTTCTGCATTCAAGAAAATCGGTCAGAATCTCTCCCGATACCTAATTTTTTGAGGTGCATTCGCGTGATGGATGAATGCAGCCAGTAACATAAATATCATAAACTTCTTTGTGACTGATGTACGCTCCCACTTTGTGTCATCTCTGGACGAAGTCATTCTGCATGGCCATCTGCAGGTTATGTAAGGTGTAACGGAATTTCCTGACACCGAATTGGTTTCTAAAAACTAATATCCCCCTAATAAGCAGGCTCAGAAAAATTCACATTTACGTTTGAACGACAACAGCTGGAGAAAATTGGTATCAGAACTTTCTTAACTTCTGCGAATAATGTAGACAAGATTCAGTAAGCAGAATAACTTCAAATACAACCTTCTACAGAATTTTAATTTAAAAAAAAATGGCCGCAGGTATTATATTACGACAGCCCAGCCGAAACTGTTTTTAGAAGCGTTCGTTTCGAACATAATACTTCTCTGCAACGAGACAGCGAAGATGAGAAAGAGAGAATGAGGCGTTCGAGGTGTTTTTTATTACAACGACGACAGTTTCACCGATGAATAGAGTGAAAAAGCTTTTAAAATGGTGGATGAGATTCCCAAGCTACAAAATTGTTGAAAGAGAATAGATAACAGATAGGACAGGTTCTAGAACAAGGCGGACTAGTATAAAAAATTCTGCAAGGTTCAATTCACTGCAAAAATCGTCAATGTAGATACAAGGGATACCTTCTAATGGGGATTACTCAGAAATAGAGATCCACTTACCCTTCCTTGATCTCGGTCGTGTTCAGGAAGATGTTGTGAAGTTTGAGTCAGTTTACCCAATAATATCTGTTTACCCAATGTATAAAAATGAAGGACTTGAAGTGATTGATAAAATGGTTGCGCCCCGCGTAAAAATACTTGTCAAATCATAGAATTTCTGTGCAAGGAAATCTTCACCGAGCTTGAAATTCTGCTTTTACATGGAAAATTATACGGTAATCACAATGTTGAAACATCTGTAATAATTTCATTTTGCACTGGTAAAATTATCATCCGCTTTTCATGTAATTTTAAGTTTACTGGTTAATTTTTGCCTCTTACCTTGTTTACACATCTCTTTGAGAGTGCTGTTAACAAATCATACTTGTTTTCTGTCGCGGCAGTAGACGATTTGTTAAAGCATACGAAATTGTATTTTAATTTAGCGAGGACAGTATGCCCCCTTCTGACAGGTTATTATTCCACTCTACATACATGTCAGTCTGTGTGTAGTCTGAATAGGTCATTACTTTCTCTTTGAATACCGTCCTAAATAAAATTATTTAACCCAGCTGCATAAACATCAAAATTCACATGAGCATATTACCTAACTTAATAGATGGATTATAATTCCGTAGATTAGGCCACGGCCCAAAAATACTGGTGCATCGTTACTCGATTTCCGCTTCTTTGGTAATTCTTCTTTTGAATTTAAAAATTCTGGGTTCAAGCTCATGTTTAAAATCCTGTAGAACGAATTGCCTTTTGGAAAATAGTAAGTGATTCACGTCGTCCAAACACACAACTACCTTTCTCAACTAGCGATAAATAAATTCGAGCGTTCTTAACGAATAAATTATATTGAAGAATATTATTAGCGAAAATACGTATAAATACGTTCAAAATATTTAAAATAACATTAGAAGTCATTAATCTGAGACGTGTTCTTCGCCTTTTCTTCGATATCGGCCATCTAAGGACCACGAAAAGTAATCCCGTGCATTTATTTCAATACTTCTTTTGTTGACTTCCAGTAGTTCTTCATCCTTTCACTTTACTGTTTCCTCCTTTCTTCTGTCCATATGTTACTGCAATTCCTCTTCTCCATCTCCTGGAAACCCTTGAACTTTGGATCAATCTATTAAAAGTTGCTCTACCTTGTATTAAATCTTCTGTTATTCCGATCTCAATCATATCTTTCTTTACTCCTTGTATCCACTGGTTGCCCTTCTTACTCTTGTAAACATGATCGAAAATTCTTTTTGTAAGTCTATTGTTATCCATTCTCATTATGTGACCAAAAAAAACTTATTCTTCTCTTTGTCGATCATAACACGTACATGTCGTTGCTTTAAGCATCCGATAATGATATAAGTGCTGGTTATTCAACAGATAATAAGTTCTACCTATACTGATTAATATTTCTTTTCTACAACGAAGGAAACGAATACAAAAAAAATGTACAAAATCAGAAACTGTCAATAAATCACGATATCATTAGTGTATGCATTAACAGGCTCCGTTTCAGGAATCCTTCAATGAGAAAAGCGAAAGATCTGCAATATCATAGCTTCAACATAATCGGAGAAGAGAATTGATTAATAGTCTCAAGCCTATAAAATCACATTTCCTGCATCCAAGAAAACGTATGGGCTTCTACCTTCCCTGCAGGTTGAGGACAAGCCTGAACAGAATCGGAACAAATTGCGGAAGATTTGTTGGTTCACTCTGTCGCTGGGAGAAACAGATTCTTCTAAATTAAACTGCAGTCACCTTGGGCAAACCATATGGTATACTATAGAAGAATACAAACTTAGAGCAAAGAAATAAATGTCAAAAAGGAATCCCTGAAGGCAACAAACCATTTTATCAGTTACGTAAAAAATTTGGCCATATGTTCATACATTATATGTATTCCTATTTGCAAATGCGAATTTACTTATTAATTATCTGATATATACTTTAGCCGTACGATAAATATATCAACAAATAATTATGCAAATATAGTCGGTATTTCCACAAAAACTGTACAAATTATTCAGCTCTCCATTTTTTTTAAGTGGTCGTAAGGAAAAGTAAAAAGTATTAAGCTGAAATTAAGAAATTAAGCTCTCAAATGTTGTATGTCAAAACGTTCTTATTCTTATTCTGTATAAACAGTATAGCTAGCCGTTTTCAGGATCATGCTATGATTCTAGGAGGCGACTTCAATCTTCCTTATATTGACTGGCGTAATTATGTTCACATTACAGGTAGCAGGGATAAGGCAGCTTCTGAAGTAATTCTCGAATTGTTCTCAAATAATCATCTCGAGCAGCTAGTTAATGAACCTACGCGGTGTCATAACGGTAGCGAAAATATTTTAGATCTGCTGGTTACCAATAGGCCAGAATTATTCACCGAAATTTCAACGACCACAGGAATAAGCGATCACAAAGCGGTAATTGCAACTATCAGACTAATGACCAAGCGAAAAAGGAGAAAACGGCGGATTGTATACAAATTCAGTAAGGCCTCTAAGGAGTCTTTTAGAACCTACCTGAGGAATATTTACCATAATTTCAAGTCAAAAAAGGACACCGTTGAAGAGATGTGGCATCGATTTATACGAATAGTCAGGGAAGGTATGGATATACATATACCGAAGCGGATAATAAATGGGGAGGATGATCCACCGTGGTACACATTCGAAGTCAAAAGATTACTCAAAAAACAAAGGAGGATACACGCACGGTCAAGAAGGAAGGGGTGTCGCAGCGATTTAGAAACCTTAGCTGAGTTAAGAGGACGTATTAAGAATGTAATGCGTGAGGCCTTCAACGATTTTCATTCCAACTCTCTCTCTAGGAGTCTCACAGAAAACCCAAAGAAATTCTGGTCGTATGTACGAAAAGTCAATTGTACCAATAGCAATATTCCAGCACTAATTCGTGAAAGTTCAGAGGTTAATGAAAGCCGCGATAGAGCTAACGTACTAAATACTGTATTCAAAAATTCATTTACTGATGAAAATAAGGATAGTGTTCCCGTTTTCCCACCCCGTGTCGAGTTGGTGATGGAATCATTACGGATAGATACTGCAGGTATCACAAAGCAATTAGAGCTCCTGAAACGGGGGAAAGCACCGGGGCCAGATGGAATTCCAGTAAGAATATTTTCAGAATATGCGGCGGAAATCCGGCCATTTCTGTCTGATATATTCAGTAAATCATTAGAAGAGCGAAAAGTACCTTCAGACTGGAAAATCGCGCAAGTAACTCCGATTTTCAAGAAAGGTGATCGAAGTGATCCTGGAAACTATCGTCCAATATCTATAACATCTGTTTGTAGTAGAGTTATGGAGCATATTATATGCTCGAACATTATGAAATTTCTAGAGGATAATAATTTGCTTACAGCAAATCAACACGGATTTCGGAAGAAAAGATCATGTGAAACACAGCTTGCCCTATTTACACACGACGTAATGAAAGTTATTGATGCAGGTTCACAAGTAGATGCAATTTTTTTTAGATTTTCAGAAAGCCTTTGACTCTGTGCCACACAACCGCCTTTTAGCGAAGCTACGAGCGTACGGTATATCGGACCAGCTTTGTGAATGGATAAAGGATTTTCTAACTGGTCGGTCGCAGTATGTCGTCGTTGAAGGAGAAAGTTCTTCTAGTCTAGATGTTACATCGGGGGTACCTCAAGGAAGTGTAATAGGACCACTTCTTTTCTTAATTTTTATAAACGATCTCGGAGACAAAGTGAAAAGCCTTTTTAGATTGTTTGCTGATGATGCGGTTATTTATAGGGAAGTAAGGAATTTGACCGATTGCTTAGAAATTCAGCGTGATCTGGATATTATTTTGGCATGGTGCGCTGAGTGGCAACTTACGCTAAATTGTAAAAAGTGCAAGACAATAAGCATAACTAACAAGAAGAATCCAATTGTTCAGAAATACGAGTTAAACAATTCAGTTATTGATATGGTCGATTCTATGAAATATTTGGGAGTAACAGTACAAAGGAACATGAAATGGGACTTACACATTAATTCGTTGGTAGGTAGAGCTAATTCTAGGCTGCGATTCATAGGTCGAATATTGAAAAATTGTAATGAACAAACAAAGGAGATAGCGTACAAATCTCTTGTGCGTCCACATTTGGACTATTGTTGTGCCATTTGGGATCCGTTTCGTAAGGGGTTGATCGAAAGTATAGAGAAAGTACAGAGAAGAGCCGCTCGATTCGTGACCGCTTGCTACAGTCCTTATGAAAGCGTCACAGGACTGATTAGTAGACTAGGCTGGGAGTCTCTGGTAGATAGACGACGCACGTTCCGTTTAAACTTATTGGAAAACATGCGTACTCCCACTTTCACTTTTGAGTGTAGTGAAATACTTCTTCCACCAACCTATTTGAGCCGAAATGACAGGAAAGATAAGATTAGAGAAATAAGGTGCCGCAATGATTCTTATATGAATTCTTTTTTCCCTCGTACCATTAGGGATTGGAATGCAAAACAAAGAGATTAGCTTTGGTGCTGAGCACCCTCTGCCACCCACAATTTTGTGAATTGCAGAGTATATATGTAGATGTAGATGTAGATGTATATCCCCCACACCATACACTTGATACGTACTCTCCTTCTATAAAAGAAAATAAATTATAATGGTCAGCCTACCTCGAGACCAAAGTCGTCAATCACTACATCGGTGTCTGCTACTCCGTGACGGAGATAGCTGGTCCGAATCGAATTGTATCGAAGCGCATAGAATGAAGCGAAACTATATGACCAGTGACCACGGAAGAGGACGTTAAATTCTCATTACAACAAATTCCTTTCCTCTTGTACCTTTCAGCACAAAATCTGAGAAGCTGAAGGGTCATTTTGTCAAATGAGTTAGACCTTTTACAGGCGGAAATATTTGTAAAGGTGCTATTAAAGCCGGGAAAAATTAACTACCTAAAAGGAAAATAAATTTTAAATAATACTGGCCTCCGATTGCACAACAGCTCTATCCCTAGAAATGTTTCCTACCTATATATAAGCCCACTAATATTCTTATATGTGAAACAGACGGCAGCATGTATTCGTCACAGGCTGTAACCTTAGCTTCGTCCGCTTGGAAGTGTGTTATAGTATAAGAGTTTTCTTGAACATTAATAATAGTAATTAATATTCCATGTAATAATTAAAATGTATTTAGGTCCTAAAGAAAAACACAATTACCATGATATTTAACTGTTATTAGATGAAAGGCGACCATGACCACAAGCTTGCACTGGATTTCATGCATAAGGGAGTGGAAAAATTTTCTTTTGTTGGTAAGGGTGTCAGGGATCGGAACAAATTACCAAGTATAGTGATGAATAATTTTCCAAAAAGGCTTAGGGAATTTAAAATTAAAATTTGTTAATCAGAATAGTAAATGGGAGAAGAATTTAATATACCAATTATAAAAGAAAATTTTTAAAAATGTGTATATAAAAAGGTGTAAATGGATAACTGGGAAATTAGCACCGGAGGGTTAGCTCCATCGCAATTAAGTGTGAGAGCTCAAAATTATTAACTTTATTCAAAGTTGAATTCATTAAGCGAGGTGCAGGGTGAGTTGCTGATCGCTCCCCAAGGCACGCCGAGCTGTGAAACCAGCATATTTTTCTCGTACAATTTTCTAGATACTTGCCAACGGGAGAATTTAAGTCTGAGCGAACCGCATTTTGTCAGTCTGAAAACTAACTGGATATATACTAACACTCATGCAATTAAGGTAATAATAACATGACCCACTAAACTTAAGTACTAATAAGATAATCCTTTCAGGGTCAGGAATTTTAGAGAATGCAACTTATTGTAAAATTGTAAGCGAGGACTTCACTCTTCCCATTATGCCAGAAGCAGATCTGCATCTTAATCTAACATTTCCTGCCTACCACATACCCACTTTTAAGGATAAAATTTATAATAGTAAAAAACTCTATATCATGAACTACCCCACTCACGAATGAGATTAATAAATATTTACAATCCTCAAATGATGCTATTAAATACAATCAGATGCTTGCGCAAATGTAGACACAGTTACATGCATCCAGCAGACATCGCATGGTTGTTGCAACCACTAATGTAACCAGTATTTTAGGAATTGGTGTAATTATTTTTGTTCTGTTTTACTTGTACCGTCGTCATTCGACAAGAGTGTCACCATACAGTTTACACAATGCGGTACCTACCGCCACTCATATAGTGGTTTCATTATCAAAATCACCTGAAGACACCGACATTCCGGAACCAACTGTAACCCATGCTTAACTCACCATATACACCCCTATTTAGCTGTTATCTTATAGTACAATTTTTAATTGTGTTCTAATTCACTTGTTTGTTTACCAGGTATAGCCAATCTACCCACCAAGAATTAGTACTTAAGAATTTCTTATGTTGAAATGACTTTGTAAGCCAGGTGGGTGAAGTCCACATTCGCGTCATGATAATTAATTGTTGGCATCTTGGAAGGGAAGAGTGTGAGAGCTGAAAATTATTAACTTTATAGAAAGTTGAATTCATTAAGCGGCGTCCAGGGCGAGCTGCTGATCGTTGCCCTGTTGTTTTTCGGCCGCGGATTTCGCTGACGCGAATCTGCAAAATTCCGAACTCCGCTGACGGGATCCGAGGTTGCGAGGCAGATTGGCGCGATTCGCGGGCTCTCTCGGTTTGTATTCACATCGGCTCTCGCACGATTCCTCCCGCTGCCTAACCTTAACTTTTGTCGTCAGCCTGTGGGGAAATTTAAACTATTATTTGAAGGCGAAGTGGACCCGCTCCTCGGCCATATCTTCTGTAAAATTGTGGCCAATAAATGGAAGTTAAATGTTCGCGGCGCTGATTTTTTCCCAAGAGTTCCCCGCATTCCAACCAGTTCTGCGACTGGTAGAATAAATCGCAATGGTGTCAGGAAGTTTCTCAGTAACTACAGTAGAATGCTCTAAGGAGTGGCAGAACGATCCCGAACAAATCAGAGGACGGCGTGATAACTATTCGCTGCAGGTTGGTGGAACCCTTCCCCACGAGCCAAGTCATTCGGCCTCCTTGACATAAAATAATAATAATAATAATTAATCAAATCTTAAATGCTGAATTGTTTCCTCAGTGTCACCTTACATTAATTTAATAGTTTTAGCTTTACTGCATTTGTCTGAAATATTCGACTTATGTTTGCCCATCAAGTCTTAAAATTAAAAAGAAATACTAAAGAACTTCATTTCCTCTTTGGATTTGGGTTTTGTTTTGTTGATATTTTGATTTGATCAATTAATTCTGCTTTGAAATTGAAATTTGACAAGTCTTAAATGGGCACACCATTCTGTCCCTTCTTTCCGTAAGATAAAAACTTCTTTCTTCACCCAACATTTCCAAAACTCGTTCATTTCGAACTTTATCTGTCCACTTAATTTTCGGCATCCTTCGTTGCACCACATTTCAATTTTCCTTATTTCTGGTATTCCTGAAGTCCATGCTTTGCTACCATAAAATGCAGTGCTCCACACATTTTTAAAAAGTTTTTTCTTAGTCCTAGATCAATATTTGAAACTAAAAAATTGTCCTTTTTCAACATCTATTTTCGCTAGTGTTACTCTGCTTTTAACATCATTCTTAGTGCGGCCAACAGTTGTAATTTTATTTCCTATGTAACAGAATTCATTTACTTCTCCTATTGCTTCCGATCCTATTTTGATATTAAATGTACTATTATTGCTATCATTTCTACTACATTTTATCACTTTTGTTTAGCTTTCGTTTATATTTAGTCCTAAATCTTCCTTCATTATTTTGTTCATACGAGTACAACTCAGTAATTTCTGAAGATCCTTAGTCTATTCTGCTAAAAAGACAATGTCGTTTGCAAATTGAAGCATACTGACTTTTCCCCCTTGATCACTTATGCCACATCCAAATTTTTTTGTTACTTACTTTATTGCTTCCTCCGGATACAAGTTGAATGTTAATGGGGATAGGCTCTTAAACCTTATTTTACTAATACATATCTCTCACTATTCTCTACTTTTATTATAGCCACTTGATTCTTATACAAAATATAAAGTGTATCTCTATGTGGATATTCTCTGACTTCTCTAAAATTTTGAATATCTTGTTTCACATAACATCAAAAGATTTTCAACAAAATCAAAAATACCAAGAAATTATCTATGTTTATCTTGATCTGCCCATCAAGATTACTCTTAAAGCCAAAATTGCTTCTCTTCTATCGCTACTTTTCCTATACCGAACTGATCTTCACCTATCATCTCGTCTACTACCCTTTCTAATCTTCTGTATATTACTCTGGTCAGTCATTTTGAAGCAGAAGCTCTTAATTCAAAGTCTTATTTCATTTCAAATCTTTCAAACTCTCTCGGATTCCGTTATTGAAACAGGATGTCAAAAGTCATCTTTTTTCCAGTACACTGTTGTTCAAATCATCCCGATCATACAGTTTCTCTATGTATGCCATCCATTGCTTAACTGTATCTTCTGATCTTGAAAGAGATTTCCAATCATCAACTTTAATATTTATACACATTTACTTCATTTTTCCAAAATTCTGTTTGACCTTCCGATATGCCACATTTACTTCACCTATGACCATTTCCTTTTCTACTTCACTCTTTTCTTGCAGCCTTTTTTCTTTTCCTTTCTTGCATGTCCTGTTTATTGGGTTTCTAAAATGTCTGTACTGCTCTCTTCCTGCTAGATCCTGAGTATGTTTGTGCTTCCTACTCTGATCCATCAACTCCAAAATTTCTTCTATGATCCAAAATTTTCGGACGGCTTCTTTCCTAAAAGCCAATTTTCTTTACCAGCTTTGATTCTTCTCTTCAGTGCATTCCATTTGTTCTCAGTTGAACTCCATTCACAGTAATTTCTTAGACCCAAATCTACCATCCATGGGCGTATCCAGCGAGGGGTAATGGGGGGGGGGGGAGGCTGCTGCCCTCCCATAGAAGAAAAATCAAATTGCCTTCAGTACACTTCGACGAGTGAAGAACTGGCTCAGGAGCACTATGGGAGAGGAAAGATTGACGGGGTTATGCCTGATGAGTGTGCATCGAAATTTCGTGAAAGTACACAGTGAGATATTGACAAAGTTATTGAAAATTTTCCTGAGAATCCGGGACGATTAATGTTTACATAAAAAACTATAATTGAGTTGCGATCTTGACTAACTGCATAGTAGGTCCTTGGATTTCTATGTTAATCAATAATATAAATAGTTTCCTCAATAGATTTGAGTTTTATTTTGTAAGAAATCATCATGTTTCAGCCCCCCACACCACTTCCTCGAAAAAATACCAGTTGCCCCCCCCCCTAATTCAGATGCTGCCCCTCCCCCCTAAATTGGTTCCTGGATACGCACTTGCTACCATCTCTGCAAAGTTTTCTCTATTGTTAGGTTCTTTCACTTCCAGTCTATTCTGTGTGTATTGTTACCTTATTCTCTTAGCGATCAGATTGTGGTCAGAGTCTATATCAGCTCCTGGGAACGCTATACAGTCTGAAACTTAATTCCTAAATCTCTGTTTAGCTTTGATATAAATCCTTTGCTTATGATTCTTAAATAGCATGATCCCCGAGATGAATCTATATTTTTCACAAAATTCTAACGATCCGCTTCCTCGTTCATTTCTTTCACTTAGACCAAAATTTCCTACGTTATTTCTCTCTTTTTCTTTTCCCTCTACTCCATTCCAATCACCAATGATTATTACATATTCCTCCCCTTCACATATTGGATTAATTCTAAAATTTAATCATATCTTTTCTCTATTTCGTCATCTTCCTGTGATGTTTGACATATACACTATACTAACATGGTAGGAGCATGATTAGCTGTTTCGACCTTCTCCAAAATAATCCTGTCACTAAACTGTTAGTAAAAGTAGTTTAGCTACTTTCTTGTTGGTTATAAATCCCACAGCAGTAACTCCACTGACAGCTTTTGTGTTTATTATCCTGTGTTCCTCAGACCAGAGAAATCTTGTGAGTCCTTCCACTTAATCTCACTAATCGCAAAAATGACATTAACGTTAAATCGTTACTTCTCCCTTTTTAAGTTTTCTAATCTACCTGCCCTATTCAGACTTCTATCATTCCACGCTCCCACTCGTAGAATGTTTCTATCCATTCTGATGACTAGTCACTGAGCAGTCCCCACCCGGACAGCCGATTGGGTAGCATTTTAACCTCTAGAATATTTTACTTACGAAGAAGCCACCATTCTATATGTAATCTGAGAGGATTAGATGGCCTCGAGTTACTCTCTGGATCTTTAATGCAGTGGCCTCCGGTTGCCTTATGAATCCCTATGCCTTTGATCGTTTCTGATTCATCCACCTTCAGGGGCCGTTTCCACCCCTTAATTATTGTAAATGTTCTTTATACAAAGCTATAGTCTTTATCCAATCTCGAAGGAACTTTGCATATGTATACTTCAAAACAAGGAGAAAAATACTGTTTACATTTGGTTTAAAAAAAGACAACTACTCTCACCCTTTGCCCAATCCCTGGACCACTCCCCACTCTTTAGCCTTCTCCCCTCCGCCCTATAATAATATTACAGTTTTCCTTTAGTTTCTCAATCTGTCGAAGGCAATGAATATCTGTGAGCTAATTGCTACACTCGGTTAATTTGGGACTGTTTTACCAAAACATTTGAAAACATTTATATGATTTGGGTAAGTAGTGAATCTTCAATGTTTCAACGTACCACAAATCCATATAAAATAAAAAATAATTTAGTTACAGTTTGATTAATAACAACAACCAGCTTCTACGTATTTGTAAATTTCTGCCTTATCTAAATTTTTGACACCCCTCTGTGGGCGTTGAAACTGTCACTTGGTTTCTGGCGATATGCAGTCGCCCGACTGGAAATGGTTATTTTTACCGGCGGGTACTCTATTGTTGGGTAAGTGGCAGAGGAACCTCCCTGTCCATGTCACCTGAGCATTATGGATTAATTTGATGTAGTTTGTGCCGCGCTAAGGTTGCTGAAACAAACTTTTGAGAAGGAAGTTTTTTCCGAAGGGATCTGCGTACGTGATAACAGCAATAGCGAGTAGCCAGCCACACAGTATGAACTGTACGTGACTTTCATTTGAATTTGGTATATATTTTATGTGTTAGGACAGCCAACGTATAAATGGTTTTTCTTAGGAGACTTCGTGATTGATGAAGAACTGCGGAGCAGTTCTTTCCATCGACAAGCCGATTTTTGGTAATGTGTACCGTCAACTGAGAGACAGACATATGGAACATTACAAAATCCCAGAAAGCAGCTCTGAACTCATGTTTAAACCACAGAGAGGGTAAGCTCTAAATTTGTGTAAATTAAATATTGTTGCTTATTTGTGAACTTATAATGACAACCATTTTGCCTTTTGCGAAAAAATCAATTTTATTTTGAGCGAACCAATATCGAGGAGGATCCCTAAGGAAGGAATTATGTTGACCACTCGAACACCTCTTCATGAAATTGTTTGGGTGAATCGGCATGGCTTAACTGCTGTCGGGTATCGTGACGAGATGTTGGGACCTCATGTGCGGTTGTTGCAGGTGTGAGCCCAGACTTCGATGGTGTTCGACCTCATAGAGCACGGGTGGTTGATGTTTTCTTCGAAACGGAAAATATTGCACGCATGGTGTGACTTGCTCGCTCTGCCGATTTGAACCCCATAGAGCATGTCTGTGATGCACTATGGAGACGAGTTGCATCACATCAACAATCTTACAAAATTTTAGTTTGTTGCTTTAATTTTGAACACCAGTGTATATTCCATTCCAGATGAAGTACTGTGACTGAATGAAATATAACCTGATATGTGGTTCATAGTTATGTCTTTAAAATACAAAACTAGCCAAAAGTAGACTTAATACGTTAGCAGCACCGCTGACTCACTATTCATCAGCAAGAGCTCATTGAGAGCTGTAGACAGGAGAGACATGATTTCCTCCGGGATATCCTCCCAGTGGGCTCACTGGAGTAATTATCCTGCGTCTGCATTCCCTCAGGAGACATTCAAGGCTACCGGAGGCACCAAAAGGTACTGGCGACATTGGGAAGAGGTAAACGTATAGATAGCGGAAAGATCATCAATGCAGTTACTCCAAAATAATAAATTTCATCCCAAAAACTTCTTCTTTTTCGCGATCATAAAAATTACTTGAAAATTAATCAAACTAATATCATAAACAGAATAAACGCTGTTTTTTAAATGTGACCACATAAGAATTATAGTATCTAAAGAAGCAATTTGAAAGTTACGATTAAAACTACAAGAAAAGAATCATAATATTTATGGATTAGGGAAAAATTATTAATACTGAACTATACTACGGTTTGAGTTTAAAATATGGCAAAAAAACGTAATTTATATGAGACTCAAGTCTCTATAATTCGATTATAAAATCAAAAGACACAATTAATTATTAAGAAGTAGTTGAGGCAAAATATACAGTCTGCCTTCTTTAATATTCAAAGAGATAACGATTAAAAACAAGCAAGGAAAAAATCAAATGTGAAACAAAGTCTCAGGAAGAAGAATATCAGTATGTTACGATTTTATAATGGTACTAGCCTCAAAGCACGTCAAAAATGGCCGGTTGAACGGAGTGTTCAGGTAAGCCATTTCCTCACAGTTGGTTAAATAAATACAACTGATCTACATAAATAAGAAAGTTTGAATATACTATCTGCCTCAATCACGCCTTATTGCTCAGCAGATCGAGTCGAAAACACTGTTTTTCGGAAATAAAAGCAAGAACCTTCTAATATATGCATGTGTGTGTTTAGTTTAAAAGCGCTAAAACTGATGCACTTATAAATAATAATTCGGGAGCAGCAAATATAAATCTGTACTTAACCTTAAAAAAATTAAAATCGGAAGATCACGAAGAGATGCCTTGCGTACATGAAATACTATGATACCTCACGTATCACACCGTAATATATGCGTCATAACACATGTAATAAAT
Organism: Vandiemenella viatica; assembly: GCA_031002005.1. Taxonomy (NCBI): domain Eukaryota; kingdom Metazoa; phylum Arthropoda; class Insecta; order Orthoptera; family Morabidae; genus Vandiemenella; species Vandiemenella viatica. The sequence goes on along the minus strand of JARYHS010013631.1, from coordinate 3,224,084 downwards.
CAATCGTGAAAAAAAAAAAAAGATTGTAAAATACTGAGAGTATACCAGCACAAAACCTGGTTCACTACTGCCAAAATGGTCGTGCGCCAATTGTCATTGTATTTACATGTTCATGGCAAGTATGTAACGGTTTCGATTCTACCTCGGTTAAATTTATTTCCTAAGTGTCTTCTTTATTGCTGCCATAGGGTACGAACACAAAGGACGCAGGTAGTCTGCGTGATGGTTGCCGGCGCGAACATGCGCCGGTCGGCAGAAAGAATGTTTCCTCGTTATCAAATGAGCACGTTCACAATAGCGGCAGCCTCTTGCAGGTGCTTGTAACCCGCGCCAGCCTGCCCACCGGAATGAACAGACCATTCCGGTGGGCAGGCTGGCGCTGGTTGCACGCAAACATGGATGTTGAAGTGTTAATTTCTGCAGTATTTGATAATTCCCCGGTATGGGATAAGAAGAATAAGCTGCACGGCAACAGATAAGTCGTAGACAGATGCTGGAGGGAAATAAGTGCTGAAATGAAAGAACACGGTACGTAAAATCATTTTTATTTTTTATTTTTTTACATGTTTCATATTATCTTTCGCTGAATTCATTTAATGTACTTTAAAGGATTTTATGAAAAGTATGATACATAAATATCTCTCACACTTTTTGCTGCATTACATGGTCGTCCTACAGCTTGTTGTTGCATTTTGTGGGTTTCGTTAAATAGAAAAACTTCAGTTGAATGACGCTCAAAACCTTCTTCCTCGATAATTGTATTATTTAAAATACATATATATTTTACAATCTTATCAACCAAATTTACATCTGTTTTCGATGCTTTTGGAAAGCAAACGCCACTTTGAAAACAAAATTCCAAAAGCACATTCCACTGTTTTCATCGCTCGAGATAAACGTTTATTAAAGCAAACTTGTTCGAGCGTTAAGTTATGTCCGCCAAAAGGTTTTAACAAATTAGTGAGAAGGGGATATGCCTCATCTGCTATAAGTACAAATGGAGCTTTCACATGAGATCCAGGTAAAACATCAGGTTCTGGAATATCGAGTTGTACATTATACAGACAGTAGTAGAAAAATCTGAAGCTTTGAAAGTACTTTTTGCCATAACCTCCAATGTCAACTGATATATTTATAATTAGCATCTACAACACCTTGCAGCACAACTGAATAAAACTATTTATAATTATAAAACATGGATCCACTGTTGGACATTTAACACGTACATGTTTGCTGTCAATCGCACTAATAACGTGAGGAATGTTCCAGTATTTAAGGAAATCACAGGCTATAGAATTAAATGTTTCCTTTGTCGGTACTGGCATGTACTGGTGATATAGCTCTTCCCAGAGTACATTAACTGTCTCCGCAACAGCTTCTCCCACTGTAGGAAAAAAAATTAAAACTGTTAGTTACAAAGCCCATTTAAAAATCTTATGAAAACTAATTTCGCCATTATTATTTACAGAAAAGACGCTGAGAAAGAAGTAGAAATATCTACGAGACCAGTCTGCGGTGGAACTGGGTAAAATGCCTACTCCTCACTCAGGAGATGCTGCATATGCAAACTGTTCGAAATGGCTTTATTTTAATTCATTGATTTTTTTTTTTAGTTGTAATGCGAGACGCTCAACTGGAAATCTTAGCTCTGTTTCAACACCCGAAGAAATATCTGCAGGTGTTCATTCCCCCAATGATTCACAAGCTACGATTTTGCCACCCCAACCATCAGAACAAGAACAGTATAATACTAATAATGAGAATTTTGTTCGTGGTGGTGAGGGATTACCGGCTCCAACAGAGTTTCTCTAGACACCAATTACAAAAAGAAAGAGGGTTCTAAGTACTTTCAATGAGGCTATGTTACAAACTGAGCAACAAAAGTTGCAATATTTAAAAGAAAAGTCGCTTCGAAGAGAAACCAAATATAACAGCGATGATGAACATTTGTATATTTTCAGAAATCTACTTCCACATATGCGTAAAATTCCTAATAATAAATTACTTTCGTTTCGAAGTCGAATGCAAGAAGTAGAACAGTTTGTACATCAGTACGAGTCAAGCTGTTCTGGATCACAATCATCTCAAACTTCCCCGAGTTCAGTTCAGAGCTCCGTCAGTAATAATCAAGGAGAGTATCAAGAATGTGCTGATACGAACAACGCAGGCGTCTCGCAATTGAATTATACATATTATTAAATATATGAAATGCTTAATATATGTGTTTCTGAATACCTTATAATAAATCAGTAATTTCTTAATTTTTGTATTTATTTAATAGTATAACTTTATTCACCTGATAGTAATGACCAATCTCTCTTCTGGTAATATAGGCTGACGATGCTAATTACACTAGTTTCTCGTTATACGACTTTCCACTTTACTTAAAATGAAGTTAAAGGTTTCCAAAGTCATTCTAATATATTGAAAAAATCTTTGTTCGTCTTTCTTGAACTCATTAAACAAATGATGATATTCACCATAACTTTCCCTGCCACGATTTATTGGATGAATGCCAGTCTACTTTCTTAATTTCAAGAAAGTGTTCTCCATGAGAAGAAAATCCTCGTCCGAAGAACTCGACACCTTACCGTCAACTGGCAGCTTTATCTGCTTTCTGTGTGTTCGCAATCTGCGCGAACCGGCGTCGGCTCGCATGCTCGAAAAAGCGCCGGCAGCAGGTATGCAGGCTACCTGCGTTCTTTGTGTTTGTACCCTTCTCTGTATAAGGGTGCGGGCACAAAGGACGAGGTAGCCTGCGTACTGGGTTGCCAGCGGAAACCTGCGCCGGTGGAAAGAATGTTTCCTTTTTAGCAAATAGCAGCAGGTACCATGTAAATACAATGAAGTTTTTAACGAACAAAAAATCAGTAGGTGGAATTTTGTATTAATTGGGTATTTAACACATCAATCTCATTAAGATATTTGTCACACATACAGCCGAAATGACGCCAATAATTTTAGCGCCCGAGCAAATGTCCGGTTTCCCCCCCCCTCCTTCCCCCCCTAGAGCGGGCCCTGCATGGGCTTGATGAAATCAAACAAGGAATTACCTAAATTAGTCATGATAGCGCCCAATCGTCCGATATATGACATATTTCATCAAGAATTGAAACGCGAAAAACAATATAATTGTGATGCAATGAGAAAATCAATTTGAAAGAATATTCCACTTTTGAATCGGCAACAAAAATATGCTCATTGATTTTGGCAACGATTCTTTCGCAGAATGAAATAGCACTTGCACTTGCTTCATGAGGAACTGTTGGAAGGCGGAAGTGTTCGAGTTGCCACTGTATATGCAAGTCAATGTAACTTCAACATTCAACCTTTCGGAGAACTGTGCGATGGCCAAAGTTCTGCAGCAATGCAAATTGATCGTTTGGGTTGAAAATACGTTGGCATATATGTAAAAATTATTTGGAGGCATTAGCACGAACGATGTAAGATCTACGAAACAAACAAAACCGGTTTGATGGTGCGATGATCGAAATGTAAATAAAACAAATTGAAATTCATTAAGATTTCAAATTTAATGGAAGAAATTAAATAATGTGGTCAAAATGAAATTCTGACTTAATATAATTGTAACTAAAAGTTTTGAACAAAACCCCATGGTTTCAAGTCAATCACATTCCAGGCACATCACACATTTCCAACATATCAGCGGTGTACACGTGTACTGCTGACAGAATTCATCTCACGTGTCAAATTTCCCATTAGCGTACTTCTAAGGTCGGTTCCCACGATCCCGTCCCTCGTCCCTGTTAGGAGAGGCCTCACATCTTTGCCGCATAAGCTAGCATGGACGTCTCACCTCGTCCCATCGCCAGGCGGTAAAAGATCACACGTCCCGTCTCGTCTCACCTCGCCTAGAGGGGACCGTAGGAACGCGGCTTAGCGTACTCATCCTTAAAGTGAATAACCATGGACACAATCGTTAATAAATACAACGATCACTCAGAAAAAGTATTTTTTTTCCCCTCATTTTTACTTTGTTACACATTTTCAACAACTTTTCACAAATTCGCAAACCGATCACAAAGAAATTTATTGAAATTTGGACTGGACAAAGCGGGAAAATGGCGTAAAGAGAAATTGCCACTAGAACGTGCTCTCCTTTGCAATTAAAAAAGGGCCATATTTGCAATAGGAACACTTTTTCTAACAGCAGATGTACTCCTCGTGACTCATATTTACATTCAGTCATGTCCTATGACTTAATTTTTTGGGAAGAGACTCTTTACTCAGTAGAAAAGTTTTCATAGTACAGAAATGAGCTATTAGGATGCTGTGTAGTTTAAAACCAAATACTTTTTGCAGACAACTCTTTATTTATTTATTTATCAATCTTGTTTAATGGATCCCTGCTGAGGAAGGACCTCTGGGAAGTGAAACATGTCATGGTTAATACGCATACATACAATATGAGTCATAATCATAGTAAAAACAATTATATGTTACAATAATAACAATAAACATTAATTTTTAAAACTAAATCTTGCAAAAGTCGTATTGAAAACAATTAATTATTTTGTTCATATTCTTGAATGGACTAGAAGGAGTTGCCAACAAGAAAATCTCTCAGTCTTTCTTTAAATATATCTTTATTAGTTGCAAACTTACTCTTGGGAAGTTTATTAAACAGACGTGTACCAGAATAATTAACTCCTCTTTGTACTAATGATAAAGATGCTTGTGTTTTGTGCAAGTTATTTCTGTTCTTGTATTGAAATTGTGTACCTGTGAATTATAAATAAACAGGTTAAAATGATCTATGACAAAGCACATGAGAGAATATATATACACTGAGAAGTCATTCTAAGAATATATAGTTTTTTAAAAAAGTTGTCTGCAAGAAGTTCTTGGTTTTACCCTACACAACATCCTAATAGCTCTTTTCTCTGCTATGAAAACTTTTTTACTTTGTGAAGAGTTTCTCCAAAAAATTATGCCAAATGAAATCACTGAATGAAAATATGAAGAGTACACCTGTTTCGTTGATTCTAGATCTGGGATTTGAGAAAGTGTTTGTATTGTAAAGGTGGCACTACTTAACTTCTTCAGTACTAAAGTGAAGTGTTCGTGCCAACAGAGTTTCTCATCTATTTTCATACCAAGGAATTTTATACTATTTGTTTCAAATATTGAGTTATTTTTATAGCTTACTTGTAAATCTGGCAGTACATAATTTTTTGTTATAAACCGAATATAATGTGTTTTTTCAAAATTTAATTTTAATGAATTTGCCTAAAGTACTTAATTTACATTAAATTCTAGATTGCTGTTTTTCTCTCAGTCATGTTAGTGTCATCTGCAAATAAAATACTCTTAACTTTGTCAGATAAGTTTCCAGGAAGGTCATTGATGTACAACAAAAAGAGGAGGGGTCCTAGGACAGAACCTAGTGGAATTCCATGTTTTATTTTCTCCCAGACTGATGAAGCATCTTTACTTATTTTAGAATCAAAAATGGAAACTTTTTGCATTCAACTTTCCATGTATGATTCAAACCATTTACCTGCGGTTCCATAAATGCCATAATATTCCATTTTCTTCAAAAGTAATTCATGATTTACAAAGTCAAATGCTTTTTGCAAGATCACAAAGTATTCCTACAGGGCTCATTTTATTATTCAGTTCCTCAAATGTGTTATTTAAAAATGAATATATAGCCATTTCTATAAATGATCCTTTTTGGAACCCAAATTGTGATTTAGTGAGGATATTATTTTGTGTAATATGTTTTATTACTCTACAATACATGACTTATTCAAAAATCTTTGAGAATACTGAAAGTAATAAAATGGGACGATAATTATCTACACATGTTGCTTCTCCTTTTTTAAACAATGGTTTTACAACTGCATATTTTAGTATATTTGGAAACACACCTTGCATTAAGGATTCATTATAAATGTGGGCAAGTACACGATTAATACAATCTGAACATGTTTTCAGTCATTTAGTTGAAATATTGTTATAGCTGGAAGAATTTTCAGGTTTTAATTGTTTCATGAGTTTATTTATTTCTGAGACTGTTACTGGTGGCAATTGCATCTCCACAAATCTCTTTGGGAAACCAGTCTGAAGAACTCTTAGGGCACTATGTGGGAATTGCTTTTCTATGCGTTATTTCTCCACAACTGAAGTAAAATGTTCGTTAAATATTTCACAAACTTTCCCTACTTCACTATGCACAGATCCATTTTGTTCTATTTGTATGTCTTTAGAGTGATTTACAGATTTTTCAGTTTTTATTTTATTCCATATAATTTTCATCTTATTGCCTGAATTCTTTATTTTCTCTGATATATACCTGTTCTGGGCCTTTCTTATTACATTTCTCAGTATTTTAGAATAAAGTTTATAATGAGCTTTCAGTGTTACCCGCGTCCGTAGCATACCTTAAGCTACACGCGCTCCTTGGGTGGTGCTAAATGGGTGACAGCGATCAGATGCCGCCTTACTGCCCTTCTGAGACTCACGGCAATGACATTTATTATAAACATAACAATCCTTCTAAGGACTCAGAGTTTCATACAAGGACAATAGGTCCCCAGCTAAACATCTGCCAACTTAACATCGAAGACATCAGCAGAGCAAAGAGCCAGTACTTGTCATCACTCTTACAGAAATACTCAGTTGATGTTGTCATATTGCAAGAAACTCACACAGATAATGACAAGCAGCTGCTTACTAGAGGTAAACTACCGGGATATAAAATGCTAACAGCATAACATCATGCAAAATATGGCATTGCAACCTACATTAAGAATTACAAATGTCAATACAAGGTCATTCCTGCAGAGTATCATCCAAATTACTTTTCCTCCACAATAGAGGCGCACAGTGTTGTGGTTACAAATGTCTACAAGCCACCCACTGCACCTTGGCCAGAAACTATCGGATTGGTTCCCACTAAGTATAGCATTATCCTTGGAGATTTCAACTCCCATCATACGCTGTGGGGGTATAACGAGTTTGACGAGAACAAGATTAAATTAATAGAATGGGCTGAGGTCAACAACTTGACATTAATACATGATCCTAGAGACAAAAGGTACATTTCATTCCACTCGCTGGAAACAAGACTACCCACCTGACCTTTGTTTCACCTCTTTTGGTTTAACAGCTCCTTTCTGTTGCGTAAGGAGACAAGTTCTCAGTGACTTCCCACACAGTCAGCAAGACCCATAATCTATAAAATAGGAATCCAGATACCTGTTATCCGATCCGCCCCTAAATCTCGATGGAACTTCCATAGAGCAGAGTGGGAAGCCTATGCGAAGTATACTGATGCTAACATCCGATGGATCAAAGCAGTTCCAGAGAATTATACAAGGTTTGTAGGGTTAATAAAAGCTGCAGCGAATAGAGCCACCCACGAGGCTTCAGAAAAGACTATATTCCAGGATGGAGTGTGGAGTCAAGCAGACTTAGAGTAGAATTTGAGGAAAACAGCACTCACGAGATTGCAACAGAACTGCTGGAATCACTTGACCATGCTAGAAGAGAGAAGGATAAAAACTCTTAAAAATCTGAACTTTACCCATTCCAGTAGAAAAGCCTGATCTCTTACTCGTAAATTACATCCTACTTCAGTACTCTTAAGGACACACTCATCCATTAATGTGGAGTCAATAGCAAATCACATTGTATATACTTCGAGAACAAAAGAGGACAAGCAATTCACTAGACAGGTCAAATCGGAGCTTAAACATCTGAAACGCGAAACTCAGCCTCACTCTATTTTTATTTTGTGTATGATGCTCAAGAAGATTTAAAGACCCTTCGAAATGGAAAAGCTGCAGGATTAGATGGGATTTGTCCAGAACTATTGAAAAACTGTGGACCAGCTACATCTCGTTGGCTTGCCTCGTTCTTCAGTTACATACTACAATCTGGAAGGTTTCCTCAGATCTTCAAGTGAACTAAAATCATTGCTTTACTCAAACCAGGAAAAGATCCAACTTTCCCACAAAGCTACCATCCGATAGCCTTACTCAGTGTCACTTACAAATTACTGGAAAGGATTGTATTGAACAGAATAGCTCCAGCAATCGAAGCTCTGATCCCTGTTGAACAAGCTGGATTCCGTCCCAGACGGGAATGTAGTGATCAGGTCCTGTCTCTTACCACCTACTCGGAAGTAGGTTATGAGAAGAAAATGAAGAACGTATCTGTATTCCTAGATCTTTCAGCAGCATTTGATACGGTTTGGAGAGAGGGTCTTCTTCTCAAGCTGATCAAAGCAGTTCCTTGCATAAAGATAATTTCCTTACTGGAAAACATGTTAAGTAACCGCCTGTTCCAGGTGCATACTGAGTTCAGCAGGAGCAGATTTCACAAGCTAAATAATGGTCTACCACAAGGCTCAGTTCTCTCCCCTATACTTTTCAATTTATATACTCATGACCTGCCAGCCACAGTCTCTCACAAATTTGTATATGCTGACAACATCAATCTTATAGTGCAAAGAACTAAATTCGTGGAGGCTGAAGAAATTCTGACTCATTACCTTCAGGAAATGGATGCCTAGTTTCGAAGATGGCGCCTTCAACCTAATCCACAGAAAACAGAAATAGCTACATTCCATTTTAGCAACAAACAAATAAACTACTAGCCAAATATATTGTTCAGAGACCAGATATTGAAGTATAATAGTACCCCAAAATACCTGGGTGTACATTAGATAGGTCCCTAACCTACAAAAGGCACCTTCAGAATACAGTCGCCAAGCTTAAAAGCCGGAACCACTTACTTCAACGTCTGGCAGGAACTTCTTGGGGAGCTGATGCAAATACACTAAGAACAACAGCCCTAGCATTGGTTTACTCCGCAGTTGAATACTGCTCCAGCATATGGCTTAATATCTCTCACACCCAGTTGGTGGACGTCCAGCTTCAACAGACAATGCGCATTATAAATGGCTCACTTTTATCTACACCTATTAAGTGGCTGCCGGTACTCAGCAACATACCACCACCTCATATCAGAAGGCAAAATGTTGTACTAAAACTATGGTTGAGAATTTTGAACAATGAGGCTCTTCCCATCCATGGAGATGTTAGGGAATACAAAACACGGCTGAAGTCACGTCGCCCTGCCTGCAAGACTGCTGTCAGTCTAACATCTAACACCTTCAGCGTTACAGATAGCTGGACAGCGGAATGGGCACCATCAACATCACAGGGCATAGTGCGTATTACCAATCCCTGCTCAAAACTACCAGGTTTCAATTTACCGCGGTCAATTTGGTGTAAACTAAATAGGATTAGATGTGGTACGGGAAGAACTGCTTCAACTCTCCACACCTGGGGCTGGGTAGATTCTCCGTACTGTGACTGCGGTGATGTCTTACAAACTGTGTCGCACATTGTGCAGGACTGCGTGCCTTTCCTGGTAGTCTGGAAGACCTATATTTGGCTACGCCGGAGGCGGTGGCCTGGTTGGAGCGACTCGACTTCACGCTGTAGTGGTTGGGATTGGAGATCCTGTCTCAGTGGTCGATTCCGTGCGTTGTCCGCTGTACTATGTGTAGATTGTTCATTGATTTTTTTGTTGAATTGTATAAATGTATAATAGCATCATACGCAAAATAAAAATAAATAAAACTAGACGACCCGTGCGAAAATTTCGCGAATAAAATGCGATGAATAGTGAGGTTGAATGCTTCTAATATAATGAAAAGTAGAACCGTACTTTTGTAGCAAATATTGTCTTTTTTTTTTTAAGTGTAATGGGTACGCATCAAAATACTTACAACATATTACGAAACGGATAAGAAAATTTAAAAAAAAAAAAAAAACACTGTACAGTAGAACTCCAGTTATCCGAACTCCGATTATCCGAATCGCTGATTATCCGAATCGCTTTTTTAATTAAGACGGAAAGGGAAGTGACAGGAGAAGATAGGGATGACTTGTCACTTGAGGATTTAAGAATCATTCTTTTGAAAATTGCCTGATGTTCAGAAGTTAGTGCTGAAGATACAGGAGAGTGGGTGGTGTGTGATTCGTCAGACCCCGGGTAAGAAATTCTAAATGTTGATGAACTCATTGAAAGTATGAGACAAGAAAGTGTCCATGAAGAAGATGACCATAATGTCGAAGTCAGTTAAGCATTTACCGGCCTTGAAACTGCGTTGAAGTGGATGGAGCGTCAGCCCGAGTGTGACCACATGCAACTTCTCACAATCAAGCGGATGAATACAGCCAAATAACTAGCCAGATGTTCAGAAAGCAATGACTTTTATTTACAGTATGGTACATACATTCTGTACTAATGTACAACACATGTAAGTACGTTTAACATGTAAAAATCTTGCCTTTTCAGTTAATTAATTGAAATCTATCTTTCTTTAAAAATCGTTTTTTCTCCCATTTTCAAAATATCAATTAAAATAGACCCTTTTACGGAAAAATCCAAGTATCCGAATTTTTGATTATCCGAATGGGATCCGGTCCCAATTGATTCGGATAATTGGAGTTCTACTGTATTTACGACAAACTGTCATTGACCTTAACAGGATAAAACCAACCTGAACAAAATACACATATCAACATCTCTGTGATATTTGTTGCTGTGCGAATAAAATGTTTACATTGGAATTGAATAGCAAAACGAAAGTGTTTCCATAACAGAAAAAATTATCCTAAAAGCTACTTTTTGGATAAAAAAAAGTTTATTGACATGTCTGTGATATCTGCTGCTGCAATCTAGGGACTTGGTTCTGAACTTTCTCATACGCGCTACCACTTTAAGCACCAAATTCCGAAAAATTCTTTCTTAATTTATGATTTTACCTAACTGGAGACGTTAATCTTTAAAAAAATATGATATTTATCGATTTCGGCTAGGTATCTAAGAAGATAAATCGCTTGTAAGTAAAAAAAACGGACAATTTAATATATAAAACTATAGCTCATATATAAAACTATATCTCGTGACAGAAAAATGGGTTGTAGAAATATTATTACTTTTTCCCTCTAAGGTTAGAATTTTGAAAAATTTCTTTCTTAAAATGTGGTATAACGTAACGTAAGTCCTATAGAAGACCTCAATCTTTAAAATGATATCTCGTTTATCAATTTTGTTTAATTATCAAGGGAGATAAATGACTCGAGACACAAAAAATGCATTTTAGAAATACTTTAAGAGTTCAATTCAGAAAAATTCATTTCTTAAAATGTGATGTTACCACAGTAGAAACCTTAATTTTTAGAATGATAACACATTTATCTATTTCGGTTAGATATTAATGGAGATAAATGGCTTGACCCACAAAAAATGCGTTGTTGAACCATTTAAACTTTTTCCCACTAAGGGTTAAATTCCAAAACAAAAAAAATATCTTTCTTAATATATGATGTCACCAAAGCTGAGTCATTACTCTTCATACTCCTACTTCATTTATCGATTTTGGTTAGATATCCAGGGAGATAAATGGCTCGAAACACAAAAATCGCATTTTAGAAATATTGATATTTTTGCCTTATAAGGGTCGATTACGAAAAATTCCTTTCTTAAAGTATAATGTTACCACGGTGGAGACCGTAGTCTTTAATATGATAACTCATTTATCCATATCGGCTAGATATCATGGCAGATAAATGGCTCATGACACAAAAATACGTTGTAGAAAAATTTATACTTTTTCCCATTAAGGGTTGAATTCCAAAAAATTCTTTCTTAAAATATGATGTTACAAAGCTGAGACATTACTCCTCATAATCCTACTTCATTTATCGATTTTGGTTAGATATACAGGGAGATAAATGGCTCGAGATACAAAAAACGCATTATAGAAAAATTGACATTTTTGTCCTTTAAGGGTCGAATAACGAAAAATTTCTTTCTTAAAATACAATATTACCACGGCGGAGACCTCAGTCTTTAATATGATAGACTACCTAATTTATCTATATCGGTTACATATTAAGGGAGATATATCGCTCGTGACACAAACACGTGTTGCAAAAATATTGATACTTCTGACCTTTAAGGGTTGAATTCCGAAAAATTTCTGTCTTAATATATGACGTCACTAAAGCGGAGATCTTAATCTTTAAAATGATACTTCATTAAACAATTTCAGATAGGTATCCTGGGAGATAAATAACTCGTAACACAGAAATCAGCATTTTAGAAATATTTAAATTTTTGCCCTTTATGGGTCGAATTTCGAACACTTCATTTCTTAAAATATGATGTGACCAAAGTGGAGACCATATGCTTTAAAATAACACCTCATTCATTGATTTCAGTTAAGTATGAAGGAAGATTCAGGCTTGTGACAAAAAAATACCTTATAGACATAATATATATTATAAGTATATAATTATCTCATTCTCTTACTTTTAAGTACAAGTCCCTTTTTGTTTTACAAGATGCTCTAATACCCTTTGTTATCCATCCCTTACCCAGTTCATTGTTGGAGTATTGACAACTTTCCTTTTTTTGAAACTTCCTTTGAAAAATATTAGAAATATATTGAGAAAGGAATCAAATTTTTCATTAACACCCTGTGCATTGTACACTTCTGACCATTGTTCATTATTTAAGGAATCTATTAAATGTTAATATTATTTTCATTAATATTTCTTCTATATACCCAGATATTCTTTATCTGTTTAATAGTGTTTCTGGATTTGATACATAACAGCTGGGCATCAAGACTGGAAAAGTGCGATAGTAGTACTGGTACATAAAGGAGGGGTGAGAAATAGAGTCGAAAATAAAAGGCAATCAGTTTGACTTCAGTGGTAGGTCAATTAATGGAAAGATTGATATGCAACCACATCAGTAAAATATGTGAGGAACGTAAGTGGTTTTCAAGTAGGCAACATAAGTTCAGGCAAGGATATTCATGTGAATCTCAGTTGGTGGGATATATGCAAGATATTTCAGATGCAATGGACAAGGGAGGCCAAATTGATAGTGTAGCTCTAGATCTTTCAAAGGCGTTTGACAGAGTAAGCCACAAACTGGTAGTAAATAAGGTAAAAACTATTGGAGTGGTTGAGAAAGTGATTTGCTGGGTAGAAGAATTTTTAAAAGGTGGAAAACAGAAAGTTAGGGTAGGAAATGCGGTATCAAAGGAAGTGGAAGTAAAAATGGGAGTGCCGCAGGGTAGCGTATTGGAACCATTGCTATTCATTATTCTAATGAATAATTGTGTTGATTGTTTACTATCTGAAATTAGATTGTTTGCAGATGACATAATGCTGTATAAAAGAATCAAAACGATAGAGGACTGTAAACAGTTGCAGGGTTATCTGGACAGTATATGTAGTTGGGTTGGTAATCATGGGATGAAGATAAATGCAAAGAAGAGTCAGCTAATTAGATACACAAATAAAAAACAAAAGGTTAATTATGAATATAAGGTGGGGGAAGAATTGCTTGCTGAAGACTTGAAATGTAAATATCTTGGCATTACATTTGATAACAAGCTTAACTGGGCAGGACACATTGGACAGGTGGTAGGAAAAGGTTTCAAAATCCTGCACTTGTTGGAGAGAGTGATGAGGGAATGCACGAGAGAAGTAAAGGAATTAGCTTACAAAACTTTGGTCTGACCATTTCTCGAATATGGTAATGTAATATGGGACCCACATTTTGAGTATCAAATACAGGAGTTGGAGAAGGTGCAAAGAAGGGCTGCTAGATTTGTTTCTGGAAATTATCACAGAATGCAATCAGTGACAGATATGATAAAGGAGCTGGAATGGGATTCATTGCAAGACAGGAGGAGGATGAGGAGGGTAATGGAGTGTACAGAACGTATACTGGCGATGAGGCATGGAAAGATATTGCAGTAGGTATGAAAAGTAGTTCATGGAAGGTACTCATAAAAGATGACCATGACCACAAGCTGGCACTCGATTTCAGGCACAAGGGTGTGGGAAGATTTTCTTTTTTAGGTAAGGGTGTCAGGGATTGGAATGATTTACCAAGGGGAATGATGAATAACCTACCGAAAACGTTAAAAGAATTTAAAGTTAAAATTTGTAGAGGGCAAATGTAGGTGAGTGAAGGATAGGGGGAAGTTGGGTGCGTAGGGAAATTGCCATTGCAATTAAATTAAATTAAATTAAAAAAATTAAATCATGATCTGAGATACTATTTATTACTGGAAGTATGTTGTTATTACTTTACTGAGAAATATCCATAAAAAATTTCAATTGCAGTCCTGCTATTATTTTGTATTCTGGTAGGGAAATTTACAAGTGACATTAAGTTAAAAGACAACATTGATGCCTCCATATCTAACCTCTCATTGCTGTGATTGAGAAAGTCAACATTAAAACTATTTGTTTGTTATTTTTGAAACATAATAGCAAAGATTCTAACTGAGATAAAAACAGTCTAAAATTTCCTGAGGGGGCCGTGTAAATTGCTATTACTATGAGCCCTTCCTTACCATATTTAAAAAGCTCAATATTCTTACAATTACTTCTCAGTGTATATTCTCTCATGTGCTTTGTCATAGAACAATTTAACCTGTTTACATTCAACCCACAGGAACACAATCTCAACACAAGAAACAGAATAACTTGTATGAAACACAGACATCACGGTCATTAGTACAAAGAGGAGTTAATTATTCTGAGAAACATCTATTTAATAAACTTCCCAAAAGTATAAAACAGTTTGTAGATAATAAAGATATATTAAAAGAAATACTGAGAGATTATCTTATTTGCAACTCCTCCTACTCCATTTAAGAATTTGAATTAAATAATTAATTGCATTCAATATGACTTTTGCAAAACTGTTAAAAATTAATGTTATTCTTTTTTGGTCTTTGTAACATGTTTTTCACTATGATTATTATTCATAGTGTATGCATGTGTATTAACCATGACATGTTTCATATCCCAGAGGTGCTTCCTCAGCAGGGATTCATGGAAAAAGGTTGATAAATAAATAAAATATACTAATAGTACTTTATTCATCGCTCTAGCAGTATACATATGTACAATGTGCACAGTGAGCTTGTATGATCAATCACCAGACCCAATTGTCCGTTGGTGGAGACCACAGCTCCAACATGTCTGCTCAGTTTCCCCTTTCCTATTAACTTTTTATCTTAAATTCTTTTAGTTTAATTTCCCCAACTACCAACATTTTCCCTTAAAGAATTTTAAATTCTTATTTTCTGTAAACTCTTCAGCACTTCTCCTGGTAATTTATTCCAGTACCTTTACTATCTTACCAACTCTCCTTTATGTCTGAAATAGAGTGTCAACTTGTGTTCATGGTCATCAATGGTGGTAAATAAGGTAAAAACTGTTTGAGTAGACGAGAAAGTGATCTGATGGGTAGAAGAACTTTTAATAGGTAGAAAACAAAATGCAGTATCAAAAGAAGTGGAAGTAAAAATGGGAGTGACACAGAGTAGAATATTGGGATGATTGCTATTCATTATTCTAATGAATGACTGTGTTGATGGTTTTCTATCAGAAGTTAGGTTGCTTGCAGATGACATAATGCAATATGAGAGGAGCAGAATGAAAGAGGACTGAACAGCTGTAATGTGATCTGGACAGGATATCTAGCTGGGTTGGTAGACATGGGATGAAGAATAAAAAATAGAGTCAGTTTATTACATACACAAGTACAGGTTGATTTTGATTCTAAGGTCGGGAAAGAATTGCTTGTTGAAGACTTCGAACGTAAATATCTTGGTTAACATTTGATAACAAGCTCAACTTGGCAGGACACATTGGACTGGTAGTAGGAAGAATTTTCAAAATCCTTCACTCATTGGAGGGAGTGATGAGGGGATATGTGAGAGAAGTAAAAGAATTGGGTTACAAAGCTTTGTTCAGACCAATGCTTGAATGTGGTGGAGTAATATAGGAGTCACATTTTGGGTATCAAATACAGGAATTGGAGGGGGTAAAAAGAAGGGCTGCTAGATTTGTCTCTGGAATTTATTGCTGAACAGAATCAGTAACAGATGATAAAAGTGGTGGAATGGGATTCATTGGAAGACAGGAGGAGGCTGAAGAGAGCGCTGGGAGTGTCCAAGGTGTATGTTGGTGATTATGCATGGAAAGATGTTTGTATAATAATTAAAAATAATTTATGGAAGGGGAAAGATGACCATGACCACAAGCTGGCATTCTATTTCTGGTATAATGGTCTGGGAAGATTCTCTTTTTTAGGTAAGGGTGTCAGGGATTGGAATGAGTTACCAAGAGAAATGATGAATAATTTACCAAAAACGTTGAAAGAATTTAAAGATAGAATTTGTAGAGGGCAAATGTAGGTGGGTGCAGGATAGGGGGAAGATTGGGGTGTAGGGAATTTGCCACTGGAGCCTGTGCTCCATTGCAATTAAATAAATTAAATTAAATTAGAAAATCAATTGCTCCAATTCACTGTCCCCCTCTCCCTGCCCTCTGTTTGAAGTTACACCCACCATGTTGCTGACTAACAATCATTCTGTGAGACAGTCTCCTACATCACATTCCCTCCATAATGTTCTCCTGTTGACAAAGGGTCAAGTCCTGAAATATTCATTGATTTTCCTGTTCTTGTGCATTTTTATGTTTTCACCCCATGAAAACATCATCTAAGGTAAGTGGTGGTTCATTTCGCTATCCTTTATATATATATTTGGTATGTTTGAAATGGCTCTAACGATTTGGGTGAAATTTCATATTTAGATAACGCTTTGCTTTTAAAGTTTATCTAAATAGGTGCCTTCCCTGCAAAAACGCGATTTTGGAAAATATGAATTATTTTTGTATGTGGTATCTCGGAAATGGCTCTAATGCCATCTCATACATGTTTCAGGTACCAGATAGCCTACTGATAGTTAATTTCTCTTTGGTTACAACTTTAAACAAACAGTTCTCGTATACAAGCTGACCCATGTGAATATTTCGTGCAGTATTGTAGTCAGTCACCGAATGGTAATGTGATTAATGTGGAAATAATTAACAAATTTCAGATATAAGGGAATGGCAAAGTTTTAATTAGTATCTAGTGGAGGGATGGATTGAAAAAAGTTAATGAACAATATACCTCAGGGTTTAAAGGATTCTAAGGGTTTTTAAAAGAAAGAAAAAAAAAATAAGAAGAAAAAAAAAAACAATTAGGAATGTGTAGGGAAATTGCCACTGGGGCATTAGCTCCATCACAATCAATAATATTATTTCAAATTTTTCATCACTTTCTATATTATTTTTATCACATGCAAATTAACTTTGTTTCTCAATGGATATAAAATCAATAGCAATTTATACAGAAAGAAGAAAATTAAATCAGAATTTATTAGATGTGAACTAAGCTACATAATGATTTAATACAGAAACAATATCTATGGGAGCATTTAAGTATTTCAACCAGCTTACAAACTTATTGGATTCTTCAACATATATTGGAATCATGTTGGAAATGAAAATGTATGCATTACATTGGGCGACACCAGCTTGGAATACAATTATGCTAGTAGCTACAATGCCAAATGTTTTATTGGCGTAGTCTTTTATTAGCAGATGGAGGTGAAAGTATATCAATTCTGCTGCTATATACACCAGAAGTAGCCACAGCACTTGATGGCTTTGAATTATTTTTGTTTTTTCCCAACGAGTTGGCCCTGCTTTACTTTCTCTGCAAATTCATCTTTTGAAATATGCATCCTCTCCATATGTTGATTAAGATTATTAACATTAGCCTTGACTGTAGAAAGTTTAGGCAACTGTTCTCCCAGTCTTTATTTAAATACAACATAATCACATACATGTACCCAAAAATTATAATATTCTCGTAGCTATTGTTATTGTTGCTGCTTTCACTAATGCCCTCAAGAGCTTCAGTTTCCAAGACATAATCATATAACGAATGTCAGTTTAAATAATTTTCACTTACGAACACCAAAGAAATACCAACTAAAAATTGACATTTTTCTTGAAATAAAAAAGTTAATTATAAAAATATCCAAGCCAATCACCAATCGAAGTAGAAATGAGTAGTGAGCGCCGGTTTGCAGATGTAAAACAGAAATGCTCCAGAACTCTAGCTTTACTGATCACACCCATGCCATACCTGGAAAAATACACTGAAGAGCCAAAGAAAACGGTGTGCAGGGCCCGCACGAACATGCAGAAGTGCCGCAACACGACATGGCATGGACTCGACTAATGTCTGAAGTAGTGCTGGGGGGAATTGCCACCTTTCATACTGCAGAGATGTCCATAAATCTGTAAGAGTATGAGGGAGTGGAGATCTCTTCTGAACGCCACATTGCAAGGTGTCCCAGATATGCTCAATAATGTTCATGTCTGTGGATTTTGGTGGCCAGCAGAGATGTTTAAACTCAGAAGAGTGTTCCTCTGTATCAATTCTGGATGTGTGGGGTATCGCAAGGTCCTGTTGGAATCGCCCAAGTTCATCGGAATGCACAATGGACATGAATAGATACAGGTGATCAGCCAGGATGCGTACGTACATGTCACCTGTCAGAGACGTATCAGGGGTCCTCTGTCACTCCAAATGCACAAGCCCCACACCATTACAGAGCCCCCACCAGCTTGAATAGTCACCTGCTGACAGGGTCCATGAATTCATGAGATTGTATCCATACCAGTACACGTCCATTCACTCAATACAACTGGAAATTAGACTCATCAGACCAGGCAACATGTTTCCAATGATCAACAGTCCAATGTCGGTGTTGACGGGCGCAGGCGAGGCATAAAGCTCTGTGTCGTGCACTCAGCAAGGGTACATTAGTGGGTCTCCGATTCCAAAAGCCCATATCGACGATGTTTCATTAAATAGGTTGCATGCTGACACTTGATGGCCCAGCATTGAAATCCACAGCAATCTGCAGAAGGGTTGCACTTCTGTCACGTTGAACGGTTCTCTTCAATAGTCATCAGTCCCGTTCTTGCAGGATCAAACAAACCAAATGACGTGAACTACCAATGTAATGGACTAAAGTTAACGGAAGTTTAATTTAATGGAAGATATGAAGACCATTAACGACTTTTTAGGTTAACTTAAAAGTCAAATTTTTGCAATTTAGTTAACTTCATTAATTAATGATTAATGGTTTTCTGCCCAGCTGTGCCTGCATCCCCAATATAAATAATAACTTTGTACATTTCTTGTCCATCCTTATCAGTGTTAGCAGAAAAATTAGTGGTTGTTGCATCAAAATGTCCATTTCATGGGTTGAAACATTACAGAGTGTAAACCAGTACTCAGATGCTCCTCATCTGTCCCAAAATCTTTGTCTTCCACTGTTAGTGCTATGTCTGTGTATTTAAAACTCATTCATCGGTGGCTGGGGTTGATCATTCCTTGAGGTAGCCTATTTTTTTGTGTTCTGTATTGACATTTGCTTCCTTGTAATTTGACATAAAATCTTCAGACCTCAAGTAAATTTTGGATGGTTTCTGTAATATCAAAGTCATTTGTAAATTGATATAGTTTATGAAAAAAAAATGTTATGCTGTACAGTGTCACACTGCAGAGAGATCTACATAAGTCACTCCTGTGATCAGACCAAGCTTAAAAACATCCCCAATGTGCTGAGTCCGGTTGTTGGGTCTGAAACCCATTTGCTGGTCAGTCAGTTTTGGCTCAATTTATGGTCTCAGTCGATTGAACAATATCTTTTTAAATATCTTGTAGTGGTGGCATAACAGAGAAATAGGGCAACAGTTTTTGGCAACAAAAAAGTCTTTGTCAGGTTTCAATATGGCAATATATTTTGTCTTTCTCCATATCTTAGGTATCTGTTTATCTCGTAAGCAGTTATTGTAAGTACACAAAAGCCATTGCTACGGTATGAAAATGTTTTCCTTGCTCCACAGTTATATCATCAAGGCCCATTGATTTCCCAATTTTGCATCTTTTAATAGCTTTCTTCAGCTCATCCATTTAATATCTTTGGAGAGACCTTTTGTTTCTACTTGTGAGCATAGTCTATCTTAGTTCTTCTGAGTTTTCCACTTAATAAGTGATGTGCTATTTGGTCAGAAGTTACATTAGCATATGTATTGGTTTCACAGTGGTCATTGTTTTTTCATAAGTTGGTATGCCTTTCTGCTATATTTGGACAGGTCCATGTTTTTAAGGGTCTGAATCCAAAGTTCTTTCTTAGTCTTTGCAAGTGCAGAGCACAGTGCCAACCCTCCTTCCTGGCTAAAAGGATTGTCTTCAAAGAACCTCAAGTATTCCTGCAGATGATGTGAAACCTTATCGTTCATGCCTGGACTTTACATTGTGTTCCAACCTCTAGTAATTGAAACATGGAAACTTGTTTTCACAGTCTTCACAAAATCATAGTGCTCAGGTAAAGGTTGTATGTTTGAAATCATATAATCCAGATTTTCAGTAAAACTTGTCCAATCAGTTAAAAAAAAAAAAAAATTAAACCACCATTAAACTGGAATCTTTAACAGACTAATACCTGAATGCATGTCGGTCTATGTTAGGTATTGGTTGTGACCAAGGTCATAACCCTGCTTCCATCTTCCACTGTTAAAAGAATGTGGGAGCTTACGATCATGAACAGTCAGCTTATTATGTATCACCCATTTTAAAACAGCTTGCTCTTTATCATCATCATTCTTGTATCCCCAATGTTGCTACGGCTGGTAAAGTCACCAGAAACAACACAAGAAGTCGGACTGGAAGAAATTTGCTGGTGGATTGAATTGGAACTTCATATTCGGTAGCTTGTAAATTGATGTGACAATGGGGCTACTCAAATAAATAGTATTTCAATGTCTTTATCCTATGTTTATGAAGTGGTAAGCACTGATAGATCTGGTTTTACAAAAATGGCACTTGCATACTGCTTCTGTGGCCCTCTGGCTACTGGATGCATTCCTCCCATTTTTGGTCTTCCTTGAGCAATTTCTCCATGTGTCTCTTGTAAACATAAAATGTTGCATTCGGATTTATGGCATACATAAAAGACCCTTTGTTCTTAGGATTACTCATTGGCCATTGCAAGGCATTTGCGGTGTAAAGATCAGCTAGCAATGCCAATGCCCAGGTAATGCCTGAGTGCACAGATTTGCTTACGCTTCTGGGAAGCTCTTTCCATGAAAAATTTATAATATAACCAAATCTATAAAACCAGCTGAAAGCATGGCTGTGTTGTGGCTCACAAAGATTTTTTATAAGAAATATTATATACAAATAACAAAATTAATAAAGAATCATAAGAATTTTAATATTTATACTTTACAAACTATCATCAAAAACTGTAATTTTAGTTTGTTGACAAAAAATAATTAGGCACATTTTTAATAAGACACAATCTTTAAATATATAAAAAAAATCAATTTATTTAATTTGGTTTTAATTTCTCAATTGAGTTTCTTCCTGTTTTCTACATTTTAACATACTTGAAATTTTAATATAACTAATTCTGTCACATGAAAACCTATTTAATTCTAGGTTTTCTAAAGTTTTTACTCTCGATAACGCAGCATATGCTAAACCTACAGAACTTTCATTGTCTCCATTATCTACAACAGCATTATCCAACGTTAAACCTTGAGCTTTATGAATTGTTATTGCAAAAGCTAATTGTAATGGAAATTGTTTCCTTGAATAAGTGATATTGCTTCTTTTACAAAATTTAGCTGTGGGTGGAATTGGAATACAACCACTATTTTGATCATTTAAGTGAAAATAATTTTCAAAACGAACCATTATCACTCGTGGCATTTGGTCAGGCAGACTTAGAGTTTCTTCATAAATAATATCCTGAACATAACCTAAAGCTCCATTAACTAATCCTTTTTCGACCCATAAATTAGAGCGTAACATAAGTTTAGATCCAATAGACAAAGTTATAAATGGTTCGAGTCTACCCAATAATTCAGCACTTGTTGATTTTGCTGCAGAACAATTATGAACAGCTGGAATATAAGCAACATAATGACGCAATTCTTTTAATTTTTGATTATTATATTTTTGAACATCTTTATTTGTCGCAAATATTCTGATAGCATTGTTGAAAAACTTAAGTTCTTGTAATGGAATAGTTTGTAAACAATGTGTCATTAATTTTTTATAGTTTTCAATTGTACTCTTGCAATTCCCAATACGATCAATATATCTCGAAATATTTGTTGAGATTCATTTTGTCAGAATGATACTGATAAATATATATATATATATATATATATTTGAATACTTGATTTGAATAACAATTTCCCTTCTAAGAGGAATTCATTTCCTATTCTTTTATCACTGTAAAGTGGTCGGTCATTAACAGGCAGTAACTGTTTGATAACCCCAAAAAATACATAACCAATCCACCAAATGGTTCATCTTGTCTTGAAGGAATAGCTCTTCAAAATCATAAATCAATTTTCCTCAAAAGACTGCATCAAATCACACTAATTTCATATATGAACAGAAATTTACACTCGTGAATTTCCTCTTGAAATTGAGCAAGTGAATCTAAACTGAGCTCTCTAACTAAATACTTTATTTACTCCTATTAAAAGTTTGGAATTTATTGTTGAACAACATATATCGACAGCAGCAGCATATGTTGGCACAAACAATAGATAGGAGGGTGGTCCAATTGTTTGATTCAATCAAATAGTAAATTAATTAATTATTGTACTTTTTCCAGATCAGGCTTTCCCTTGAACAACAACTCTTTTAATCAGTTCTTCTTCATAACCTTGTAGATAATTAAGTTGTTTATCAAATATATTTATCAGTTCTTGCTGTTCATTAGAAAAAACAATATTCATTGGAAAGTTATATTGAGTATAAACATTTCTATGATTTTATGCTAATTTTTCATTTTCAATAAAATGTTCTAATATATTCAATACTTGTCCATTTGTAATAATATGCCAATTATATTTGATATCGATTTCTCTTCTACCTAGGTCCACTTCTGACTGATTATTATTTGGCTACATCCAATGATTTACTTGGTCTATTACTTCAAAGTTTTCTTCGTCTTCTAAATTTTGTAGAATATAATATAAATCATTATTCAAAATATCTTCATTTGTAAAATGCTACTCATATATAATTTTCCAGGTGCTATTTTGTGGATTTATATCATTTAATTGTCACCAAAGAACATGCAACAAAACTTGTTGCTCGTAAAAATTTTCATTGTTTTCAACACCAGGATTATATTTAAATTTTGGTACAACTCTAAGAATACAAGGTAATTTTTTAATAACATAATCTGCACTTCTTTTATACATTTTTATAAAAAGAAATAATAAAAAAAATAATAATAATGTATAGACAAATTTTCAAATGCCATTGGTTGTTGACGATATTTATTCAAAGAACTGGAAATAGAAATGCTTCCATCTTCTTCAACATGTTCCCATACATTGTCTGATAAATTAATTGTTGTTACAAATAATAATGAAGTATGTGGCTGTGGAAGGATATCCTTAAAATGTTCCTGGTGAGCATGTAATTTTTGTTTCAAATGTTTTTATGGTTTACTTCATCCTAAGTAAAATAAATAATTTGGAGAATTTGTTTCAAAACAAATTTTTTTTTTGCTACAAAATTGAATAGCAATAAAAAAAATACAAACAGAAAAAAAGAAAATATATGGCAGGTCGTAGAATCGAACTTAGGACTCTCCCGCTCAGGAACATGCCTTAACACGCACAGCTAAAGCAATGTTATGTCTTTCATACAAGTATAAGTCATTCAGGCACAATTTTTACACTTTTTAATCCACGATTTCTCTTAAATGGAGGCCCACTAGGCAGAACTGCTTTAGAGCAAGAAACCAAAGGTGGTGTACTATTTACCAGACTTGTTTGTACTATGATAGCTATTTCAACACCAAAGACCTCTCCTAGTCAGCAGCATCAAGGAACAAAAATTATTGCAATTTATTTATTTTTTTTTATTTTTTTTCAACAATAGTGATTGATGGCACATCTTACAGGTGCAGCAGTTTCTTTCAAAAAGTTTACAAATCATCTCCTAGTGTAAGGACTACTTGCTTCTAGTGTCCGACCGAAGGTCATTTTTTGGCCGAAGCCGAATGTTCGGCTCTTGGGATAACCTTCGGCCGAAGCCGAAGCCGAAGGTTCAAAAATAATTATATATCTTAGAACACTGACACGAAGTATATATGACATGCAAATACTGAACTGTTATTTTTTTATATGTAGTATTGTTGATATAAATTACATCTTTACAATAATTATAAACACAGTTTTTAATATTTATTTATTAGAATAAAATAAAACAGTAATATAATACCAAACCAGGTTTTGAACAATGAAATTTACCCAAAAAAATACATTTATGTTTATTTAGCAATAATAAAAATAAACTATAAAATCTAACAGTAACAGCCCGAATTAAATCAGAATAATTTTCCTGGTGGATTAAATTAATAATTAATTTTTGGAGTTTTGCTTGCGTAAATCAAATACATTTTAGCTTAAGTATAGTAATACTGTCGTTTTTTAACAACAATAAAAACAAGTTTCAATCTTCTTACCTAGTATAAACTATTCTAGCTTTTAAAATACGAAATTCTGCTGTCTAAATTAGCATCACATATTAAATTTTCGGTTAAAACCGAATGAATACCAACATTTTTAAAGTAGTTTCACATATACAGATTAATTAAAAATGTACTAATTATAATCAATACAAAAAGTAGATCAACACTAGTGAAATGAGATTTAATATTGAAAGCCAAACAGCCTGATGTTATAAGCTAAAACTAATAGTTTTTCAACATTTTCCCGCTTATATTAACTCATCTGCCGTCAAAGATTTGACAAGCAGCACTGAACAATTGATCGCTACGAAGACTAGTGGGCGGAGCTGATAAATATTTGGTTGCTATCGTTTGTAAATAAATATACAGCCTCGAAGGCCAATATTGAAAAATATTAGCGGTCCTTAGCAGCAAAGGTTCTTTTAAATAACAAATAAAATGTTCTTCAAACGGCAAATGACAGCTGTCCGAATATTTCATTCTCAGTCGAAGTCATTTTGTTAAGGGTATCCCATAAATCGTCTTTTAGGAATTTATTTTAAGGAGTAGAATTTGATGTTGAACAGGAGGGTCCATGTTCCCCAACATCCACACCCAAATGACCAGTTTGACGTAGAAATGCCAAAATTTCAGTTTTCTTATTTATAATTTCGTTGCTAGTCAAATACTTGATTTTAAACCGTGGATCGAGAAGAGCGGCAGTCAACAGCCGTAAGGTTTTTCTTGCGACAGCAGATCTCCTATTAACAGACTCACACAAGCGACTTTTGAGCAGTGCTATATGATCAGCCTTCATCCTTCTTAGCAAGTTTTGAATTTAACATGGCAATCATGATTATGAATCGCTAGAAATATAAGTTGTTGCTAGATAAATACACTTCAGCAAAGTTATAAAATTGTTCATTTGTATCCATTCTTCTGCAGTTGGAATTTCTATTCCACCACGTTCTGACATAAACAGATTTACTGCATTTTTCTGTTCTATTAATTAAGATGGCTTGTTCACTTTTCTTACCTTTTACCACACTTTTTGACTATTGCAATTATAGCAATATCTTTAAAAATTACATCGTGAATAATGAGCTGTAGAGTGTGAGCAATACATCCAATAACAACGAAGTTTCCACAGCGCATGGTTGCATTCATATTTGTAGCATTATTACATATATCCTTATGGATATTTTCTCTTGTATTGTGTTTGGTAACAGTTTCAGTGATATTTTTGTGCAATATATTGCCCTTTATGATCTTCTTTCAACACACTAACAGCCAGTTTAATTTTTTTCTTTTGGAACCTTTGCGTCATGTGCTGTGACACTGAAAAACGTGTTTGCTTGATCACTTGCTATGTTCGTGGTAAAAATTATTCATTCAGCTTTTTTCTAAAAGCAATGTAACTTTACTGTTTACTTTTTCGTACGTTTGAGGATCAGTAAAATTAAGTATGGGAAGTGCTTCCCCTTCAACGAGGTTGTACGGAAACATGTTTACGATGGCCAGGTTCATACGTAATACATTAATCCGCAAAGAAATCTGATGTAAGACTGGAGATTTTCTCGGCGTTGTAAATGAATAAAACTTTCACGGGTAGCTAGCCGAGTTAGTACATCATTTGACCACGACGTTTCGGCGGTCACAAACTCTGCTGCCATTGTCAAGTGACTTGACAATGGCGGCAGAGTTTGTGACCGCCGAAACGTCGTGGTCAAACGATGTACTAACTCGGCTAGCTACCCGAGAAAGTTTTATTCAAGAAATCTGATGATTATCGGGCAATGGTGGCGCTACTTTTTTTCTACGATATCGCATAAAGTAGACTTAAACTTCCTTTTTAAAATCTTGTGGCGCATACAAGATCTCCGATTTTTTTTTTTAAAGAGTTAATCAAGCTTTGGTATTTAACACTGGCTCCACGTTAGAATTCCCACTGATTTTTATGATGTTTCCATATCGTTCTTTATCTTTGCTATCGTCTGTTGACGATATTCGTAAAAGTTGGTTCATTTTCGGCGGCTGGATGTAAAACTTCGGCTTCGGCCAAATTTGGCCGAAGCCGAATGTGTGGCCGAAGGTGCTTTTTTTGGCCGAAGGTGGCCGAAGCCGAAGCCGAACCTTCGGTCGGACTCTACTTGCTTCACTCGCCCTAATTAGGGTTGAAACAAAATAAATTTTCAGAAATGTGATTAAAGATGATGCAGAAAAATACACTGAATCAGAATATATAAGTCAATATGACAAACAAAGTCCCTTAGTACATTTTGCTTGTCCACACTCAAAAATGTAAATTTACCAATTTTATAGTAAATACCTCTATTTTTATTTTATTTTTCCATTCTTACATTATTATTTTTTTTAAATAAAAGTTACATACCAGATCTGTAAATTTTTGATCAAATTCAATTGATCCCATGATAATTATTGATCTCTATTAATACAGCTTGTAACTTTAAATAAGTGAGTTTTAATAAATAAAAAATTAACTAAATTGCTTTATCAATAACCAAAGGGTGTTAATTTAACCGTTCCATTCTGAATGCAGGATAGGAAAGTACTTAACAAGTTATCAAAAACACTGTAAGAATTCAAAATTGGGTTGGCGGTGAAATCCATTTAAGGAATTTAAGTTGCAACTGGAGTGTTTGCTCAATGGATAAACGCCGCTAAACCACTCTGCGCCGGAGCTATTCACCTTACTCTTGACTCGACTGAGCTGTCGCTTGGGGGAGGTCGGAATGAAGTCTTGTGTCCAGCAACACAATCAATATCTACGGCGATGTTGCGTCACAATCACAGATTGAGAGGTCACCGAAAACTTACACAAGAATCGAAGTTGTTGAGAGATCCCCAATTTTATTTTTGCTGTCAGCTGGGATTTGTAGAATACCTGTTCTACAAAGTTTGCTTTGTTTGACATATGGAGTACATTAATTGCATTCCACCCTGTGGATTCCAAACACATCAACAGATTGCTTTATGCATATGGAATTAATAGGTTAGGTGGTCACAACACTGGTAGATTATATGGATAATTTAAATTATCAGTAGGAACTTAAGGCCAGTAAGAATTATTTTATCTGCACCTACATATAATGTAAATGGATTTTCTGTTGGTTTAGTGCTATACAACTTATAAATGCAATGTTTCCTTGGTATAATTACAATTAAAGAAACACAAATTAATATTTCTTACTATGTTAAAATCAGTCTGCTGTTACTATTATTATAAAAATTGTTATTTTAACATTACACTTCAGACATTTACATATGAACCTCAAAACGTGCAGAAAATCATCAGCTGGGAATTGAGAGGTTGCTAATTTAGAAACCATTGCTTTCATCATGTGCTTTACTGATATGTTTGGATAACAAACTCATGTTGACTTGCCACTGAGGTTAGTCTGAGCATTCTGTAGTTCTGATGAAAACACAAGAGCTGTGCCAGCAAAATACAAGCCAGATCCAAATCCAAATCTTTTGGGTTGACTCCTTAAACATGCAAGAATGTGAAGGAAATACAACAAATTTAGTGTAGGCACCTATGAGTCTCTTTTCATAGCCTCTCACCCAGTCTTGTGTCCTACTAATATACTTTAACTGACGATATTGGTTAATTTGCCTGACAATTGCAACCAAATGTTCCAAGTTACACTACTAGTTTTCCCCAAAATTCATCAGTAGGGCCTAACATTACACACGAAAAATACAACAGCTTTAGTAGCCTACTCTCACCACTTCAAATGAAATGTTATTTTAAGAATTAAAGGAATGCAATAATACAATGTGCAGGCCATTAAGTAGAACACATGCAATATTAATTGATGGAAGGAATTGTCCAGTCCATCCTCCAAATAACAATACATCCTATGCAACACATCTACTTCAGAAAGGTGCAATTAAATCACAGTCCACGCACATTACTGGGATAGCATGCACTGTAGAGATCAATGCAGGATGAGCAAGCAGCTGACGAGCAGAGGGACGCTGTTCAGGCTCTCTGTTCAACATGCAGGCAATGAGGTGATGGAGTGTACAATCATATTTCGTTGAAGAGATGGGTGTAAATTGTGCACGCATGATCTGCATAACCAATGCAGCAAGGGTCTGCAACAAAATTACTTACTCGTTATATTTGTTAGATATTTCAAGAAGCCTTGGTTTTGAATCTAATTCATTTGAAACCAACTTTATTTCAAATAACAGCTAGTTTTAATAGGGCCCTAAGTTAAAGTTTTAAGTACATTTAAAAATATAAGTTCTATATGAATCTCAAAATTCATGAATTTTTGCTCCGGTGTCATTAATGATATAACTAGCATAAAACTGTTTTTGAGCCTATAGAATTCCCTTTAAAAGATAACAATACGAAAATGAAAGTCAATATATTTTTATCCTCTTCTTTCTTGTAGTTATATCACGTGTTTCACCTTAACACACACTGAGCCACACTAGCGGGCGAAAATATGTTATATATAATTGAACATGGTCATTATGATGTCCCATGACATAAGAGAGATTTTTATTTTCTTCATGACATCAAATATGCATACCCTCTATTTTTATTCTGTTTGACCTTAATAACTCACATAGTCAATATTATTGTGATTTAATTATGTTAATCTGTGCTGACTTGATGCAAAACATGAGCCATGAAAATTTGTACCGAGTTAGTATGGAAGGATTCTACAACTTATTGTTTATTTGGGAAATAAAACATCAATTTGTCAAAATCATCTATTTACTGATTAACACATAAAGAACAATATTCTTTAAATTTTCTTTTAAAAATTTGTTTTTTGCAGTTAGGATAAATCTTATGTGCAACATAGCAAAAATTGCTTTTGTTCTTCCTTCACGGCGACTAAGCCATGTAAGTCTTGCATTAACTTCACCACTCTTTCGGCTGTAAGAGATAGCGCCCATGTACCGTCACCCTAGGGAAAATTGTTAACTATGAAAAATTGTTTAGAGTTATTAATAATTTTAAAAAATGAATTTTGAAACTCAACTCAATGCCTAATTAGTATTGTTAGTGTGTTTACACTAAAGAAATCTTTCTCAAGAAAAATGATTAAATAATGAAAATAATGCAAATTTTGATTTTTCAAAAAAATGTGTCCTAATTCTATCCCCCTGTTCGAGTTATTATGTGCTCATTTGCTTTTGTGGCAAATTGGATTAATACAGACAAGAAAAAAAGGTTTTTTTTTTAAGATGAGCACATCTTTTGGCACCACTGGAAGCATTTTGAATACATTTCTCTTCTCACTTGTGTTGGGAAAAATGCATTTCACAAATTGGACATGATACATCCTCAGCACTTGAGCTATCCTCATTGGTAGACACCAATAGAACCTGTGTTTCATCCTCAGAGTCACTTGAACTTGAGTCATTCTTCTTTGTTGTCATTTTGGGAAGTTTTGTTGATGATGTCCTGTATCTTCAACAATGAGACCTCTATTGGCATTTGATTGTGGTTGGTTCTTCTGATGCTCAGCAGCAATTTGTTTCTTTTCGAGAGAGGCTATCAGAATCATCTTATAGGGTCTTTCTGTTAACAGGAATGGGGTCCCGGCTCTGTCAGATGAAACTTCGTGAACATCCTGTTTTCCCTTGCAGGTAACCACTCTGTTAGCTTTGTAGCAACCTTATGTCATTCTCAAAACTGTTATTTTCTCTGTAAAATTTTCAGTTTAATACCTTATGTTTCATTCATTAGATTTCAACCCTTATCACGGAAGTTAAAAGGGGGTGATTTTAGGGAAGGGGCAGACTTTAGGCACTTTCCCTTAACCTTCAATACCCTCGGTGTTAAAACCTTTCCGACTTCTTGAAACGAAACATTATTTGACAACATAGTTGGACATTCAATTTTAAGACGATCAAACAATGAGTTGCTTTCATAGATGTTTTTCTCTGAAACAGAAAAAAGATAAATTCAGTAAGCAAAATTGTGATCTAAACAGAAAACTAAAGTAACAACTTCTATATTTACTTATTTAACTAGCCATATGATGGACCGAAAAGTTATTCCAGTGATGGGATTTAACGTTTAGCATGAGTTAATACATTCTCTTTGGTTTAAATTTTCAATGAAGGGGCAAACGTCCAACAGCGCTACCTTATCCTTGTTTGTAATCTCTAATTGAGCACCAAGTAATGATATTTTTAGGGAATAAATTGTTTTCATCATCCACTGAGGTTGGTACATGGCACCCGGAGATAGAATTTTAAGCTTACTCTGTTTATCTCCATCTAAAAATATTACAAAGCTGTATCAACTCTCGATAGCTATCTATATTTCTTTGGTCAGTTCAAACTTAATCAGATTGTCATTTTTGGAAACAGTGAGATGTAATTCGAGCTTTTCTTTACAGCACTGTATTTTATCTGAATCTACACTTTTCCATTTCTGTCAGAACATTTTGAAGAGTGGAATATCAAGATTTTTAGTCACTTGACTGATTTTTACTTAGAAAGCGCTTTTTAAGACCAATTCGTACACATGATGATGGCAAGCAAAAATAAACATATCTGTATTAAGTTTTCGTTCAAGAAGCATATAGGCACTATTGATACGACCACGGAGAAAAAAAAAAAAGAGACCACGTAAGGGACCTTCTCCATACAACAAAGTGAAGCCGAGAGGATAGCGATGGGGTGAGGAGGTCGCCATATTGGTCGGGCCAAAAAACACAGGGAATGTATATGTAACGGAAGAATTTCTTCATTTTTAACCTTCGCATTACTAAAAATGAAGTCTTATGGGGTCACATTTATAAACACCCAAATTGATATAGCCTACAAACATTAGAATTTAAGAAAAACAAGTTGCTAAATAATTTTGGATGGAAATTTTGTACGCCGATACACAACTTTTTTCTCTCCCTACAATCACAAAAAACAAAACAAAAAACCTAAGTGTCATATTGTTATTTCAAATAGATTAGGTAGCTGTTCAAATAGATTATATTATCACATTCCATTTCAGTAATTTTAATCCTTTCAAAATCTTTGATGAGAAAGATTACAAAATCAAGAAAAATAGGTTTAGACCTATTTACAAGCAGAAGCAAGTCCTATATAAAATTTTTAAAATATCCTAGGTGAATGGTTAGGGCTTTAAAACAACTGAAACCTTCAAAAGGATTCATGGCTTACTCAGAAGATATTGCAATGGTAGTCGATAGACCTATTTAAATTCCTCAGTAGCATCAGTGCAAGGGGATTGTATAATTACCGTGGGTCCACAATCTAATGATGAATTCTTATGTAACTGGATGAGACAAACTGGGCCAAAAGAAAAGAGAACTAAGCGAGATATCAAAAAAATTTGTTCTTTTCTTTCAATTTGTTTCATGAAGTTATATAAGAATTCGTAAATCAGATTGTGCCACCAAGGTAATGATAGAACTGCCCAGTGCAATTACCTTGCTGCCATGCAAGTTTAAATGGGAGTAGTTTACATCGCGATACACCATGTGTCACTAACATGGTGTTCAAAAAATTACTAATAACAAATAAATAAATAATATATAAATAATATTCTGCTACAGGCTGCATTTGAACCTAAACACAATTTTGAGAAATATTCCAGCTGATGTGAAATTACTAGTTTATTATAATTATCCTGTAAATTTGTTTATCTGTACGATGCTTGACTCATTTGTACCAAGCCAATTATCTATATAAATAGCTGATGGCTGTATAGTGCCATTTGGCGCTTCAGGTCAAATAAAATAAAATAAAATAAAAAAAAATCAAACAAGGCAAACTCACCTAAACACATCCTGAATTACATTTCCGATAAAACTGACTTCATTACAATTCCTAGTTCGCATAGCACAAATCATTACAATT
Organism: Vandiemenella viatica; assembly: GCA_031002005.1. Taxonomy (NCBI): domain Eukaryota; kingdom Metazoa; phylum Arthropoda; class Insecta; order Orthoptera; family Morabidae; genus Vandiemenella; species Vandiemenella viatica. The sequence goes on along the minus strand of JARYHS010013631.1, from coordinate 3,191,722 downwards.
AATTTCATCGTACACTTTCAATATAAATTACAACTGGACTACAGCACGTAGAATAATGTATTTGCTGAATCGCAATGTAAACTTGATTCACTTAGCACAGACTTTGAATGTTCGTTTACAATAAGGCTAACCTATTACGTTAAAAATAGTAAGATAGAATGGTTCTCTGCATCAACAAATATTTGATAACACTGTCGTCCCATTGAGAGATGTGAATAAATTTTTTTAACAGGCATTGTAAATCTATAATGACAGGCCCTACTCTTGCAGATACCGCATTACAAACACTTCATGAACAATAATTACAACGTGACTTACCTATGGAACATTATTCCAGGTTGTTTCTTACTTGTTCTGTTTGTGCAACTATAGGCAACACAAGATGGCATTATAAAACACTTTGAAATATCAGAACATGAAATGTTCACAGCAGGGAAGGTAATGCAAACAGACAAATGTTTTGAACCGACGAATATGGTGGCCGCGCATGCGCAGTAGGCTCCAGAGTTAACAGGTGGCTTCGCAGTTTTAGTGACACCTTGTCTCCTTTCTTTTCCTGCTTCTATGAATATGACCTGTGTTTGAAGCAGTAGTACCACAACAAAGAATCTACACTTTATCTTCAAGATTCCAGTCAACAATCGCGTTCCATACAGCGTGCACCTGTTTGTTTCCTGAGGAGGTTTCCAACCTCGATAGTTCAATAAGTTGTTTTTTTATTTCCATACAAAAAACTATTGGAAGATGATCTTCTTTCGTTGTTCGAACATTTAAAGCAGGCAACAGTTTTCCATGCCAGTGAACAGTCACAACATCTGGTACCTAGTTTTGAAAATTAATTTTTGTGTCTACCACCCACTCTTTCTGTACAAATTCTTTGACTATATGACTTAAAGGAAATTCATCAGTATTATAACCAAGTGCCTCTACGGTAGCTTCAAGAATAAACACTGAATATCGCAAAGTTCAATGAAGTCTTCAGGGGTGTATCACCGGATTGTGTTGTGAAAACAAGATACTTCGATGATTAGCACCGCAGTATTCTTCATGTGTGAAGACATCTGCACTGGTCGGCTGACCCGCAGATACTGAGAATGCTTGGGTGCCGCACTTCCTTATATACATATCTGCATTCGGTGGTTGGATGCCAGTGGGCGTGAATATAGTTCTTGTTGTGGCCCAAACTAATATGTAGCCCTCTATGGCAGCGGCTGCACACAGGGGCGTAGCTACTATGGGGCTAGGCGGTGCAGTGCACTGGGGCCCCTAAGCTCAGGGGGCCCTCAAGCATACCTTGGGGGGCCCAAAGCGCACCTCTGGGGGCCCCCAAGCGCAGTTCAGAGGCCCACGAGCCTTCATGGCAAACTGGCGACCTATTTTTTAGTTCTACAGGCGTCTAAGGGGGCACCTGAGACACAGGAAGCCTCTCACTAAAGGTCTTCTCACTGCTCAGGGAGCCCCTAAGCACAACTCAAGGGCCCCATTATCAGCTCTGGGGCCCTTACCAGCACACAAAGCAAAAAAAAAGGTCGCCCATCTGGCCTGAGGGCCCAAAATAAATTTTTTGCACCGGGGCCCTTGTTGACCTAGCTACGCCACTGGCTGCACAGAGGTACAATGTTCTATGCGGATTCTTGCCAAGGCTGGTATCCATGCCTCACTTAGACATAGACCACTGTCGCTATTGAATGTGTTGGCCAGTCAAATTTCGATCGCTTATTTGTTAACAGATTCCCAAAAATGTGAAGTTCTAGCCAGTATCCTGACGTTATTGAACTCTACTCTGTGGCCATGGTCGTATACATGCTCGGCGATCGCCGATTTGCTGTATTGTCCCAGGCAGAGGTGGCATTTATGTTCTTCACACCGGTTTTCTATAGTGCAGATAGTTTGACCGATGTAGGTCATTCCACAGTCGCATGGGATGCTATACATCCCCGGAACTTTTAGGCCAAGATCATCCTTGACTGAAAATAGGTAGTCCCGTATTTTCGCCGTTGGTCGATAAAAACATCTAATTCCATGCTGTGCGAGGATTTTGCCAATTTTTCCCGAGGTGTTTCTGGCAAATGGTAGAAAGGTGGTGGCCTTGGGCGTTTCTTCCTGTTGGACTGGAATTTTCCCCGGCTTACGTTCAATTATACTTCTATCTGCCTCTAATGCTGCCATAATAGATTATCTATATAAGTGTGGATCGTTAGTGCACTAGCTTGCAAGGGGTGGGGCAGCATTGACCCTATGAACGTTGTGGGACCTTTGGGCCACTGCAACGGGATCGTGCGCTACGACGGTGCTCTGTGGAGCTTGGCAAGTGCGTGAAAACCTGTGCTTGCACTGGACACGTGTGTCAGGAGGGTGTGGGGGAAAGCACACTAGGAGCGCGCTCTAGTGTGGAAAGCTGCGTAATCAGTGATGATACATTCGTTCGGCTGGTGTGGTGGATTATGTGAAGGGGCACTCCTGCGTGGCGTCCAGTCGCTATAGCTTCCGCCTGGCCCTGCGGGGTACATGGTGGGGCTGGGTGTCTCGCGTCGGAAACACAGAGAGGCATTTAGCTATACGGCCAGGTTTTGGAAGGGTATTCGGCTTGGTTCATGGAGGGCGTTACTTCCGGGAATTTCCCCGTGGGCACCCACAAGGGGTGGTGAAATGTGCCTTGCCACACTGTCCCTGCTGTAATGGAGGGTGATTCGGAAGAGCCTAATTTCGCTGCGGGGGCATAGCGAAGTAGTATGATAGTATGGTGTGGTTGGGGTTACAGTTTGGGGTTTGTACTAGTTGCTGTGCTAACCTCAGCCCAGTTGGTGGACCAAAACAACTGTACTCGTGCCTCTTGGTGTATCCGTTCCGCCTGAAGACAGTTCTCAGATGTTCTTGTGGCAGGCTGTCTTTGTCAGCAATCGCTCTAGCCCTATGCACCAGAGTATTTAAAACAGTGTTACGCTGCACAGGATGGTGGAAACTTGTGGCACCCAGATACTGGTTCATGTGGGTCGATTTTCTGTATACACTATGCCTTAGCGTTCCGACCGGCTTTCTTTCAATCAAGATGTCGAGGAAAGGAAGGCGGCCATCCTTTTCCATTTCCATAGCAAATTTTATGCTACGATGAATTCCGTTAAGATATTCCAGAAACTCATGTAAAGTCTTGTTACCATGGGGCCACACCACAAAAGTGTCATCGACATATTGGTAAAAGCATATTGGCTTAAGAACTTATCCCTACAGGGCTTTTTCTTCGAAATGCTCCTTGTATAAGTTGGTGACTACAGGAGAAATGGGAGATCCCATGGTAACCCCATCCACTTGTTCATATTATTTCGCTAAGAATGTGAAATACGTAGACGTCAGGACATGTTTGAAAAAGTCCACTATGGCTGGTTCAAACTGGTGGCGTATCAGTTCCAGCATGTCCTTCAATGGAACGCAAGTGAATAATAAGATGATGTCGAAGCTAACCATTATACCTGAATCCTTCAGTTCCATGGTCTTGATGATCTTGACAAATTCCATGTAATTTTTGACATGGTGGTCGCAATGGCCGACTGATGGACTTAGAAGATGGGTCAGATATTTGGCCAGCAGATAGGTCAGAGCTCCGATGTTGCTGACGATTGGTCTTAGAGATACGCTTTCTTTGTGTATCCTTGGCAGACTGTATAGCCAAGGTGGTCTGGCAGCACGAGATCTGATTTTCTTCTTCGTCTCTTCCAAAAATCCGTCCTTCTTCAATAGCTGTAGTCTTCCTCTCAATCCTACTGGTAGGATTGTTGTCCAAACACCAATAGGAAGGATCATCAAGGATCTTCTGCTCATTGTGATCTGCTGTAAGCAGTACCGTGGCATTTCCCTTGTCCATCGATAAAACAACAACCTCATTGTTCTGACACAAGACACGAATTGCTTCGCGTTCCTCCTTGATTATGATGGTCTTTGGGGGTTTTGCTTTATCCAAGACCCGGCAGGTCTCTCTGTGGACCTCTTCCACTGTCTCCCCTGGTAAGATGTGAACTGCCTGTTCAGCAAAGGTGATGATGTCAAGTGTTGGCATGCATCTTGGCGCCGTAGCGAAGTTGAGGCCTTTGGACAAGACAGAAATTGTGGCGTCATCAAATTACATCCCGCTCAGGTTCACCACTGTGAATTTTAAATTAATTCAGCGCTTTTGGTAAATTATTAATTAACCCAAAAAAGAAAATTTTCCCACTTCCTTAGCATGAAATCGACCAGCTGCAGTCATGGTCAGCTTTCCCCTTCCACGCACTATTCCTAATTCTTCGACCAATATCCTTCCAAGGCCCATCAACAACATACATGCCTTGTACATCCCAGCACTCTCTTCACCCTCCTCCTGTCTTTCAATAACTCCCAATCCAGTTCCTTTTTCATATCAGTTACTCACTGGATCGAGTGATAATTTCCAAAAACAAATCTAGCTGCTCTTCTTTGCATACCCTCCAACTCTTGGATTTGATACCCAAAATGTGGGTCCCATATTACACCACCATATTCAGCCAATGGTCTGACCAAAGTTTTGTAACTCTATTCCCTAACTTCTCTGGTACATCCACTCATCACTCTTTCCAGTAAATGAAGGACTTTGTAACCTTTTTCTACCACCTGCCCAATGTGCTTTGCCCAGTGGAGTTTATTATTAAACATTTATGCCAAGATATTTTCACTTCAAGCCTTCAACAAACGATTCTAACTCTACCTTATAAACATAAGCAACATTTTTTTTTTTTTATCTGTATAATATATTCTATTAATGTCACCCTGCAACTGTTCATGGTCTTTGTGTTTTGATACTATTATACACCATTACGTCATCTGCAAACAATTTTAATTTCTACCATAAGCCATCAATACAATCATTCATTAGAAGGATGAATACCAATGGTTCAAATACACAACTTTGTGGCATTCCCATATTTACTTTGACTTCTCTTGATAATGCATTTCCTACTCAACACTTTGCTTTCTGTCTTTTAAGTATTCCCCTATCCAGCAAGTCACTTGTTCATCCCCTTCATTAGATTTCAGATTATTTAAATCTTTTTATATGGTTCATTCTGTCAAATTCCTTAGAAAGAAGTGCTACACTATCAACTTGGCCCCCTTGTCCATTCATGCAAAATATCTTGCATGTAGCCCACCATCTGAGAATCACATGAATGTCCTTGCCTAAAGAAATGTTATTGATTTGCAATCCAGTTTCTTTCCGCACAGACACTTCTATTGTAGTTGCATAAATATCTCTCCACCATTTTGCCTATCACAGATGTCAAACTAATCAGCCTGTAATTTCAACCTTATTTGTCACGCCTCCTTTATCAACCGATACTATTATCACACTATTCCACTTTTCTGGTAGGCTACAAGACTCCAGATTTGTTTTAAATAAGATTTCAAGGAAAGGTACAACATCATATCCCACAATGTTTACTTAATTCATCTGTAGTAATATTATCTACCCCAGCCCCTTTGCTTTTTTTTTTTTTTTTTTAGCTTAGCATAATTTCCTGAGAATCTATTTCAAATTTTGTAGTTTCCTCATTTCTACTTATTGCAGGACTCTCCTCTGATTTATTCCCTCCCACAGTCCCTAGTGGTCTCATTAAACCAGTCAATCAATATCTCTGCCAATTTAAAATCCTTCAACTCCATTTTTATCCACAATGGTTTGGATACCTACACTTTCCCTCAGTTTTCTAAGACAGCCACAGAAATTTCTAGATGCATCGTTCAGTGGTCCCCCTGCTTCAATAATATCCTTTATGAACCAATCCTTAGCTTCTCTATATCGAAGATTGCATGAACATTTAGCTGTGAAAAATATTTGGAGTCCGCAAAATTTGATCAAGGAAAGGCAAAATCCGTATACAACATCATAACAGGAGATAAAACTTGAATATATTCATACGAGCTAGAAACTAAGCAACAATGAACTGTTTATGTGTTCTAAGATGAATCAAATCAAAGAAAAGTAATGTGTTCATGAAACACTTCCAATAAAATGATCGCTAGATTCTTTGGTTATATTGCAAATGTTGCTACCATTCCTTTAGTACAATTAATGCTCAAATGGTATATAATAATTTATTTACCAGAAGTCATCGATATAATAAGGAAAAACATTCACAGCACGTCAAAAAATTATTTGACAAAGGAAAACATTGAATTAACGTATCAATACTGGTATTCACCCGATTTATCGGCTAACCTTGGCCTATTTTCTTGTCTTCAAAAGTCAAACAAAAATAAGTGGCCAATGATTTTCATCACTTCAAGAATCTGTTGAATCCTTTCCAAATCACTTACCAAAATAAGAGTAGAAAAAATATCTCCATGGCCTCGTGGGTTCTGCGCCATATTCGAATATCGCTGTATCTGGTAACTGGTTTTCTGTTGACATATCCCATCAATGGGGTGTAAGGGTTTGGGATATACTATATTATCCTTTTCCAACAAAATGTCAACCTCTCCTTCACGTGGTGCACCCTGTTTGCATGGACGAGGCTCTGGAGACTGAAAGATTCCCTGTATTAGAAGTCACTTACTGCTTGCCAACGGCCTCCGAAAGGAGGGCAGAAGAGCGGAGAGTGGTCCAGGGCACCCTCTTGCCCTTGGGGTTAGAAACAGTCCCTAAAGATGGATGAATCAGAAATGGTCAACGGCATGGGGATGCAGAAGGCAACAGGAAACCACTGCATTAAAGACCCAAAGGGTATCCCGAGGATATGTAATCCTCTCTAATTACACGTATCGTGATGGCTTCAACCTGGGTATAATATTCCAGAGGTAAAATAATATCCCAATCGGATTTCCGGGTGGGGACTACTAAGGGAGGAGTCATCGGAATGGATTGAAACATTCTACGAGTTGGAGCGTGTAATGTTAGAAGTCTGAATAGAACAGGTAGGTTACAAAACTTAAAAGGGGAGACAGAACAACCTAAGTTAGATGTTGTTAGTGATATTAAATGGAAGGACGCACAGGATTTCTGGCCTGGGGAACACAGGATAATTAGCACACAAGCTGTCAAAGGAGTCACTGATGTACAATTAGTAATGAATAAGAGAGTAATGAGTGTGAGTAATCATTAATAGTTTAGCGACAGGGTTATTTTGACGAGGTTGGAAACTAAGCCCACCACAACCACGTTAGTACAAGTGTATATGCCAACATCACAGAAGGATGATGAAGAAATAGAGAATATATACGCAGAAATTGAAGAATTAATCCAATATGTGAAGGGCGAAAAAATCTAATAATCCTGGGCGATTGGAATACAATAGTGGGAGAAGAAAAAGATGGGAATTCTGTAAGACGTTTGGGTGAAGGAGAAAGAAAGTAACAAGGAAGTGGGTTGTTAGAATTTTGTGAAAAATATAAGCTAGTTGTGGCAAACACGCTGTTTAAGAACCATGCAAGAAGGGTATACACCTGGAAATATCCTGGGGATGCAGCCAGATATCAGTTAGATTATATTATGGTCAAACAGAGATTCAGGAATCAAGTTCTAGACTGTAAAGAGCACACAGGAGCAGACATAGACTCTGACCATAATTAGATAATAATGGAGTGCAGGCTGAAATTTAAGCGAATAAGGAAGCAGTATAAGCAGAACAGACTGGAAGTGAATAAACTGAAACAATCTAGCACTAGAGAAAAATTTGCAGAAATGGTAGACAGGTCTAAGAATTAACTCTGAAAGGAGTTCAACCAAGGGCGAATGGGATGCACTAAAGATCGAATTAATGAAAACAGGTAAAGAAACTTTAGGCTTTAGGGAATAAGCCACCCGAAAACCTTGGATTACAGAAGAAATTTTAAAGCTGATGAATTAGAGCAGAAGGCACAAAAATGCTCGGGATGAAGCAGGAAGATAGCAAAACATGGAATTTAGAAATCAAATAAACTGGAAATGAAAAAAGCAAAAGAAAAATGGCTAGAAGAAAAGTGTGAAGTAGTGGAAAAGCAAATGGTCATAGGTAAAGTAGATGATGCATATAGGAAGATCAAACAGAATTTTGGAGAAATGAAGAAAAGAGGTGTAAAATAGAAAACTTCTTTTAAGCTCAGATGTTAGAGCTAACCGATGGAAGGAATACATTGAGAAACTGTATAATAGGGACGACTTGAGCGATAGGAAAAGGAAGGAGATGTTGACATTGATGACTTAGGAGATCCTGTTTTGAGGGCAGAATTTAATAGAGCTCTGAATTACATGAAAGCAAAGAAGCAGCAAAGAAGAAGGAATCGAAAGATTATTTAAGCTGATATCAAAAAGTTATGAAGCAGGAGAAATTCCAACTGATTTTAATAAAAATATCATCTTCACACTTCCGAAGAAAGTGCAAGCCGACATATGTGAGAATTATGGCACCATTAATCTAACATCATTTACTTCAAAATTACTAACCAGAATAATATACAGAAGAATTAAAAGAGTGGTAGAAGAGATAGTAGGTGAAGATCAGTTTGGGTTTAGGAAAAATTGCAGTACAAGGAAGCAATTCTGGCTTTAAAATTAATACTAGAAGGGGGGATTATGACATTTGATTAATTAGAAAAAGCTTTTGATAATGTTAGGTGGGACAAGATGTTAAAAATTTTAATGACGTCAGGTCTAAAATATCGAGATAGAAGAATACTTTATAAACTATATAAGAATCAGGTGGCTATAATAAAACTAGAGAACCATGAGAGACATGCATCTGTTAAAAATGGTGTGGACAAGGTTGTAGTCAATCCCTGCTAATATTCAACTAGTATGTAGAAGAAGCAATAAAGGAAGTAAGAGAAATTTTTTCTTGTGGCATAGGTGTTCAAGGAGAAAAAAATCAGTATGCTATGATTTTCTGATGACATTGTCTTGTTAGCAGAACAGGCTGAGGATATGAGAAGGGACTAAATGGCAGGAACAAAATACTGAAGGAAGATTTTGGACTGAATATAAATTAAAGCAAGACAAAAGTGATGAAATGTAGCAGAAATGATACCAATACTAGTAGATTAAATATAAAAATAGGGTCAGATGCAATAGGAAAAGTAAATGAATTCTGCTACTTGGGGAGCAAAATTGCAACTGATGGCTGAAGCAAGAATGATGTTATGAGCAGAATAGCACTAGGAAAAAGAGCCTTCATGAAAAAGATAAATCTTTTAGTTTCAAACATTGATTTAGGAATTAGAACAGCACTTTATGGTAGCGTAACTTGGACTTTAGGAATAGCAGAAAGAAAGAAAACTGAAGTATTTGGTGCTACAAAAGAATGCTGAACATTAAGTGGACAGACAAAGTACGAAATGAACGAGTTTTGGAAATGATCGGAGAGGAAAGAAGTTTGTGAAAGAAGCTTACAGAAAAAAGAGACAGGCTGGTAGGCCATATTTCTAGACATGGCTAATTTGTTAGTGGAGGGAACAGCCGAAGTTAAGAACTGTAGGGGAAGACAGAGATAAGAATATATGAAGCAGATAATTGAGGACATGGGTTGTAAGGGATATGTAGAGATGAAGAGGTTTGCACAAGATAGGAAGGGATGAAGGATTGTATCATACCAGTCGAAAGACTGATGACAGCAAAAAAATCCTATTAACACCAAATTTCGTTGCATTAATTTCAGATACAAATCTGTAGTATATCCCACACTGATTGCTGCTGTTTTCTGTCAACATTGGCACCCCGATTTAGATGTTGCATGTCTTGGTCACATGGCCCAATAAAGATACTGGCCTGGGTACAGGAAGCCATTTTGTTTGTGATGTAAGCAAAGTAGTAGTCAGCCATGTGTAGCTTATTGCTGGTGAGTTGTTAGCTGATAGGTTCATTTGCAAACTTGTTTCTGAGAGTATTACTTCGCATTGACTAGTGGATTACCACTTATTTCCATCTTCAGCTACTAAAATGAAGTACATAAAGTTGCAGTTCTATTTACAGTTAGTATTTCTTAAATATCATATATATTATTTCTATAAGGGATTTTTTTGCCACAAGCCTGTATCTTCCTTCATACTTAACCGAAATCAATGAATGAGGTGTCATTTTAAAGCATATGGTCTCCACATTGGTCACATCATATTTTAAGAAATGAAGTGTTCGAAATTCGACCCATAAAGAGCAAAAATTTCAATATTTCTAAAATGCAGTTTTCTGTGATACGAGTCATTTATCTCCCTGAATACCTATCTGAAATCATTTAATGAAGTATCATTCTAAAAATTAAGATCTCCGCTTTAGTGACGTCATATATTAAGACAGAAATTTTTCGGAATTCAACCCTTAAAGGGCAAAAGTATCAATATTTTTGCAAAGCGTGTTTGTGTCACAAGCGATATATCTCCCTTAATATGTAACCACTATAGATAAATTAGGTATCATATTAAAGACCGAGGTCTCCGCCGTGGTAACATTGTATTTTAAGAAAGGAATTTTTCGTAATTCGACCCTTAAAGGACAAAAATGTTAATTTTTCTAAAATGCGTTTTTTGTATCTCTAGCCATTTATCTCCCTGCATGTCTAACCAAAATCGATAAATGAGGTAGGATTATGAGGAGTAATGTCTCAGCTTTGTGACATCATATTTAAAGAAAAAATTTTTTTTTGGAATTCAACCCTTAAAGGGAAAAAGTATAAATTATTCTATATCACATTTTTGTGTTACGAGTGATTTATCTCCCTTAATATCTAACCGATATACATAAATGAGGTATCATATTAAAGACTGAGGTCTCCGCCGTGGTAACACTATATTTTAAGAAAGGAATTTTTCGTAATTCGACCCTTAAAGGGCAAAAATGTCAATATTTCTAAAATATGTTTTTTTGTGTCTCGAGCCATTGTCTCCTTGGATATCTGTCCAAAATCGATAAATCAAGTAAGATTATGAAGAATATTGTCTCAGCTTTGGTGACATCATATTTTAGGAAAGAAATTTTTGGAATTCAATCCTTAAAGGTAAAAATCATAAATGGTTCTAAAACGCATTTTTGTGTCACGAGTTATTTATCTCCATTGATATCTAACCGATATAGATAAATAAGATATCATATTAAAGACTGAGGTCTCCGTTGCAGTAACATTATATTTTAAGACAGGAATTTTTCGTAATTCGAACTTTAAATGGCAAAAATGTCAATTTTTCTAAAATGCGGTTTTTGTATCTCGAACAATTTATCACACTTGACAATCAAACAAATTTGATAAACGAGGTATGATTTAAAAGATTGAGGTCTTCAAAATGTCTTCGGTTCCATTACCACATTTTAAGAAAGAAGTTTTTAAAAATTCTAACCTTAGAGGGCAGGGGCGGATCCACAGGGGGCATCTAGGTCCACCCCTGACATTGTAATTTTGGAGACCTTCTCATGGTCACATCAAACTTTCTCCAAATTCTACTGTTAAGGGGCAAAAATATCATCATTTCTAAAAAAAAAAAAAAAAAAAATAATTTACCTTGCTTGATAGATAGATAGATAGATATGTTCACTTTGATCCCATGCGAGAATAATCTCGGGGATGTGGAACAGTACATACACTTATTAGTAATATCAATATTACTATATAATTGATAATATTATTATATATTGACAGCAAGTTAGCTACAACCCATTAGTATAATCAATATCTCCTGTAATCTACAAATACAATCCCGAGTTAATTAATACTTATTATGTGGAACAGCATCTAACAACCAGTTATTTTCTTACCAACCAGTTACCATGATAGGTTTCACTGTAATTTGTGACTACATATTATATCATGTTAGTTGCTATTTATGTGGAACAGTACACACACCTATTAGCAATATCAATTATATTACCAACAACTCATATGCAGTCAATTACTTAAAAACCTGTTAGTATCATAATATTTCACATCAGTTTTTGAGTGCATGCTATCCCATGTTAGTTACTATATATGAGTGAAATTTTGTAAACAGTGTAATTACTTCATTTGTCAAAAGTTTCAACAGAAAGAAAAAACATATATAATTTTAGTAATTGTGGAAAACTGTCACCTTCCCCTTCCATACACCATATATACTATTTTATCAGTCATTCTTAGTTACCAAATTCCAAGAAGAAAATTCTTTCACAGAATAAAATGGGTTCTGAAGCAGAAACTCTTTCAGTTTGGACTTAAAGTAGTTGGGTTTTTGTAGATAACATTTAATTTCTGTTGGTAAGACTTTGAATAAGGAAGCTCCAGTAAATGTTAACCCTTTCTGTTCAATTGAAAGTGATTTGTAATCCTTGTGAATATTATAATTATTCCTAGTATTATGGCTATGTATGTCAGCATTAAGATTGAAGTGTTCAGGATTTTCCACTACAAATGATAGTACGGAGTATACATACTGTGCTGGCATTGTCAGTACACCCAGGTTTTTAAATAGATTTCTGCACGATGTCTGTGGACTTGCTCCACAAATAGTTCTTATAGCACATTTTTGCAATTTAAATACCCTCTGTGCTTGTGATGAGTTTCCCCAGAATGAGATCCCATAAGTGAGCAGGGAATGAAAATATGCAATACTAACTTTCTGGTTTCTATATTAGCTATTCTAGATATTACCCTAAGTGAAAATGTTGCAGAATTCAGTTTTTTAAGAAGTTGTTGAATATGCTGTTTCCAGTTCAATTTGTTATCTATACATACACCTAGGAATTTTGTGAAACTGCTTTCATTGACTGCTTTTCCTTCTGATATCACATTATAGCTGTCCTTTGTTTTATTTTTTTGTAACAAACTGAAGTAACTGTGTCTTTTCTACATTAAGTATTAGTTTGTTGGTACTAAACCACCTGTTAATTTTCTTTATAGCATCATTTGCTGTGTTTTCGAGGTTTTGTGCTGATGGGTCTTTCAACGATATGCTGGTATCATCTGCAAAGAGCACCATGTGTTCATTATCACCTATTATATGTGGGAGATCATTTATATAGATTAAGAACAGCAGAGGGCCAAGAATTGAGCCCTGAGGCACACCACATTTAACTACACCCCATTCTGAGTTTATAACATTTCCTGTATTAGCATCTTTCAGTGATACACATTGCTTTCTATTTTCCAGGTAAGATTTAAACCAAAGTCCTGGCTTACCACTAACTCCATAGTGGTCTAATTTACCTAGTAGAATCTCATGATCAACACAGTCAAAAGCCTTAGCAAGATCACGGAATATACCTAGGGAATTTAATTTTTTATGCATTGATTCCAGTATATTGTTTACAAAAGCAAAAATTGCTGAATCTGTTGAAACGCCTTGTCTAAAACCAAACTGTACTTTACTGAGAAGGTCATTCTTTTGTAGATGTGGATACAACCTTTTGTACATTGCTTTTTCAAAGATTTTTGAAAATGCTGGTAGAAGTTAAATGGGTCTGTAATTCTCAATCTTTGAGGTATCACCCTTTTTATAAAGTGGTTTGATTATTGACTTCTTGAGTGAGTCAGGGAAGATACCTTCTTCAAAAGAACTATTACAAATATGACTAATAACTCTACTAATGCTGGTGTTACATTGTTTCACTACATGGGTTGAAACCTCATCATAACTAAATGACTTTTTATTTTTGAGGGATTTAATATTTTTTTCAATTTCATTTTTACTGGTGGGAAATAGAGACATAGATGCTGTTTTGGTGACAAGGATTTAAGTATTGCTATAGCATCCATATTCCCAATATATTTTCCTTTTATTTTTTCAGCCACTGTTAAGAAGTAGTTATTGAAAGCACTTCCTACATAAGAGGGGTCATTTACAAGTTTATCATTAACGCTTATAGATATATGTTTATGTTCAAGGGATGATACAGTTGTTTCTCTTTTAATAATGTTCGAAACACTTTTTATGTTATTATCTGAACTACTAATCTCATCGTTTATGGCCAAACATTTAGATTCTTTTATTACTTTGGTTAAAATTCTACAGTAAGTTCTGTAATGTTGTCTGAGAAGCATATTATCAGTATCCCTAACTTTTACATATAATTCCCTTTTATGTCTGCAAGATGTTTTAATACCAACTGTAACCCAATTTTTGTTTACTCGTTTTTGACCAATTGGAGCTAGTTTTGTAGGGAGACACCTTTCGTAAATTTCCAAAAACCTTTCGTGAAAGTAATTGAATTTATTGTTTACCCCTTTTAATTTATAAACAGTGGTCCAGTCCTCATTGAGAAGTACATCATTTAATGTTTTTATTGAATTGTTCTTTAATGGCCTAACTCTGACAAATCCTTTATTTTTGTTATTTTCATTTCCCACAATATCCAAAGTAATTATTTGAGCATTATGGTCTCACAAACCATTTTCCATTAGAACTGTTCCAAATATTTCTAATTTATTGTGCTCTACAAAAATGTTATCAATAATGGTACTATTATTTTTTTGTGTTCTAGTTGGGAAATTTACAATTTTATAGAGATTGAATGATCTAAGCATTCCTAGAAGATAATCTGTCTGATTACATTCTACAGCAAAATTTATGTTGAAGTCTCCACAGAGGACGATTTCCCTTTTAGTTTGTGATAAATTTATTAGAAGTGCTTCAAGTTTATTACAAAATTTACTGAAGTCTCCTGTGGGAGCCCTGATAACTAACCAAAATCGATAAATGAGGTATCATTTTAAAGAACAAGGTGGCTGCTTTGGTCACACCATATTTTATAAGAGGAAATTTTTGTAATTCGACCCTTAAAGGGCAAAAGTATCAATATTATTTATGCAACGTGTTTTGTTTATTACAAGCCTTTTATCTTCTTCGATACCTAGCCGAAATCGATAAATGACATATCTTTTTAAAAAATTAAGGTCTCCAGCTAGGTAAAATCATAAATTAACAAAGAATTTTTAGGAATTTGATGCTTAAAGTGGTAGCGCGTATGAGACTGTTCAGAGCTAAGTCCCTAGATTGCAGCAGCGGATATCACAGAGATGTCAATAAACTTTTTTTTATTCAATAAGTAGCTTTTTGGATATATTTTTTTCTGTTACGTAAACACTGTCGTTTTGCTATACAAATCCAATGTAAACATTTTATTCGCACAGCAACAAATATTTCAGAGATGTTGATATGTTGTGTGCATTTTGTTCAGGTTGGTTTTATTCTGATAAGGTCAGTGACAGATTGTCAAAAATACAGAGTGTTTTAAATTTTCCTAACTGTTTCTTAATATGTTGCGAGTATTTTGATGCGTACCTATTACACCAATATATATATATATATATATATATATTTGCTACAAAAGTACGGTTCTACTTTTCATTATATTACAAGCATTCAACCTTACTATTCATCGCATTTTATTCGCGAAGTCATTGCTGATTTATTTTTTGTTATAATATCTTTAATTCAGCTGGAATTAAACTTTTAATCTTCTTGCTAAGGACCACTTGTCCTATCCATGGAGGATTTCTTTCCTCCATGGTCCTAACTGCTTGGATCACAGGCTGATAATCGCTGCCAGACAATGATCGCTGCTGTTATGTATCGCTGATTTCGTTCACTGACTGTTGAGTTACAAAACAGTCGTCTGAGAAACAACTGAAATACGAATAGATGATCGCCTGGTGAATATGGGTGTTTCGTTTGAATAGATGTCAGTTTTGATGAACCGTAAGAAGTGTTTTAATCTAAGTTACGTGATCGATAACAATTTTTTAAAGATGTACAGGAGGCACCCAGCATTAATTAAAGCATTATTGCAATCTTTATCTAAATCGAAACCGCAGGTCTGAGTTGATTCAGCCTCGAAAATTTATTTGCTAACTTCCAGTATAAGCTGTTGAATATTGGTTCAGAACAGAGATATCGTTCGGTTCTATTTCGTATCCACAATTAATTTTCCAACTTCTTTTTAAGATGCTTGAGGAATGCGAACATCTGCTTACCAATCTAGTAGTAGTAGTAGATTTAGAAGTAGTGTTTACCTGTGACTCAAAGGGTCTCCGTAGGGCAGCTATCTCATAGAAGACCACTCCAAGGGCCCATACGTCGCTCTCTCGGCCATAAGGTCTTCCGTCACATAGCTCAGGAGACAGGTAACACGGTGTACCAACCAGAGTGTGCGCCCGGGACTTGCTGTAGCACAACCAAGCACATATTAAATCAATCTTTTCGTATCAACCGTGAATCTAAAAAAAGGCAATATTCAGCGTCACCTACTGATAGTACTTGCTTGGAAAACGTTTCCAATTAATTTAATACTCTGGATACAAGAGGACTCAAAACGAGATGACTGTCAATTGTTTCAATGTCATTTTTAAACAACGATTATTTAAAAATTGAAACTTTTTGCATTCATTTACTTAGTACATTGTAAGACATTACGAAAAGCATAATGATGAACACAACACTTTGATGCAACAACCAATGCTTGAGAACGGAGATCGTGAAAACTTCGGTAAGGAGATTAGACAGTATATGCTCCGTGAAACCATGTCAACGTGTTACAGAGTATACAACCAGTGCGCAGATTTATCTTCAGACACCAGAATGTTATAACGTCATAGTCATAAGCAGAATGTTCCTTTCTTTTATATATCGTATATCTTAAATTAATTTTGAAACATACATATGTTAAACCTTTAGCCATTTTTAGTACAATTACTAATTTCACCCATGCCCTTATTCCTATCGTTTAACTCAGACATTTCTCAACCAAAAAAGATTAAAAGTAACTGCTAAAAAATAATGCTGAATGACAATATCAACAGATAACAAATTTGAATCCCATAACTAGTAAACATTTTAAAAGAATTTACAGAATGTAAACAAAGAACCGTGATAGGGCAGCACTGCATTATATCGGGGAGATACAACGGGACCAGTTTCAAATCCTCGGGTCTCGTATAGCAGTCTTCGTCATTGCGTTTTTAGGCGGTTTCCCACAATCACCTAGGTGAATAATAGGATGGTCCCCAATCTCCGCCTCAAATTACACATTTCACAAACAAAGTATTTATTATACTTAGGGCCTATCATACATAACACTGATTATGTATTTCGCAAACAGATCGCAACACAGTATTTCGGACCGAACAAACCCGATTATAAGTATGGTGCCCCCACATCCCCCTTCTTGAAAGAGCTGGCTTTCTGTGTCAACAAGTAGCTACATTATACGTGGACCACAGAGGCTGTAACAAAGTAAGAAACACTGGTATGCTACATCGTTGCGTAGATTCGCTATTTCATTTGTTAGTTTGTTTGCGCAAGCTGAAATAATTAACCTTGAAGAACGTGGAGTAGAACATGGATCAAGACATATTTTAGTATCGTCATTTCCTGTGATCCTTTTTTTTTTTTTTTTTTTTTTTTTTTGTTATTGTAGTATAATAATTTATATCTGAATGCTATGTGACTGATCAACACGAACATAACTTGCTCTACGGAATCTACTAAAATTCAGTTTTCTTTATGCTAAAATACTACGAAAATTGCGGTTGTAAAATACATTTGTCAGAGATAAGCGAATATAAGATTCAATCTTTATTTGGAAGTATGCAAGGCATTTAAAAAGACGGACATTTTTACATCAAAAACGAACCATCCAAGAACTTTTTTTTTATTTAGCACACATTTTTACAGCCTAGTATCTAAAAACTAAAACAGGCCTTAATTTAACACAACAGTTTTACATTTGATACTTCAATAGATAATTTGACAATGAATAATTTTAATTTTTTGTTATGTATGGTTTTGGCAATATCTGTACAGTCTTTTCTTGTTGGCACGATACATCCGATTGTTTCGCTGTTAACATATATTATAACTATCTAAACTTGCTGCATTTTGTCATAATTGATTTGTTAAAGTTTTCTAGTTTTGTATAGTGTATGCAGTTTCCTGTCCACTTTATGCTTATAATTTTAATAATTCACTATGTCACTTCGTACGTCTACCACTAATACTATTTCTAAACTAAACTATTACCATCCAAGAACTATTATACCGCACTAGTAAATACAAAATTTTCTGAAAACTGAATTATTATGTATATTATTTCATGGTTATCAAAATTAAGAAAACGGTGGGATGATCAGGGCTGGCGTTAGCGGAGGGAGGGGGAGGGGGCTAAGCGGGTCAAATGAACCCGGGGCCCGCCGGCTGATGGGGGGCCCGATCACCGGCTGTAGGGGTCCCCAAGCCAAAAATGAATCCGCCCATCGTCGACCGGCCAGTTGTAGAATTAAAAAAAAAAAAGCACCCATCTGGCTTGAGGGAGGGCTCCAAACGATGAATTCACCATGGGCTCCAACCGGTTACGTGACTGCTGAAAACGATTACCCCGAGCCCGAGAATCCATGAGGATGATTACTACTAAAATCTTAAATACGAAGTATCCTGAAAATTTTACAATTACAGTAATTACGAATCTCTGACACATTCATGACGGAATATTTTATTTTTTTGCAAACTTACAACGGAAAAATTTGTTGAAAATTCAAAACAAAAGTTTCTAACGGTTAACTACGTTATCATGATCACGATTATTACCTGGCGAGAACCTTCGAAATCCCAAAGTCTCCGATTTTCAGGACATTGAGGTTAGCGGTGAGCAGAATGTTGGAAGAGGTGATATCACGATGGATCACGTTGTGCGAATGTATGTGGTGCAGAGCCAACACCAGCTGAGTGGCCCACATCACCACGTCCTGCGCAACAGGAAAAGAATATGAGAGTTAGTTTCTAAAGACTGTTCAGTATATTCTGGGCAGGTGATACGAAGAGTTTCAAAATCCTACTTTCATTTGATAAGCTGATGAGGGGTTGTACCAGAGAAGTGAAGTAATTGGGTAAGGATAGTAGCTAGTCTTGTTTGTGGAATGCAATACAGCAGCGTTTCGTAGGGGCATGGATTCCATAAGTCCTTGGTAGGTTTTCCATAAATTAGAGGCTGGTGGTTTTTGGATGCAGAGATGGGTACCCTGTAGCGCCCTAGATGTGTTCTGTCGATCAATAAGAGTTCACAATTATGCTCTTCAAATAGCTGTAGCACGATTCTGGTCTTGTGACACTGACAGTTATTATACTTGGAGGTGTCATTGTCTTCGTGGAAGACATGAAGCAGGAAGGGATGCAGGTGGTTCGCAATAATTTTCACGTAATGTGCAGTTGACATCGAGCCTTCGATCACTGTCACAGGTCCCATAGAAGCCCAGGTGAATGTCCCCATCCCCCATAGCATAATACTGCCCCCACCAGCCTACGTCCGTGGTGCAGTTCAGTTTTCGAGATGTCGTTCGCAGGAAAATGGCTTATCTGGACCATTGACATGGTGTAGCAAGAAACGTCTTTCATCCGACCACATGACCCGTTTCCATTGATCCACCGTCCAATCTCAATGATCTCGTGTTCATGGCCATGATAATTGACGATTTTGACGATGTCGTGACAGTGGCATAGCTAAGTCAACAAGGGCCCCGGTGCAAAAAATTTTGGGCCCTCGTGCCAGATGGGCGACCTTTTTTTGTTTTGTGTTGCTGGTAGGGGCCTCCTGAGCTGAGACTGGGGACTCCTGAGTTGTGTTGGGGGACCCCTGAGCAGTGGTTAGGGGCCCTCTGAGCAGTGAGGGCCCTTAGTGAGGGACTCCCTGTGTCTCAGGGGCCCCCCTTAGACGATGGTAGAGCTAAAAAACAAAAAAAGGAAAGGTCACCAGTTTGTAGTGAAGTCCCGTGGGCCCTCTGAACTGCGCTTGGGGCCCCAGAGGTGCGCTGAGCGGCCCCCAGAGATACCCTTGGGGGCCTCCTGAGCATAGGGGCCTCTGTGCATAGCACCGCCTAGCCCTATGGAAGCTACGCCCCTGTGTCGTGGGGTCAACATGAAATCATGTAGGGATCGTCTGCTGCGGCACCTCATGTTCAACAGTGTGCGCTGAACAGTGTACTCCCGTAGGCCTACCCGCACCAGCATCGTACTCTGCCGCCAGGTCTGCAACAGTTCGCCCCTATCAGTGCTTTAACAAAATGAGTAAGCCTCAGACATCCACGTTCTGTGATTAAGCTTGGACGTCCCCCACCTTGTTGTAAACTCGTCACTTCACAGTCCTGTAACCAGTTTTCACAGATATACTATACTACAGTAGCAGGCGAACAGCAGACCATCCTTGCCGTTTGCGAGATGCTCGATCCCATGCGCCGGACCATAACAATCTGCACTTTTTTAAAGACACTTATATTAGTGAATTTTCCCGGTTGCAGCAATCTTCACTGCTAGAATGACTCCCATGCGTCTTTTCTCCACTTACATACTTTCCCTACAGCATGAGGTACCCGCAACGTCATCTCATAATTGTTGGCTCATCAGTGTATATTAGCAATGATGTCTCAATTGTTATTGGAAGAACAATTTTGAGAAGTACTTTGAAGGGAAGAGACGACCATGAACACAAACTAGTACCTGATTATAGGCGAAAGGGAGTTGATTTTCTGCGAGTATTTTGTTTTATTATTATTATTATTCTGTGATATTTTTAACTTTCAACAGACAACAATTTTTAAAGGCTTTTAGTAATTTCCAAAATTTGCCCCCTGCTGGTGAGTGAGGGCCGTAAATACGCGAAATTTTTCCTTTTTTATCGTAAACGAGCTTACTGTGTAGGTATTGGCATGTGTATTCAACTAGTACATGCTACAGATCACCCGCCTTTAATTTCAGTGTCCTCTTAACTAAAACATAACCTTCAAGTTCTCAGATTGTCTGATACCTACCTTAAATGGCTGTCATCTTGCCCTCTGCTGGCAAGCGAGATCGGTAAATATGCAATTTTTTTTTACTTTTATCCGCAAAGGTCCTTGTTGTGTAGGTGTTGGCAAACGTATTCATGAGTGTTCCCTACGCGCACCTACAGGGTTACGTTGTGCTGCTTGGCTAAGGTAATCTCAAAGATAGCTGAAAAAAACTGCACAAACATTACTCTAGCCAAAAAATAATTTAAGACAATCAAGCTGTGTGTGTATGAGCAGGAGAGAGTGAATTATATTCCTGTAATGCTGGGGCTGTGCAAACCCTAAGCATTAAAACGACACTCTATAATCATAAATTTAATACATAGAGTAATAAAATTCATACAACGTGCTTGACACAATTTTTTTATTTCTTAGCAGATAAAAGCATTACTTCACAGTCAAGGTACTGTAATTAGATAAAAAAATACTTTATTCTTTAATAACAAGTTGCTATTTTAATATTTTAAAAATAACTAAATAATAAAGTGTTACATTTACGACAGAATAATTCAATAAATAAAAATTACAAATATAATCTCAAAATAAAATCTACAGTCATATTTTAAGAATCGATTCTAAGGGGGCGTCCGTTAATTACGTGAGGTCAAGTAGGTGGGTCCGGCGAAATCTCACCAAGGGTGGGAGGTGCACTGGAATCTCACATCATCTTTTCCTTAAAGAGCAATAGAGCTAAAAAAAAAAAATACATCCAAACTTAATATCCCATGCGACATTTTTATTAATTAAAGTACCAACTAAAAATAACCATTTCAAATATGTTGCCATTTGTAAGATGTGTCGACGATTGGGAAATTCTAGTAACTTTCTTGAGACGTGTGCGTAATAGTGTCAGAAAATTCAAACTACAATCCAATCATATGTAATATGTTGCCTTTGAGTGAATAATTAGTACTATTCCTAACCCATTACAGAGAATACTACCATTTACTCCCCGCTTCACACGCGCGGGTATTTAGGTATATAGAAATTCTCTACCCTTCTTTATTTCAGTATCAAATATTAACTTGGAGAAGAAAATAATATAAATTTCATTCAATTTTTTTTTCTTTTAGTTAATTACCATATTAGATTCGGTCTTCATACTATTATTCGAGAGTTTTTTTATATAGCCTATTTACTTACCTTTTTACACAATGTAATATATGAAAAATACAAAATTAAAGCTACGTGAAACATTATCGCTAACGGTCCAAAAAGAGCGTACCGAGAATTAACTGACCTTTTGGTCAGAAATTTGGAACACACATTTTCCTTGGAATAAAAAATGCATATAAAATCAAAAATAAATGTACCCATGATATAAGCTAACATGAAAGTTACCGCCTGCGATAGTGTAAGCAGTCATGTCCACGGACATTTCTAAAAAATATTTTTGCCGCCACGATAGCATTTGCAAAGGCGGCCGACTAAAAGCGCACAGGTGACATAAGCGCACAAGGGTCTCCTTCCTGGTCGGACGGTCTATAATCCTCTACCTTCCTGTAAAGACGGTGACGCCAGAAAAGAAAACTTACAGTCAAGCCCTGATGGCCTCTAAGGCTAGGTGAGCACTTGGAATTTATAGGCGGGCGATTAGAAAACAATTTTTCAAGTGATACAACTATCGAAAAGTAATTTGAGAGATTGAAACATTGTCAGTCCGTCATGTAAATACGAATAAATTGTATTTCTTTACTATTTTTAGTTCGGAGTATTATAAATATTTAATTTTTTTTAATTGCAATGGAGCACACGCTCCGGTGGCAATTTCCCTACACACCCAACTTCCCCCTATCCTGCACCACCTACATTTGCCCTCTACAAATTTTAACTTTAAATTCTTTTAACGTTTTCGGTAGTTATTCATCATTCCCCTTGGTAACTCATTCCAATCCCTGACACCCTTACCTAAAAAAGAAAATCTTCCCACACCCTTGTGCCTGAAATCGAGTGCCAGCTTGTGGTCATGGTCATCTTTTCCCTTCCATGAACTACTTTTCATACCTACTGCAATATCTTTCCATGCCTCATCGCCAGTATACGCCCTGTACACTCCCATTACCCTCCTCATCCTCCTCCTGTCTTGCAATGAATCCCATTCCAGCTCCTTTATCATATCTGTCACTGATTGCATTCTGCGATAATTTCCAGAAACAAATCTAGCAGCCCTTCTTTGCACCTTCTCCAACTCCTGTATTTGATACTCAAAATGTGGGTCCCATACTACACTACCATATTCGAGCAATGGTCTGACCAAAGTTTTGTAACCCAATTCCTTTACTTCTCTCGTGCATCCCCTCATCACTCTCTCCAACAAGTGCAGAATTTTGAAACCTTTTCCTACCACCTGTCCAATGTGTCCTGCCCAGTTAAGCTTGTTATCAAATGTAATGCCAAGATATTTACATTTCAAGTCTTCAGCAAGCAATTCTTTCCCCACCTTATATTCATAATTAACCTTTTGTTTTTTATTTGTGTATCTAATTAGCTGACTCTTCTTTGCATTTATCTTCATCCCATGTTTACCAACCCAACTAGATATCCTGTCCAGATCACCCTGCAACTGTTTACAGTCCTCTATCGTTTTGATCCTTTTATACAGCATTATGTCATCTGCAAACAATCTAATTTCAGATAGTAAACAATCAACACAATTATTCATTAGAATAATGAATAGCAATGGTCCCAATACGCTACCCTGCGGCACTCCCATTTTTACTTCCACTTCCTTTGATACCGCATTTCCTACCCTAACTTTCTGTTTTCTACCTTTTAAAAATTCTTCTACCCAGCAAATCACTTTCTCATCCACTCCAATTGTTTTTACATTATTTGTAAGTTATAAATAAAACTGTAGTGCACGTTTTCGTGTTTTAAGAACGACTGACTTTTATTTAATAAGTAGAGATCATAGAAGCACTCATACATAGCATAGATAATATTGTAGATGTACATGGAATACAGATTATACTTAACAAATGTTGCTACTAGTATCTAACTTAACATATTTTGATATGTGACCAATACCCCCACTATACCAAAATAAACTAACAACATTACCTTTCTTGTAATCCCAATAGTTTTAAAAGTTTACAATGCCTTACATGACATAATGACTTTGTGAGCATGTCTGCAGGCATACTTGCTGTTTTTAAGTATTCTACTTTAACAATATTCTTATTAATACATTCTCGACCAAAGTGGTATTTTATGTCGATATATTTTGATCTATTGTGAAAGACAGGATTATACAATAACTTATGAGCAGTCTGATTGTCATTAAAGATTACAATACACTGTAAATCACCAGTTATTTCCTTATTTAAATTTCTCAGATTATTGGCCTCCCTACAACATTCTGATATTCCTACATATTCAGCCTCAGTGCTTGATAATGTAATATTGTTTTGCTTTTTACTCCCCCAAGATATCACATCACCTGAGAGACTAAAACAGAATTCTGTGTAGGACTTCCTATCTAATATGTCATTAGCCCAATCTGCATCTACATAACCAACTATCTCTTTGTTAACATCTGTCACACAATATTTAATACAATAGTTTTTGGTTCCTTTGCGATATCTTAATATTCGCTTAGCACGAGTCCAGTGCTCTTTATTATAACAATTATTAAATTGACTCAAGTACACAACTGCGAATGAAATATCTGGACGGGTAAGTATTGCTAGATACATTAGACAGCCAATTAATTGTTGATAAGGCAATTTTTATCACAATTCTCATCTTTAGCTAATTTTAATCCAGG
>JARYHS010013631.1:3142213-3166212 GCA_031002005.1 Vandiemenella viatica | reverse complement strand
ACACAATATGAGACATTTTATTCGCTCATTTGTTAATGTCGGATACAGAGGGAGAGAACTGTTGCTAAGAAGGTCAAAGATTAAATTACATGAAGAGTTTATTGCATAAAAATGTTATATATGTAAACAAGAGTTTATAATTGGATAGTAACGGGCTAAAAATGCATCACGAAAAAATAACATCTTCTGTCAATGCTCATAATTGAGTCATATAATGAAATAAATGATTGTGCGATGTCCTGAATGTACCGCAAACATTAATAACTAATGTAAGCCCGTGACTGTTTTTTGCGTATCGTCACGGGTCTAGAATAATACCAGTTTTTACGATTAAACATTATGACAGGTTGATCTGATCTGGCCAAATATAAGCTTAGGATGAATAAAATCTCTTGAAATTGAAGAACTCAGAAGCATTAATAGAGGTAGATATTAAACAACACGGACAGGAATGATCGCACTATCGTGTAACTGTTTCAATGGTCATACACTCGAACTTGCTTAAATACGAACTTGACTTGTATTTGACCCTTAAAGTTCACTTTGCAATTTAAAAAAAAAAAATCCTGTTTGCTTCGAAAGAATCACGTAGTTTAATATTGAGACCGGGCAAACACTCATTATGTAAACATTCGTCATAGTATCTGTGACGGCCAGAGAACTTAATACACGTTCCATATAATGAAACAGTTGAGCAACTCCGCAGAAATAAGTTGCAAGAATAGTCGATTCGGTGACACATTTGGCATGATGTCCACTTAAAATAACATAATAACTCACATACAGCGAACATGAATAAAGGCCAATAACAAAAGTGGTCAGTAAAATGCCTAAAAACCAAATAAACCATAATGCATAAATTTTGGTCAAGCAACAACATTAGTGAAAGTTGTAATTAAACTGAAATTTATCCTAAGCCGAAATGACAATTGGCATTCGTGGTTACAGCAGTGACTAAGAGCATATTTTTTTTTAAGTTGCTTTAATTAGTAACATCTTACTGAAAAGCAGTTCCACATTTTTTCAGCCACAAAATTTATTAATTTTTTTTTAAACTATGAAACGCTATTAAAAGCAAACTTAATGAATGTATTATGCCAATTAATTTGGTAGCAGTTGCTTGGTTATTAAATTGTAGACATAACCACGAATTTCTTGTAATGGTATCTCTGGTCGCTGTTTTGTGAGCGAAGGCTGACACGTGACACCGTTCTCCAGCCAATAGCTATCGAGGTGAGTGGGCGACCTTACGATATTATATAGTAGATATTTAAAGATAAAATTCTTATAAAACATAAGTAGATACCTCGATAAATAGTTACCATATGATTTATCAAAATTAATAATCAATATCCAACTGCTTAGGCTGATTAACTGAGAGAAACCACCATACGTGTTACATTGATAGGTACTTGGTTTAGTTGGTGAACGATTCTTGGAGGAACGATATACTACTGTTCCTGAAATAAACACAGGAATAAGTAGTTTTTTTTCTGAAAACAGTGAAAATATTCATCTGACAACAGAATTTTAGGAATTATAATAACGCCGTATATGGAGGGCTGAAAAATACTTTCAACTCTTTAGTTATTATCATTGTCATGTTTCTAGGTCAAAAGAAAACACACGCTGCCAAACAGGATTGTGCTCCTTGGTTGGGATAACAGACTTGTGTTAGTCCCTAGACTTTCCTCAATCAAAATAGATCAGACATTAGCTAACTATCTTCTAGGATGACTAAAATTATTAGTGTAATTTTGAAACCGAATATGGTGAGTAAAATTTATGTTATACTGAGATCAAAGGGAAAATGAAAGTGTTGTACTGTATAATAATGCCGATATTTTCGACAACCCTGACTTTGATACAATTGACTAGCCACTTTGCAATATGTTTTATGAAAAATCCACTTAGAATGGTCATAAACGTTCGAAATCGATTTTTTTTTCAGTTTATAGTTTTATAGCATTAGAATAAGATTCCCCCCTTCGAATGTTCTCTTGGATTTATTTATTATCCATGACAACTATATTCAAGAATCGAAACTCCGGCCAGAAGGAAAGTACTTGTGATTCATAAATAAAGTTCAATTTCAGCATTAATTTCTTCATGATGCAATGTTGATACTACAAATAACCATTTATGGGGTCCTAAAGTAAAAGCATGGATAACGCATTTTGCATAAACTTTTCACTACTTATCCTTAATGTTTTTAGTATTCTATAATATGTCAAAAGTGATTCTAAATGTCTTCATGGAAGCAATTTCACACATACTGTAGCTTCCACACAACTATCTATGTTTCCTTTTGGAAGGTACCTGATAGCTGCTGCAGTCTTCTCAGAACGCTTGTGGGTCTTCTAGATACTAGAACAACACTGCTCTGTCGAGTCAGTGCTAACGTGTTTTAAGGCAGATATAAGTATTAGATCATCATGACACAGCTGAAACAGCAGACAAGCATAACCCAATATTAAAGAGGTGCAGAAAAACATCTCTTACTTGCATACTGCGCATGTAGAACAATGTTATCAGTTAAGTCATTTGCTATAGGTCTGCTGCGAAGCTTTTAGTTAAGGTTGCTACTTAATATGCTCAGAGATTGCATACTGGTTTATGTAAGACTGCCACAATATTTCAAACGATAGCCTGAATGGTTCATTCATTTAAGCCATAGTCTAATTCGTTATTTTTCATGCAAGGGGGTCGATAAACCCATACTCAGACTTTTTAAAAAGCAGATCTCAACATTGAACTTAGACTTCTAAAAGAATTTGAAGAACATTAGCAGAAAATGCTGTGAAATTTTTAATAAACAATTATATTTTTTTAATCTTTACAAGCTATCCTGGTACACCTTCAAAAAGCTGGCATACTGTTGCTCTGATGTTCGTATTCGTAATATTTCTCGGCTGTTTGCTGCAATCAGCAATGGAATGCGTAATGAAACGTACTGGATTTGTTAACTAAAATCAAACAAAATTATGACGAATTACTTTAAAACCCTTTCATATTACCATATTTTTGGCCTCTATACTCACTATGTCAATCATTTTTAATTTTTTCGGTTCTGTAATTTGCATTAAATGTGTCTTATTTGTAATTTCGTAATAGTTTGTTTCTTGTTAACACTATTAAAATACAAAATTTGAAAAAAAAAAAATAGGGGAGAGGGGTTGAAAATAACTATTGTTTGTTTTGTAGGGAATGAAGAAGATTTTCATAGCTACTGACCTCCTGTTGACTCTCAAAATCCTTATATTTTGCAATAAAAATACTATTTCCCCATTTATTTACGTAACTGCTGATCTAAATAATCTTTAAAATTTTACTGTGATACAAGAAAACTTTACCATTCTTTCATTTATTTATGGTTTTTACAAAATAATAAATTGATTAATGTGACAATTTAGCATTTTTTTTTTTTGAAAATGTTCGAATATTTATAATAATCAAAATATTTTTTCAGCTGATTTTGATTCTTTGATTCACAAATATCATTTTAAAAAATCTCAAAATTTTAGTGAGCTATGTATTACAGATTTAAAAAAAAAAAAAAAAAAAAAAAAAAAAAAATGATTTACATTTTCTTGTGAACGCAACGTCGTACGCGATCTGTATACCGAACCCAGCGCGGAAGGATGACTCGCAGGTGACAGTTCTAGTCTGTTATTAGCATTTATTTTTCACCTTGGAAAATTAGAAGAACAAACGGTGAAGAATGGTGAAGGACAATCAAAAATATAATTTTTCTAATTACTCCAATTTTGTAAATATGTCTCTGGCACAAATCTGACAATAAATTTTTGCGTGCAATTCGAGAAACGTGGAAAGAGTACTTTCTCTGGTAGAATCAGGGAGCATTCCTGCGCAAGTAATAAACTTTAACAACCTACTAAGAGGGTCAATAACTGACAGCCAATCTGTGAGTAAAATTTTTGTAGTGAACACAAGTAATTCTTTTATTTGCCGCGAACTTTGCAACTTAATATTTCCTCTGCTTGTGAAGTAGCCATGAGTCATCATCATCATCACTGTTAGGCGTTTCCGCTTTTGCGGTTCGTCTGGCACATCCTCTTTCAGGACTGACGGTCATTCCGTAACATCCATCCTTTGCGAGGCTGTGCTTGAGACTAATCTCTATTCACTGCCGTCATTACCGTTTGTAAGGCTGTCGTATCTTCGCCATGAGTAATAAATTTAAACAAATAAATTATTTTTTGTTATATTAAAATCAAGAACTGTATAACGCTAAAATCTGGTAGTTTGACGTAAAGTGTTTTAGAACACCAAGGAAATTCCTCGTCAATTTTTTACCTTTTTGAGACACAATAAGAAATGTAACGCACCATGAAACATTCAAAGAATACAAAAGAATATTATTAAAATCCCTCAATCAGCAAGCAGCAGATGGAATTACTTTAATTTTTATTTTATTACATAGCAAGTTATGCTATCTTCGCATTAATAAACTACAAGGAGTTGGTTTACTTTCTTGAGGTTGTTACATAAAAAAAAAACTGTTAAAGCAAACTACAGGGAACACCGAAGGATTCCATATGCTGTTAAGTAAATTGAACACTCGAACTTAATTATTACACAGAAATATTGATTAATTTCACAGAACAACTAACTATAAGATGTTTATTTTATTTTTTTACTGTTGCAAAGTAAATATAATAATTACGCTTTGCAAGTAATTGCTTCATCAAGATTCCTAGATTGCATAACATAATTTAACACATTTCATTTCATCATACAGTATAAACTGCAACGTGACGAAGGAAAGCGCAATACTAAATTCACTGAATCGCGATGTAAAACACACCACGTTAAATCTAATTTTCAACACTTGTTAAAAAGTAATGCTAGTCTATTATGTGCAAAATAGCAAGGTATGCTGATTTTCTACACTACACCAACAAAAATTTGAGAACAAAGTCATCCCATTGAGAGCTATGACTAAATATTTATAGACATGCTCCAAAGTTTGCAACTTCTACCGCTCACTTCAACAATGATAATTAGAATTCAACTTACTTATGAAATGATATTCCAGTTTCTTTCCTGTCTGGCCTATTTGTGCAACCGTGCGCAACACAAGATGGCATTATAAAACAGTTATACACATTACAAAATGAAATAATCACTGCATCTAACACAATGTAAACATCGCAATTGTTTGGAAGCGCAATATAGCCGCTGCCGCCACTGCGCATGCGCGAGAGTTTAGAGCCTACTTCACCGATTTAACGTCAGTTCTCCTCCATATATTTCCTTCCCCCATGGTTATTATTAACAGCGATGAAACATATGTACTAGAGGTAGTCTCTCTAGATACCTACTTTGCAAAACTTGAATTTTATTTGAAATTATTTTTCTACTAGTGTAAGCCCATGACAGTTTTTTTTGCGTATCACGGTCTAGAACGGTCTAGAACGGTTTTTGGGGTCAAAGATTATGATCTGACTAAATACGAACTTGTCCTGTGTCTCACCTTTAGGGTAAATAAAATCTCTTGGGCTTGAAGAATTCAGAAGTATTAATAGACGTATTAAGAACATAGAGAGACGATCGTGTTATCGTATAATTGTTTCAATGGTCGTAGACTCGAACTTACTGAAATTCAAAATTGACTTGTATTTGATCCTTAAAGTTCACTCTGTAAAATTTTAAGAATTTCTGTTTGCTTCCAAAGCATCACGTTGTATTTTTATTGAGGCTGGGTAAACATTCATACTGTAATCGTTGGTCACAGTGACTGTTATGGCCAAAGAACTTAATTACAGATTAGTAGATAATTAAAACCAAAGTAATTATTTGCAAAACACTAAATTCGGTTACATATTTGGGCTGATTTCCACTTTAAAAAACCTAATAACTCACCTACAGCGAACGTGAACAAAGGCTATCAACCAAAGTGGTCGGTAAAATACTAAAAAGTAAATAAACCGTAATGTATTAACTTTTGTCAAGAAGCAATATTAGAGATAATTTTAATTAAATTGAAATTTAGCGTAGGCCGGAGTGAAAATTGGCATTCGCAGTTACAGCAGAGACCATGGGTAGTTTAAACTTTTTATATGTCATATTAGTAAAAACCAGTTCCACGTTTTTTCAGCCACAAAATTTATTAATTTTTTTTAACTATGAAACGCTATGTAAAGCAAACTTAATGAATGTTTTATGCCAATTAATTTGGTAGCAGTTGCTTGGTTATTAAACTGTGGACATAACCTCGAATTTATTGTAATGGTAACTCTGGTCGCTGTTTTGCAAGTGAAGGCTGGCCCATGACGTCACCATTTTCCGGTCAATAGCTATCGAGATGAGTGGGTGACCTTACGAAATTATATAGTAGACTAGTGTAAGCCCGTGGCCGTTTTTTGCGTATCGTCACGGGTCTAGAATTGTTCCAGTTTCTAGGCTGAAAGATTATAACAGATTGACTTGATTTGACCAAATGTAAACTTGACCAGTGTTTCAGGGTAAATAAAATCTGCTGAGCTTGAAGAACTCAGAAGCATTAATAGAGGTAGGTATTAAACACGAACAGAGAATCGTATAATTGCTAAAATAGAAACTTATTTGTATTTGACCCTTAAAGTTCGCTCTGCAAAATTTAAAAATATTCCTGTTTGCTTGGAATGCATCACGGATTTTTTGTTTGTTTTTATTTTTATTTTTTTTTACTGAATACACATTTCATATTATTAAACAGTTGAGCAGCTCAGAAGAAATGAATTTCCATAATACTCGATTCGGTAACATATTTTGTCTGATGTACACTTAAAATAACCTAATAACTCACGTACAGCGAAAATGAACAAAAGCCATTAACGAAAGTGGTCACTAAAATCTCTAAAAAGCAAATAAACCGTAATGCATAAACTTTGGTCAAGCAAACAACATTGGTGAAAACTTTAATTAGATAGAAATCTTTCCAAGCCGCAATTGTGGTTACAACAGAGACCAAGAGTAATTTTTTAAAGTTTTTTAAGTTGCTTTCATTAGCAACATGTTACTGAAAAGCAGATCCACTTTTTTTTTTCAGCCGCAAAATTTATCAACAATTTTTTTTTTTAACTACAGAAAGCTACGTAAAGCAAACTCAATGACTATATTATGGCTCTTAACTTGGTAGTAGTTGCTTAGCTATTATATTGTGGACATAACCACGAATTTCTTGTAATGGTATCTCTGGTCGCTGTTTTGCGAGCGAAGGCTGTCCCATGACGTCACAATTTTCCAACCAATAGTTATCAAGGTGAGTGATGACCTTACGAAATTGTATAGTAGATTTGGGATAAATTATTCAGAAAGTAAAAGATACAAGTGAATTCTATGACAATTATAATGGGCACATCGTGTAAAGCCATCTTCAATTTCTAAGAGTTTGGGAGGATCTATATTAGCCTCTTACAACTAAATATCAAACTCTCCTCCACTTGGTGCACGCTGTTAGTTTCGACGGACGAGTCTCAGGAGACTAAATGTTTCCCGGCGTAAGGCATCACCCTGTGTTTGCAAACGACCTCTTGAAAGGAAGGCGAAGGAGTGGGGAGATCTCTAAGGCCTTTTGGGGTTGAAACTGGTCCCTAAATGCGGATGAATCAGAAATGATCAACGGCATGGGCATGTAGATGGCAACGGAAGACACTGCATTAAATACCCAGATGGTATCCCGAGTCAATGTAATTGTTTCAATTTACATATAGAATAATGGCTTTTTCTTGGGTAAAATATCCCGGAGGTAAAAGAATCCCCAACCGGAACTCCGGGTTCGGACTGCCCAGGGAGATTAAGCGTGGATTAAGAATTTCATTGCCAGAATTGAATATAGAAAGTTGTTGGTAACGAAGGATTGGTCCCAAACAACACCGATAAGGCATAATCTGACAGGAGAGCCATCCTTATATCATTCTACAATCGAACCTGTCTCAATTTCCAACATATTTAAAAATACAAACAAAGGTGAGGGGGTGGGGGAGTGTGGGTGTTAACTAAGAGCAGCTTTATTTCAGCTTGGTCTTTTCTTCTTTTTTCTCCATGAGCATCCGATTCTTGGGTTCTAATAACTTTAGCTGCTCGTGCTCTGCTAGAACTACAACTTAGACCAGTTTACGCTCTCAAGGCATTTAAAAAAAGAAGGCAAAATAAACTGGTGTCAGAAACATTTAAGCAGACACAAAGTAATAGGACAGAGAAAATCGACATTTATACTCAATAATACGTTTTTTTTTCTAAACGAAATTTACTAACTAATTATACACTAACATAAAGCGCAAGAAGCACAGCTTGAGCAACCGACGTACATTACAGACTAAAACACACACCCGTCTCTCTGTCATCATTCGATAAGTTCTCAAAAATTCGTGACTACAACTGTTAATCATACCGAAAAAAATGTCCTGTGCCCTGCCTTCAGATTTTCTTGTCAAATTCCGTCAATATTGGCATAGGCATTTAGTCGTCAAAACGTTAACAAAAGTCAGAGGCTTACTTCCGCATTTATAATATTATTATTGCAGATCACACACACAATGACTGCGAATCACCCCTGAGAATCAATATAACGTAAAAAAGTGTACACCCACAGCATTGCAAAACTACCTACGATTTGCCTCGCATTGCACCCCTAACTATGTGATACCTACTGTTTAATATTCAATCCGAATAACAGACGGCCCAGGAGTGACTTTTACGATCTAAACAATTTTTAAAAAATTTAGCCTCCACGGAGATTTGAACCAGAGACCACGACCCAAACATTAGTAAGCAAGTGTTTTAACCACTGAGCTGCCTGACTGCTACACGGAAAAAGAGTACAGAGACGTCCATATCCAATGCGTCTGTCTATCGCCGTTCAGTAATATTTCGAAATTATGAGAAAACATGTATTATTTATACAGATAATTTTTCAACCAAATTTAGATAGTATTTTTCTCCTTGTTTCAAAGGATAAGTGTGCAAAGTTTCACCGAGATCGGATGAAAACTGTGGATTTGTATGAAGAACGAACAACCCAACCAACAAACAAAGAAACAAACAAACACACATTCATCTTTATATATATAGATTACTGCAGATCACACAATGACTGCGAATCATCCCTGAGGGATCAATATAACGTAAAAAAGTGTACACCAACAGCATTGCAAGACTACCTACGATTTGCCTCGCATTGCGCCCCTAACTTTGTGAAATCTACAGTTTAATATTCGATCCGAATAACCTACGGCACAGGCGTAACTCTTACGATCAAAAACATTTTTTTTTTTAAAATCTTAGCCTCCACGGAGATTTGAACCCGAGACCACGAACTAAACATAAGTAATCAAGCGCTTAAACACCTAGCTACCTGTCCACTACATGGAATTGCAGTACACCCAACGCGTCTGTCTATCGCCGTTCAGTAATTTTTCGAAATTATAAGACAACATGTATTATTTATACAGATAATTTCTCAACCAAATATAGACTATTTTTCTCATTGTTCAAAGGATAAGTCTGCAAAGTTTAATCGAGTTCGGATGAAAAC
Organism: Vandiemenella viatica; assembly: GCA_031002005.1. Classification (NCBI taxonomy): domain Eukaryota; kingdom Metazoa; phylum Arthropoda; class Insecta; order Orthoptera; family Morabidae; genus Vandiemenella; species Vandiemenella viatica. Next base: position 3,156,671 of record JARYHS010013631.1, on the reverse strand, counting down.
CGTGGATTTTTATGAAGAACAAACAAATATACATACATTCATCTTTATATACATAGATTGAAGAATTAATTCAACCGTCAAATGGAGATCCAGGAATAAATTTCACATAGGCTATGACCACAATGTTTTAGTTAGGAAGTGGAGGGTGTAATTCAAGAGAATGATGAAGCAACTAGTGATGTGCCGGATATCCGTATTCGTATCCGTATCCGCGGATATCCGATGGGAAAGAAAGATCCGTAACTGTTAATTTTTTAGCTGATATTTAACGGATCTTTTGTAAATATTTATTTTACTAGTTCACCAAAGGTAACTGCTAACTTACCACTATAGTAAGTTGACAGGTATTATTTTAACTATCTTTATTGTGAGATCAGGCCTCTAATCTTTGTGATTTGCTCGCTGAAATTATTAATAAGGTACCGCTTAAGTGTTTAAATCAGATAAAATAATCACTTTTACAGAAACTTAAAAAAAAGTTGTATTTAAAACTAAGTTTGGTAAATTGTACTTCGAAAAGAGTAACTTGATAGCTTTGTCATCCAAAAGTCTATCACGATGGGGATCATAAATAATTTCTGCTGCACTGAAAAACTGTTCACTTGGAACGCTTATTGCAGATAACGATAAAATGTGCGAGCCATGTGTCATAGATCTCCTAATTTGTTACTATTATTCTGACAATACTTTCAAGTATCTTGATCTCTTGATATTCTTTTTTCATTAGGACATTCTGCTAGCAAATTAGGATTCGTACATGATAATTGGTTTTCAGCTTCCTCATCATTATGGTCACTATCTAACATTTTGGCCATAGAGTCTTCTAAATTGTTGCAGTGTGCTTTTATACAGCGTTAGGTTTTTCTGTGTTAATTGTAGTTGTTGTGTCGGATAAACATGAGTTTTGTACGCTCAATTTTCTTGTGGTATCCTACAAGGGCTCAGTACTGTCACTAATTCTTGACTTGCGACCCACAGTCGATAATAGATCTTAGTTGACTACTTTTTCACTGTGGTTCAAGTTGAGAAAGTTGAGATCCGTATCCGTATTCGCGGATCTAGATACTAATGATCCGTATCTGTATCCGTATCTGCGGATATACATTTTTAACGATCCGGCACATCACTAGAAGCAACACAGGCAGAATAGACTGGAAGAGAACAAACTGAAACATGAGAGAAAAATTTGGAAAAAAAGTTGATGTAGGTCAAAGAAATATGAAATGATTTGAACTGAGGACGAATGGAATGCACTGAAGAAAGAAATTATCAAAGCAGGTAAAGAAACATTAGACTGTAGGAAAATAGCCACCCGAATATCTTGATCACAGAAGTAATTTTGGAGTTGATAATCAGATGAGAAGGCAAAAATATACTTAGGATAAAGCAAATGGAGAACAATACAGACATTTTAGAAATCAAGTAAACGAGTTATGCAAGAAAAAAAAATAATATTGGCTGCAAGAAAAGTGCAATAAAATGGAAAAGATTATTGGTCATCGGTATAGTACATGTGGATAGTACAGGTGGATCAAACAAAATTTTGGAGAAACTAAAAAAATCTGAATAAATGCTAAATCTCGTTTATGCTTGGAAGATATAGCTATCCGATGGGAGGAATTTGATGGGGTTGATTTGAACAAAAGTGTACTGTTTGACATTGAGGACGTAGGAGATCCTGCTCTCAGGACAGAATTTGATATAACTTTGAAAAGTTTGAAATCAAATGTGGCGGCTGGAATTAATGACATTCCTGCAGAACTTCTTAAATCCTTAGAAGAAGTAGGAATACAAACATTATTAAAACTGATGTCAAACAGATAAGAAATTGGAGAGATTCCAACTGCAATATGTTACACATTACAGAAAAACAGTGTACCCTGAAAATACCTCGATGAGAATTACAACGCAGGCGAGAGTAAATAAAATCCAATAACAGTCCTATTGACGTACTTATTAAATACAAATTATGATATAAAGCAAGTTGTCTTATTTTTTTTAGTTCGAATCCCCGTCCGGGCATCCAGATTTGGGTTTTCCATGGTTTCCCCAAATCACTCCAGGTGAATGCCGGGATGCTTCCTTCAAAAAGGCCATGGCCGAATTCCTTCCCATTCCTTGCCCCCATCCTTTCCCGTCTCTAAAGACCACGTTGTTAAAAAGGGACGTTAAACTGTTAAAAAAAAAAATATTTTTTAGGTAAGTGTGAGGGAATAATTTCTCTTCCTGGCAATAATAACAATCATTATCGCTATAATTCTCAGTTAGCTCACCATCGTCTTTAACGATACGAGGTTTGTTAGAAAAGTAATGAGATTGGCAACACTGCGGGAGATCTGGCATTGTTGTGTCTACTGGCTGATGCTAAATCTGATTGTTGATCCCTTCCACTTCCTCAGTCTGAGTTACAACTCCATACAGTTAACACATTAGTTTTGACAGCGCCATTAATAAAGTTGTGTTTTCATTGTGCGTCACAGAAATGGAGCATCGGAATTTAGAGCAACGTTGTGCGATAAAGTTTTGTGTTAAACTTGGTGAATCCGCGAGTGTGACTTTTGTAAAGTTGAAACAGGCCTATGGGGAACAGTGCTTATCGAGAGCACAAGTTTTCCGCTGGCAAAAATCATTTTTGGAAAGCCGAGAACACGTTGAAGATTAACCTCGCTCAGGGAGACCTTCAACTTAAAAAACTGACGAAAACATTAATCGTGTGAGGGCTCTTGAGAGATCAGACCGTCGTTTAACAATAAGGATGATCAGTGTCCTTGAAAAGTTGAGGAAAAGAGTGATCCGTGTGAGACCAGAAATTGCAGACAAGTGGATGCTTCATCATGACAATGCTCCGTGTCACACGGCCATTTTCATCCGTGAATTTTTGACCTCGAAATGGATTACTGTTGTTCCTCAACCCCCCTATTCACCTGATTTAAGTCCTTGTGACTTTTTCCTCTTCCCGAAATTGAAACATGTCCTAAAAGGACGTCATTTTGGAACTCTAGAGAACATTCAAAAGACTGTGACCGACCAGTTAAAAGCCATACCAATTGAAGACTTCCAGCGCTGCTATCAAGAGTGGGAATCACGACTCCGCCGATGTATAGCTGCCCAAGGGAACTACTTTGAAGGGGATAACATTGTTGTTTGAAAATAATAAAAACTTTGGTTAGTCTCATTACTTTTCTAACACACCTCGTATATTCAGGGTGCTTTGCTCCTAGCTGTGAGCTTACCTTTTGGTGGTATGAAACCTAGTCTCGCTAGTTCGTATCTTACCGTTGTGGTGAATGACCTAATGGTTGCATTCCTCGCGTCAAGAAGGTGGATTTTCCTGAAAAACTTTTTATATCGCTGGAGCCTCAGCAAATAAATAATGGGACAGGTGCACCGGCCTATTTCTTCACGGACACGGCATCCACAAAACCTTGCTACAAATGTAATCTTCAACGATGAATTTCTTTTTCGTCGACGTCGAGGTCGTAAGTAGCTATCCTAATGTTAGTATAAAATAAGTATAAATTGTTCATGATGCAATGGAACATCGACTGCAGTTGAAACGGGAGTTGCGTAATGAAACAACTTCAAATGTCGCTGGAACACAGACGTTTCATGGTGTTACTACCTTTTTTTTCTACTTTCTCTTACGAATAAAGTAAATATATTTGTCAAATTTATCGAAGTTATCATTGAAGTGGAAATGTATATACGCTATACTTAATACGTTCTTGCACTTACCAGAGACCGAAGATGAGCTCTATCAATACTAAAGCAAACTAATACGTTGTGGTGGTTGGCCCCACGACCCTCAAACAGCTGATCAGCCAGTGATAAGTGCCGTAGTCGTTCACTGCTATCCCTGTAGAGGGCAGCACTATACCCTTAGACTGCCGTAACCTTCCTCTAAGACATTCAGAAACACAAGGGCATAAACCGGCAGCATTAATGTCGACAGGTCTATAGGGTTTATGAATTACTATATTAGCCTCTTCCATCCAATGTTAAACTTTCCTTCACGTGGTGTACCCCGTTTGCACGGACGAGGCTCTGGCTACTGACAGATTCCCAGTGTAAGGAGTCACCCACAACGTGGCAACGGCCTCCTAAAGGAGTGTGGAAGAGTGGGAAGCGGTATAAAGCACCCTCTTACGCTTGCGTTTGGAAACAGCTCGCAAAGGTGGATGAAGAAAGATTGTTAAAAAGAGTCAAACTGTATCGCGAGGCCATGTAATACTAAAAGTATCATTTTCAATAAAACACAGGGTGACAAAAGTGAAAATTATTTCATTAAAATCCCACCAAAAATTACTGACCAGGATAATATACAGAGGAGTGGAAAGAATAGTAGAAGAAATAGAAGGTGAAGATCATGTTGGATTTTGGAAAATCCGCGGTACAAGAGAAGCAATTCTGACTTTAAGATTAATACTTGAAGTGAGGATCAAGAAAAACAAATACACATTTATGGATTTTATTTATTTATTTAGAAAACGATTTTGGTAATGGTAGGGGGGACAAGATGTTCAAAAGTGAGGATATGTAGCACAAATAATGGCAGTAATAGTAAATTAAATATAAGAAGTAGATGAGAGACGATAGGAGATTCGGGAGGACGCGGGTTTGAATCCTGCACCGGCCATCCTGATTTGGATTTTCCATGGCTTCCCAAAGTCAATCCGGGTTGATACCGGGATTTTTCCTTCAAAAAGGCCGCCTCTAATGATACCGATGTTGACGAGGCGTTAAGCCAAAAATGGGGAAGAAGTAAGTAAATACGGCATTCATTTTGTCGGTTTATGCGCTTGTTTTTCTGACGTATTATGATGCTACCCAAGTAGGCGAAGGTCACGGCAGTATAGAGATATCTTGCTGCTCTTTACTGGGCTAGCAGAAGTAAGTGAGGATTATAACTGATGGCCGAAGCATGAATAATGTTAAAAACATACTAGCAGTAGCAAGAAGAGTCTTCATGAAAAAGAGAAAGTTTTTAGTTTCAGATATTGCTCTTCTTCTTCTTCTGGGGACAAACAAGGTGACTCCACGAGCGGCGTTATGTCTTGTAACATCTAGCGTCCCCTGGTAACAGAAGGCAAGTTGCCTCTGGCCAAACCTTGCACCACGATGGCAGCGTACACAGCTTTTAATGCTAAATATTTCTATAGAACTCAGAAATAACTTTATAAAACTCTGAGTATCACCACACCACTTTATGGTAGCGAAGCATTGACTTTAGGAATACAAGAAAGAAGTAGAATTGAAGCATTTGAAATGTGGTGCTATAAAAGGTTGATGAAAATTATATTGACAGGTAAAGTGCGAATTGAATGTCTTTTGGAAATGGTGGGTGAAAAAAGAAGTCTTACAGAAAAAGGAGACGGGACAGTGAATCATATTTGTACGCATGGAGTACAGCGCTTTTCTGGAACTGAAACCTGAACTTGGAAGGAATATCAAATATCAGAAAGAAGTAAAATATAGCCAAATATTGAAATTTAGTGCTGTGGAAGGATTTTGACTGTTAAAGAGACATATTGAGTACGAAATGACTGGCGTGGATAAGTTCCAGTTAAGAAGAAATAACAGACGGCTTAATATTAATATGTTAGTGGAAGAAACATTCGAAGTAATACAAACACAGAGTAGATTAAATTTTAAAATATATTACGCACGTAATTGAGGTCATAGACAGTAATGGCTAAGCCGAGTAAAGTAATTATCTCTGGATAGGAAATGGACTACAACAGTTACGAAGTGACAAGTGTTAGGGTGTGTGGCTCATTCATGGGAGGTTCCATTGTTAAATTTCTACTGTAGATTTATTTCCTAGTCATGTTTTAATTTTATTTATTTTTCATTTATTACTCTTGTTACAAGGACCTGTGATATGGATCACGTCATGGATTGTATATATATACATACAAGATGATTAAAATTAATGGTGTTTTTTTTTTTTATATAAATGTTACAACCAAAGACGAAAAATAAATAAAATAAAATAAAACAAAAATAAATATAAATTTTAATATGAATTTTGGAAAAGACATATTAGATACAATTATTTATTTTGTGCAAATTATTGATTGGAGTAGAAGGAACTGCCAATAAAAAAAGTCCATCAGTTTTTTTTTAAAAAAAGAAAAATACACGTATATTATCAATTAACTCTTTTATATTTTTAAGAAGTTTAATTAACAGATGAGTCCCAGAATAATTAACTCATCTTTCTACAAATGATTGTGATGTTTATGTTTTGTACCAAAAATATTTTTACTGATATTTTGTACTGATGAATGTGATGCAAGCAAGTTAAAATATTCCATGACAAAGCACATGAGAGAGTATACATTCTGAGAGTACTAAACCTTTTAAATTGTGGTCTGCACAGTGCCGATCTAAGGGGCGTCATGTGTGAGTGGAGACTTTCCCGGCGTACTGGTGCAGCAAAATCTTCTCGGGTGTCCAGCCGGATGGTGTTGTAAAAATACCACGTTTCGACGTCGTGTTTTTACAACACCATCTGACTGGACACTCGAGAAGATTTTGTTGTTAAGGGGCGGCATGTTTGATGAGACGATAAATTGTAAATCTGTGTGGCGGCGACCTTTTTTTTTAGCTCTACTGCCCCGATCGACAGCCATCATGGGGCGACAGAATCAAAGAATAGCTCCATACTACCCCGGCCCGCAAATTCATGTTTTTGCACCGGATCGGAAAATTCATAGATCCGCCACTGGGTCTGCAAGAAGTTGGTGGTTTTGCCCCACGCCGCATCTTAATAGCTCTTCTCTGTGCTACGAATACTTTCTTACTTTGTGCAGAATTTCTCCAAAAAATTATGCCATACTATGTGACTGAACAAAAATGAGAGTTGTATGCCTGTTCCGTTAACTCTAGATCTGCTGTTTGAGAAAGTATTCTTATTTCAAAAGTGACTCTACATAAATTCTTCAGTAGTAAAGTGATATGTTCTTGCCAACTACGCATCTCATTTATTTGAATATCAATGAATTTTATAATCTCTGTTTCCAAGATTATGTTTTAGTTCAAGATTCGGCTGCATGATTTCTACTTCAGTTTGCCTATCAAAATATGGTCACATGCATTCTTAATTAAATTTAAAAAAAAAGATCAAAATATTTATCCACTTGTTTTTTTTTTTTTTAATAAATTATAATTTATTTCAGAGAGAGACATGTAAAGAACATAAACATTTTAGGTGCCCATGTAAAAGTTGCCGCAAGAAGGGATTGCCAGCTGTTAAAGTTAGCGCACCACAATGTGTGACAGACTGTGTGGTGCGCTAACTCTCCCTCGCTCTTACAAATCTTTAACAACTGACAACCCCTACGTGCTACCACTTTCACGTATGTTCTTTACGTGTATCTCTTTGAAAAGAATTATATATTTTTTTTTTATATATTATTTTTTTAAATGAGCAAATTGTTTTGATTTTTTTTAAATTAACTTAATTAAACACACTTGCTGCCATATTTTGATAGGCAACCCGGCAGAATCGTAATCTGCTATTAATAACTATACATAAAAATTGCATTTCAATCAAATAACAGATGGACGTAGAAATAATGCGGCCAGATCTTAGGCTATCTATTAGTAAAATAGGCTTAATGTAGCATGTCACGCTGATGTCATGTCACGCCATTACGTCAATCTATGACGTTGCACTATGACGTCACGCTTTACGATATTATTTGTGGGAATGCGCGTTATTTAATAACATTTCCAAGCAACAGTGAATAAATTAACTCACAGAACACTGAAATAAAAGTATGTATTGCGTTAAAATCGATATATCAATCATTAGATGTTTATATTTACGTAATATTCTTTTGATCTATTGAAGTATTCCTTAAATTCTTTGTCCATAGATATCGTAAGATAAAAGCTTTGTATTTCGAGCATCAATGTTGAGAAAAGTTTGGTTAAAGTATTATTTAAGATAGATCAGAATTACAACTGGCATTTGACGCTACGGCAGAGGGCATGAATAATTTAGCTTTTTTTCAAAATAATTTAATCTGTGCCCTATTATTGAAATTATTAATTCGTTTGAACCGAAATAGTTGCCCACTCATCTCGAATTGTGCAGCCTACATTACAATTAATAATGTAAGTTTATCAGATTTATTTTAATCTTCTTTGATTTCACTGAGTAATATTACTGAGGCTATTAAATATTTTCGCATTGTGTAACTATGACAGCTATTCGAAAGTTGTAATATCGGTCTGAATCGCGTTGCAGATTTTTGGTTTTTTACCTTTCTTTTTTGTTGAATGTTTTTGATCAAATTTATGTTGTTGCGTAATGTATCTCATCAATGAATTGTCGTTTTGGTCGGAAAACTGTTGCACACGTTCGTTTTGTGATATTATTGGCTATGGCAAAATAAAAACGAGGCCCAAAGAATTGTGATATTCGTTTGAAATTTACCACATACGTTCCTATTGTCATACCTTTTAAGAAAAAGTGTACATGAAAGCAAAAGGCAAGTTACGTTAGACGTGAAGCAACATGACAATTACGAATTAACACATCACAAAACCGCCAATTCACATCAAATATTCACGTCAAAGATAGCATCTGTACAGCAACAACTGTAAAAACGCTGGTAACGTTTCTTGATAGGATGTAAATATATTCCTGCGTTGTATAATTCACTTCTTACTTATGTCGCGATTAATGACATCACCATCAATGCGCATGCGAATGTAGCTTTGATTTTGTAGCGGCAGTATTACCCAAGATTGTGGTTAGGTTGAAATTCAGCCTGGACAAAAATAAATAATGAACCTTATCACAGCAATAGCATGTTGAATATAGCTATTATCAGTTATTAAGCAGGTTTCATAAGCATTTTTTCACGTTTTGATATCATGAATCACGATGTAAACTACTCCCGTATGTGGTTAGTTTTAAAATGCAACCTGGACCAGGATAGCAACCGAAAACTTTTGTCATAGCGCCAGGCAATAGGAATTGTATTTATTTTATAACAATTCAATTTATTTCAACAATTGCTAAGAAATGAATTGCTACAAAACTGAAAGAAAAGAATGAATTTTGTTTAAATTGTCATATTGATTATTAGTTGCTTTTTTTAGTGATATGATTACTTGGTTTGAATGAAGAAGTTCCAAATTGTTCGCGATCTATGCAACCTAAACCACAATTGAAACTAATATTACATGACGTAAGAAGTTAAGATTTATTTTTAGCATCCTTAGTTTTTACTGGGGTCATTATTTCAGCAGAATGTAAGCTGTGCCAGGCGTTAAAACATCGATCTTCATCATAGACAACAAGAAAGTTGTAAGAAACTGTGAAGATTTTGGATCAAGTTTGTATCGCATGATGCATGATTGGTATAGATGCATGATGACATTGACATGCGATTCAGGGAATGTATAAATTCGCGTGTGAATGAAGCTTTGATTTTCTACCGGCTATATTGGCGAAGATTGTAGTTAGGCTGAAACGCAACCTGGACCAAATTGACAGCTGAAACTTTTTGCTACATCACAAGGAACGAGAAATTACAGCATATTGAGCTTTATTTTATAAAAATTCTATTTAGGTAAACAACCAAAACGAAATCAATTGCCAGAACAGTCCGTTAAACCCGTCATTTTTGACGGGCTTTTTGGCTAGTTATTTTTATAGTTTATATCTAAATTATATTCTGTGAACTATTTAAAAATTTAATATAATATATTTTACTAAAATTTAATTTAAATGTGTTTACCTTAAACCAATTTGTACTTAGTTAGTATTAAATTGTGTATTACATTTAGTGTTTTTTAGAGACAGATTAATGTTGCCAGCTAGAAAAAAAAATGACTTTTACATTGTTGGATGAGTTTCCAGGAAGATCATTTATTTAGTACTCTTCTTCTATAGATCCCTACTGAGGAAATATCTCTGGAATGCGGAACCTGTTGAAATATCCTTTGAGTGAGGTCTAAAGGTATTGGTGAATTAAAAGGGACGTGAGCCAGGCTTCCAGAAACGAAGAGCCAAAACTTTCTGATCCTATAGTAACGTTTAGGATTAGCACGCGCTTAGGGAATTTCAAGTATTAGCCTATCACGGTATACCTCGTTGTCTATGATTAAGCATGGTTTCTCTTTTTCCTGCATGCATATGTCGAGCGGAACACTGGAGCCTTCAGCAACACATGAGGGATTCCACTTCACATGAGCCTGTGTTTTGCTGGGACTACATTGGATGGAGAAAGAGAATCGAGTGTAGCCATACTTTTTTAGTGGAAGTAACATGACCCTTCTTCAATCGGGGTGAGGTAGGGAGGGGGAGGAGCGGACAGTCATCAGCTCTTCTACTTTACCACACGTTATGGCGCCACCAACTGCAGCACGAGGTTCATAGTATGTGTCTGTATCACGCTATCTCATCTCAGCATGATTGTGATGTCTCACAGCTAGAGACAGGGCATTGCTTATCATCCCACACAATACAACTGCTCGTCCACGACGCATAATCATCATCTTCTCACATCATGCTCGTAATGCCATCCACATTCCACCACCGCTGCAGCTACGTTTTCTTGCGCCCGAGAAGGACTATGGTTTATTCATGTTGACAAATTGCGACCCTCTGAAACTCTAAAACTGATTAATATCAGCACGGTGTCGTGAGTACTTATGTTAAGCGATTTGTATATGCGTTGTTTCCCATCTATGCATCAACTGAGTTAGCAAATACGTGACACTTTTCATGTTAACTTCAGTGTTTCAATTTCACCTCATAATCTCATTTTGTGTGTGTTCTCGATACAGGACGACTATTATACATGTGATTATTTTCACTAAGTTTTCCTAGTATATCAATATTTAACTTTTCTTTATTCTCAAGATTAATGGGTTAATAAAAAAAATCCGTTCTTATCCGGAAGTATGAATGTATGACAATTGCTAATTTAAACTTATAATTCTTGTTTAGAACGAGTCACGTGGGGCTATCTATCACTGTATATATTAGATGTAAACTTTGCACTCGGCTCACATCAATTCACTCGAACATGTCAATTTACGATGGGATTTAAGTATCGATTTTTAAGTGAAAAGAATTATTATAGAAAGGTATTTAAGAAATTAAAAAAAAAACTATTAAATTTTGATTGTTCAGAAATAACTAAATAACAGCACAAAGCCTTGCACACAATGGCGTAATTGTATCGTTGAGGTCCATGGAAAATTCATCGCATGGGGTCATCCCTCAGTGTCGGAACAAGGGGGGGGGGCGGAAGGAGGTACTGAGGCTATGCCCCAAGTGCCAACTTCAGGGGGGCGAGAAATGGCAAATTTATGTGGTGGGCAAACCTTTTTTTTGCAGATCCACTGCTGTCTTAAGGGTCCCTCCAGCTTGGGGGTCATTGGTACAATGCCCATCCTGCCACCCTATTGTTACGAGACTGCTAGCATTAGAAATAATCGGAACTGAATCAATCAGAAATTGCTTATTTAATTAGTTACATAGTGCGTCCAATAAAGAAATATCCGATTTCATAATGTTATGGTTTAAAAACGAAACATGTTGGAAAAGCATTTAATTGAGTAATTATACATGAAATAAAAAATTCATCACCTAACCTTAGTGACAGTTTTAATATTTTATCTCTTCAACAACCCTACAGAATTTTTTTAATGTATTTTCGGAAGACAAAATCACATAACCTGAGATCTGGAAAAAGGGGAGTGGGAGGGGAGAGAGATGGTAAGCGTGAAGTGTCAGGCCGCGGGGAACCCGGCGACATATGCAGCATTGAGTGGGTTTTTCATTGAGGATTTTTCTCCATCTTTACCTCTGAATGAGAGTGAAGAATTGAAAGAAAGGTTCATAAATTCCATGAAATATCTCACTGAGGATATGCTACACAATATATGGAATGAGTCATCCGTACAGCTTGTGGAGGACACATACAGGAGAACATTTGGAAGGAGGTAACAAATTTGTAAGGAGGTTACAAAAACTTGATTCCATATAGAAAAGTTAAAAAAAAAAAAAAAAAAAAAAAATTCTGGTATGTATCGTTTATAAAATATAATTCTTTGAAATAGGATATTTCTTCTTGGGACGCCCTGGGTAAGAATTGAAACTGTATAGTAACTTTACGTCACTAAATTAGGCTATAATATCCTGTCCTTAAGCTAATTACCGAGCTTTCAACTATTTTAAAGAAATTAAACTTGCGATAAACTAACAATAACAAGGCGATTTTTTTTAAAACGTAAATATTAATCGTTTCACTCGTTGGCAAATGAAGCAATTAAGTTGAAAATTTAGAATTTCAAATTAATTTATGCGGCAGACCTTTATCAGTTATGAAATAATTCGCGATTGCCTTATGGTGAAGTGATAAAATTCAGCTGTCCATAGGCAACGTAAGCAGACCTTACACGATGAATAATATCGACAATTCTTTCTTATAATGACAATAATATTGACCATGTAGGGTAAAAAAGTTGTATTGATGGTCGATATTGATGGAGTATTGATTGACATCCGGATTTTTAGTTACTCGGCCAGGAAATTGGAGGGGATATTGTCAATTATATTGATCGTGTAGTGGCGAGCGTCAATATTTCCGTCAATACTCACCATAACATCTTCTTACTTTGTGGTCGCGCCTCGAATTTTCATTCTCAAATAAAGTACGGGACTGTATATAGTGGTTTTAGTAGTCAGAACACAACTAGTAGAATAATTACCAACAGTAAAACATATGCATCGTAAATGTTAAGTAGTCTTTCCACACTTACTGGGTACGCGGATTTAGCGCAATATCTTCTCTACTATTACTCGATAATGTTTTAAGAAAATTACTCGCACTATTAAATGGAACATCACTTAAAAAAAGAAGGAATAAATACATAATTTTATAGAATTGTATTCTTAAGTGTGAATATACAATGCAAGTAACCTCTGCAAATATTTAAAGCAAATGTATGTATTTTTGAGGACAGATGTGTATGATTAGAAATATATTGATAATGAAGGTAAATTAAGCAAATTTTTGTAAATTGTAAGGCATTCTGTTTAGATAGTTAATGGAATTAAATGGAATTATGGAATTAAATGTTCCCATGTTGATGAAAATATTTATGCTAGACGTTAGGAAATAAATGTATATGTTCATTGTTTGTAAGGATGACAAACCACTAATTTTGGATGTGAAATTATTTGTCATATTGAATGACACAGAAGTTGTTACCAGAACAAAAGGCAACTGATTATAGTTTTAGTGATGTTATATATAAGTTTTAATTTGAATCATAGTATTGTATATGTGTTAGTCTGTTTTATGTACCTAATGGTTAATTACGATCGATGCTATTTACTAGACATAAGTATACAACTGGTTTGAACATAATGGTTCAAAATTTGTATATTTCTCGCTTGTAAGCTATGCATTTCTTGTATCCATTGGCTAGACTGATTTGGGAATGTGTTAACATTCCATTTGTTAAATAGGTTGTATAAATTAAATTTTGCTACAGCGATGCTTAGGCGGGTTATGCCTGTAATGATAAATGAAACACTTTATGAATACATAGATATAATTAAATTTCATAAAAATCGAGTTCTGTGAAGAGACAATTCAAAGTAGCCAGGAAAGATAAGGGCAAACTGTATATGAACCATCAGAAATTGAAGTGAAAGAGGTGTGTGATATAAAATTTTATTTCTTTGTTGCACAAATACAATTTTAATGTGGACCGGAGGCTATGTGGTGATCGCAAATGTCCCCACATGTTTCACTAGAAGGGACGATTAAAATGCATAGTGATGGAATTCGGTAAGAAAGCGACTGCTTCGCCTGGGCGCCGCTCTGTCGGCTAGCCCGAGACAGACAATGGTGTCTGACGGTGTGGTCAGGGGAGTGTGAGGAGGAAGCAGGAGACAACCTCATTAAGCTGCATTCCCACGACGTCTTGTAACGGATACTCAACAACACGCCATGGGAACAGGGCTGCCTCTGCTATCGGAGATGAGACGCAGCTACCCCACTCTGAGTCGGTAAACATCACAGGCGTGTGTAGTGGAGCGCTGTTGCCATCGGTTTGCAGCAGCGGTGCGCATCCCTTCTGTTGCTGTAAAATGCTCTGTGCCAAACGACACTTGGCAACGTGGTGGGGAGGTGGCGGCGAGGTAAGCGAGGGCTAACCTGCGGCGCGCGCTCGTCCATACACTTCGGCTAATGAGGTGCCGCCTCCGTTACAAGAGGTCGTGGGAACGCAGCTTTAGGTTGGCGGCGGGGGACTGTTTTGACTAGAGCGAATAGGGTGCTAGATTGACGGTTTAAACGAAAAGCCAACCAGAACGGCAATAATTACGCGCGTTTGACTCCCTCAACGCTCTTCTGTTCCATGTCGAGAGGGACGGTGGTCGCCTAGAAGAGGAGAGCGGAGATATTGCTGCTAGACG
>JARYHS010013631.1:2771029-3141213 GCA_031002005.1 Vandiemenella viatica | reverse complement strand
AGGATTTTTATTAGTAGCAGATGCCTTTTTATGAGAGTTAGTTTATGCAGTATATTTCAAGTGTATTTTTATGTGCCTATTTTTATTGAAGCTATTAAAGTCACTCAATTCTTTCAACTACATGTTTTCATTTGTATCGCTGATTCCTGCTCATTACTAGCTTTAAGTGTGGGCAGAACGTAGTCACTCTGATCCTAGGGCCACATATCTTCGAAAGCTAATCGAGGAGTGGTTGATCAGAGGCGAATCCAAACTTTGGCCGTGGTGACTAGCCGCTCAGTTACTACAGCGATTCACCGTTACAGGTGGCTACCTCCAGACATAAAATAAAAATACTCTCGAGCAAGATATTCCAACCCTTCTTTCAATATGAATTATTGTTACTATTTAAAACATTGTACAAGTCTTACACAGCAGTTTCGTTACAACGTTTATGCATTATTAAATTCGTAATTCTTTGCATACAAGTAATCATTTATTTTATTGCTATTTTCAGCTAGTATCATTATACCATACAAAATAAATAAATAAAATGAATAGCCCACTCCAATGTAGTCACGACTGTACGCGAACGGGAGGTTTAGTATTGGCTTAAAGGTTATCCCTTGGTTTTGCTTTTATTTTTATTAGATACCTCAAAACTATAACTATGGAAAGTTATGTGGATAATTTTTCCCGTATGGAAAGTGTCGGAATGCGCAAAGCTTATGCGACAGTTGCCTGTAAAACCGATTACGATTAATTACATATTTAAACCGTGATTTAGTCCTGCACGAGGTCTCTTCAAAATCTAGTAGGATTTAATGGTAGAAAAAGTTCGAAACTTGATATAGTTCTCCAGCTAATGTCTTTGTAAATAGATTCCACTGT
This sequence comes from Vandiemenella viatica, assembly GCA_031002005.1. NCBI lineage: Eukaryota > Metazoa > Arthropoda > Insecta > Orthoptera > Morabidae > Vandiemenella > Vandiemenella viatica. The sequence goes on along the minus strand of JARYHS010013631.1, from coordinate 3,140,343 downwards.
GCTTCCCAAACTTACGTCCACAGCGCTTTTTTTTTTTTAAGTTTAATCAGCATCACCTTGCATTGCTAATGATCTTCGTATGTGAATATCTCAGTTCTATTACATTTTTTGTGCAGAAGAATTACTACACGAAGGCCCAAATGTTTCTCTCTGTTATGAAATCCCGTATTACATGCGACGTTCTCTTATTTCGGCCACATTGAAATTTTGGGTACTTTCATGAATACAGGTCATATTATTGTATTGGAATGGTTTGTTAAAGGTCCTGAAATCAAGTATCTCAAGCATTAGTCATATCCGTTGACCTAATCCTGAGTCAAACCGATGCGGTGCGGGTACATCGTAACAAAGGAAACTCAGATCTGTGACGATTGATATGCCTTGCCAGTTATCGAGATTTTATTCCTCTTCGCTAACATTTTGTGAAAACACCCAATCCAGTTTAATATTTAGAAGTCGGAGCAGATTATTATGATTGTTGTTTACTGTCGCTCATGTAAGTTAGTCAGGCTCCTTGTAAACTGACAGTACCGACAGTTTGAAAATGAGTGGGCCTACTATGCCGAAGAAAGTTGCTTCAGAAATTCTGTACCTGAAAACATATTTTACAGAGCATTGAGTTTCAATTGATAGAATTTACCCCACATTATAATTCTCAAAAACATAGGTGCGCCTGCCACTCCATTTTTTTTTTTCCGTATCAGGTGCCATGAAATGATGACTGACTACGACACGACCACAGAACGATCTCTGACTAAAAAGATCGTTTGAGGCAACTGTCGTATCCAATAAAAGGGGTGTAGTTTAAAATACGGATGTAACCTGTTATATGTCAAAATGTACGGTACTGATAAACACAAACCTAAAAATAGTGAGGAAACGCAAAATTTTTTGAATGACAATTATCACATTTGCATTTTTAACTTATATCACAAACATAAACACGAGAAGCTCTTTATGTATTTTTAAGGAAACAAATAATTATCTGATGGAAAATTTTAACTGTGTTGTGTTAACATGAATGGTTCCGTAAACTTTGAAATAATTAACTCTAGGACATTGGTAAGCACGAAATTATCCATTAATCAGAATATTAAATAATAAATTCAGATTCCATTAATTTAAAATTTATGAAATTGCCTCAGATGACCGAAATCAAATTTTTAGAGATAATAAAGAGAATTAATAAGTAATATGCAGGGAAACCACCGTCGAACATTTATTTTGATGTCAATGGAGTAAACTGCCATTTAACATTGATAGCAGTCCCTGACAGCAGCACAGTATCACTAAAGTGAAGAGCAATAACTAACAGTGTACATTCACTTGAAACCACTTAAGCCGTTTTTACTGTATAACAGAAGGTGTGTATCTGTATACGATAGTTTTCTATGATTATTATAATAACAGAACCATCTACCAAAAATTCATAATTCAATGCTCAGCTCGGAGTTCACGATTGTTTTGATTTACTTATATGTTATTGTATATCAGGTTTATTTATAGTAGGCTGTAAGATTCGTAAATTTGTTGAAATGTAAATAAATCATCAATGATAGGTTTCGTAATAATTATGAAGACTGAATTCACATATTGCTAAGCAACGTTTCTTTGGAGATTTGCAGATCACTGAATTTTCGTACTAAGAAGTGAAATTAAATGTTTAGTTTTCTTATGAAATCTATATTGGTATCTCACAATTCAATTAAAAGAAGTGTTTTGTTATAGTTTTTCTGGTTTTTCTTTTAGTTAGGTTGGATTATATAAAACTTCCATTCGTAGTTTATTGCGCCTGTGTTTAAACGATGTAAAATTCAACACTAATTTGGTAAATATTATCAATACTAATCAAAGTCTAAACTTGGTCACTGTGTTGTCATGGCCGTAACACCGACGTCACGCTGACAAATGTTATTAGCAATACGCGTTATTTAATAACAGTTCCATTTAGTAACCGAGCGTGTCGGGTGAGCGGTAATGCTCTGGTATTGCTTTCGGGAGGACGTGGGTTCGAATCCCCGTCCGGGTATCCATATTTGGGTTGTTCATGGTTTCCCCAAATCACTCCGGGTGATTGCCGCGATGCTTCGTTCAAAAGGATATGGCCGATTTCCTTCCTGTTTCTTGTCCTCAGACCTTTCCCGCATCTAATGACCTCGAAACAATCGATTTAGTAAAGCATCCGCGATTAAATCATTGAAAGAAAAGTAGGTATTTCGTTTAAATCAATATATTAGTTATCAGTTGTTTATAATCGATTGATGTGGAAGCTTTCGTTATGTTCTTTGAGCACTGATATAATAAATTAAGAAATATGGATAACTTTTATACCGTAATGCAGTGAATGTATTAATGCGCGTGGGATGGAAGTTTTCATTTTAGAGCATATATATAAGCATTCACCTTTACAGCATAAGTAAGAAGTAATTTAAGTTTTTTAAAAAATGATTTAAGATACTTTCATGTTTCATGTTATTAAAATCATTACATTGTTTGAACGAAAGTAGTTCCACATTGATCGCGAACAATACGCGTTGCTAAGATTTATTTTTAATTTCATTTGCTTTCATTGACGCCATATTACCGACGTCATTAATTCAGTTTGTGGTTAGATATAAATGCAACCTGGACCAAGACGACGATTGAAACTTTTTTTTACGAGCTTAAAGCTCAAGAAACGGCAATGAGAATTATTTTTTGATAATACTATTTAGTCAAGAAACTGCCAAGAAATTACATGCTATTACACTCCCTTCAACCAGTCATTTTTTACGTGGGGTTAGTTGAATAATAAAAAACGGAGATCAGGAACGGGTGCTGATACTGTGTGATTAGCTGAAGTTTGCAGTTTCCACGTTGGCAGTGGGGTTCTTCGTAAATGATGCATTCACCTTTTGGTTTACATCAGTTAATTTTTGTATATAGCGAGAAAGGAGAAAGTAATTTATGCAGGACTTTTCATGCTTGTCACTGCTTTGCTAGGGGCAATTATTACGGCTAATTTTGAATTTGGAACCCAGAATACTACAATAAATTAATGTAGACAGCACAACATACTCATAATTATGGCTCGGAAGGTAACGCCTGTTTTACTGGCAACCAACGCCACAGCAGTGCTTCTTTGCTGGCGGTAATTCAGCAAAAGCGAAGCGTTTGCTTACTTTATTTCAATTTAATTACTATGTAGCATATGCACTAGTGGCAATTTTATACTCATTTGCTTTCCAATATCATAAATTCTCGTTTTAAGCTAGCGCTGAACATACTTTTATAAACCATTTAATAATAAGAAGTGTTTAGTTGCTGTGGATTTATACACTGAATCGTTGTTTTTAAAGGAAGAAAAGTATATTTGTTATAAATTATTTACATTTTGTTCTAGAAGTATGAGAATTTGGCTATGGAACTGTGTGAAAAAGCAAATGTTGCTAAAACTTTTTTTTTTTTTTTTTTTTTTACTTATGGCTTTACGCCTCGTCGACGGCTAAGGTCATTAGAGGTGGGATGGGATTGGGGATAAGGAACGGGAAGGAATTCGGCCATGGCCTTTTTGAAGTAAGCATCCCGTCATTCACCTGGAGTGATTCGGGTAAACCATGGAAAACCCTAATCTGGATGCCCGAACGGGGATTCGAACCGGCGTTCTCCCGAATGCGAGGCCAGAACGTTAACCGTTCACCCACCGCCCTCGGTATTTGCTAAAACTGAATTACTAAGGATGCTGTATTATTTAAACAGAGCAAGCAAGTTTTATGAAGCACAATTTCAGATGACTAAACGTAGTGTGTAACAATAGAACTGCATACATTTGGATGTAGTAAGTAGTTAATGAATAGCCACATAGAGCAGGTCATAGAAATTGGATCCGTTGGTGGAGTCCCGATTATGAATACAAATATGATTCTGAAGAAAGAAATGCGATACCAGATATCGTAGCAGGTTCACTTGCAGGATGGAAAATATATGTAATATCGCAGAAAAAACTTCAGTTTGTAAAGCTGTTGTAAGATATTACAGAGCATGAAACAATGTCGCTAGTTAAAACAGAAATTCTTTTGGGACTGTTAAGGTTACCAGAAAGTTCTGCGATCAGAATATTGTGTTACACAAATTTTAGGGTTCATTCTGCTTGGACTTGAGAATTATTAAGTCTAGTGATGGTTTAATTGTATTAATAGCCTGTTTACAGCCTGACTTCTTACATAAGAAGCGGTTATTTGTGGTTTAGTTAATTTCTGTTCTTGCAAGTTTAATAAGCCTCTGAATCTGTGTGTGAAATTACCGTGTTATATTACCCATTGAATTTTTATTCGCTCTGTAAGCAGTCTAAGTATTTGAATTGTGCTTACTGGAAGCTGTGGAGGAAAGATAAAGGTAATCGAATTTATCCATCGTGGATTTATAACAATGTGAAACTTTAAGTAGACTGTTGATTACTTTATTTTCTTATTTACTCTGGCACATTAGTTCTTTCTATGTGGTGACAAATGTCAGGACAATTAATTGGTTCTAGTAGTTATACAACCTCCATATAGTCGGGGGTGGGTATAATCCCTCTTCCTGGCTATCAGCTACTTAGATATTTATTTTGTATACCGTTCTCCACAGTATCTTAGGCGTATGAAGGCATTGTTCACAAAAATCACGTTCACAAATAGAACAACACAACACACTTACGTCGGTTGTCCGGGAGTCAAGACTTCACTCTTTTTAAAACCTTTCTTGAAGCTATGAAGACCGTTGAAAATTGGCAAAAATCAGAGTGGCACCGCATTGCCTGGACAGTTCAGATAACACCGAATCTCACCGTTGAGACTTAAGACTTCGATAGTCCAGTGTATATCAACAGGATTGTTTATTGCGAAGTCTATGTTTCTGTGCGTTGCAGATATTGTGAATACGATAACTCTGGTAACTACTTACCTATCCCTAAGGAATTTTTCAGATCAAATTTTCTCAACAGCTTATATCCAAACCCATCGTTTTAAAACTCTTCTTCAACAAATGAACTAAAATCCGACAAATTCAAGAAAATGGTTGTATCTAAAAAATAAAAGATTAGAATATTAGCGCTGAGTTTCTTTAAGATGGGATGAATTTAATTTGTAGTAAGTTATCTCATTAGTAGTAAATTCGAATCCTTACAAAAAGATGACATCACCTGGTTTTCTGATTAATGGTATCCACTCGTCTTTTCGATATAATAACACTGTAAACTTTATTAGGCAATTTAAAAAGCGTAGTAATTAATTTTTTCAAAACATTTTTTATTAATGATACCATTTCTTATTAGACATTTCAAGGGATTCCAGGAGAACGAAAAGTAATAACATTTGGCAAGAAGGTAGGAGAAATAAGCAAAGCGAAAAGATGAAGAACAAAAGCACAAAGATGAATTCACTCGATTATTTTATGTAGTCTCTTACGTAGCAGAAATTAAGGAAGGTTATCATTTCACATTTTTCAGTTTCTTTTTATGTGAAGGATATTTACGTCGAATAGAGAATAACTTCCATAATGATGGCACAGCTAAAAGTTGTTACTTACAAATAGACAAAAAAAAAAAAAAAAAAAAACAATAAAAAAAAAACAAAAATCAGTTATCGAACTCAAACTATCAGGTTGGTCGGCGGAGGGGTTTGTTTTGCCTGTGAATAGAAACTAGTAGATATTCATTTTTGGTGATTGTGGAAATTAAAAAAGTTTATCTCGTTTATAAACTCATATAAGACTTTCACTATCGTTTTTTATTAATAACATGATTAGGGATTTTAGAATAGTAGACAAAAAAAAAAAAAAAAAAAAAATCAATTTTAAAATTCTTCCTGTGTGGCGCTTAAAATCCATTAGCAACCAACCCGTCGGCTGGCCTCGGTAGCGTGCCGAAGGTCGCCGGTTCACGGGCATGGATGTTTAAGTGATGTGTCTGTGAATGTCAAGTCCGTCCTGTGGTGTGTCTAATTATCTGGAAAAATTAATCAGGCCTAAGATGCCGAAAGCCATAAATAAATAAAAAAATAAAAATCCAGTCTAGTCATCACAGCACTAAAACTAACAATAAAAATATCGATAATAGGTAAAAGTAAGGGATAACGCGATACACTATTCAAAAAAACTTAATTTATGGGCTCAACGTACAAAATTGATATAAGAAAGGAGAAAGAAACCAAAATTGCAAGCATTTAGTTGTTTTTGACGTTACTGCCGCTGGTGGGAGTGACCATATTGCGATTTATGGCAGGCAGCTTTCTTTGGCAGTGGAGCGACTAATATATAAAGCCAGACGTACCAAAGGGTCGCAGAACATCTACCTCCGTATATTAAAAAGCTAATCCAATTCAAATGATGAAAAAACTTTTAAACGAGAAAAACGTTTGCATCCTGTGGTTTAATAAACAGCTCCAAACTACCTGTTTTTTGTATACCAATGAAAGTTTGCTTGCCGGAAGAATGAGCGCATAGCTAGGGGATAAAAAGGTCCCATAGCGTTAAGCGCTCTTTTTATTGGATTTACGAAATTGAAAAAATCTCTGCTCTTGCTGGAGGATGGATTAACTAACATATGACGTCAATAAATTCGAAATTACTTTGGTCGATGATAACATTTGGTCAGCTTTACTATAGGCAATAGAACCAGTAAAAGAAGATAATACGTTGCTGTAGTACTAAATTTATGTCGTTTCCAAGTAATTCAGATGCCGGGAAGAAAGTTGTTTTCTCGTTTTCAGTGTTCCGTAGAAAGAATATCATGGTATGTCACAATTTCGTAAACGAAATTGTTCCGGCTTTGTATCGATTGCTAATAAAAACATTGGTATGTATATGAAAAATTAGGGTACTTGTGGATAAAATTACAAGAATATTTTTTTTTCACGTATCTCATCGAATGTTCTGTCGAAGAACAAGTATTAAAAATGCAGTCAATCTTGTTTCGGTACATTTTTATTTACTTGTGAATTTAGTGTGTTATGCCTGTTTTGCCGTATGAAAATTTATTTCCAAGTTCAAGGGCTGATGATTATTTTTGGCACGATTAAACTTTCTCATTTCCAACAAATCTTTTGTGTTTTTGCAATACATTGTTTTCTGCTTTCCATGAGGGACTGCCTCTGATACACTAGCCTGAAATTAAATGTCAAATCCGAATTAATTTTTTATTCTATTATAGACGGAAATAATTAGCCCCAAGAAGTTCGTAAGATTTATAGGCAGCATGACAACTGATTTGACGGTAGTATTGTTGGTTAGAACCACTAAAAAAAGTTAATTTAAGCAACAAAAATGATGTATAAAGAGCACTGCGTGTGTTGCTATGCAATACCGCGGACGTATTGACGCGGATAAATTGTAACAGGCTGGCCTGCTAATCGTTTACCGAAAGAGAGAGAAATAAGTACGAACAAGCGCGGTGTGTGGTTGTAATGCCCCGGCCTCGCATTCGGGGGTATGCCGGTTCGAAACCCCGTCCGGGCATCCAGATTTGGGTTTTCCATAGCTTCCCAAAATCACTCCAGGCGAATACCACGGTACTTCCTTAAAAAAGGCATGGATGAATTCCTTCCCGTTCCATGCCCCCATTCCTTTTCCGCCTCTAATGACCTCGACGTCGACAAGCTGTAAAGCCATAAGCAAAAAAAAATCAAAAAATTATAAACAATAATATAGAATATCATCTGTGAGTGTAGTAACAGTAACACTGGACAGTCCAGGATTGAAATAAGTTAGTTGATCAAATGAGTGGAAAGATCTACGTTTAGAAAAATGTTTACGGTAGCAGAAAAACTATCTGAAAATATCTTGAACCCATATTCCAATCAGTTAAGTCAAAAATGTTTTCATAGTGATCTATAGGGTGCACCACTGAATGCAGCAGAGTATCAAAGTTCTTCGTCGACGTAGCAGCAGCTGATGTACAGTGTTTCGAGTTACAAACAGAATAGTGAACTTGGCAGTTCATTATTTTGTAAGATGTATGGTAGTATAGTTAAATTGAATTATATTAGTTTCTTTATAGTAAACAGTATATGTATTTCTTAAGGTGTACGTTTTCGGTGACTAGTGGTACTAATTTTTTTTATTTTTTTTTCTTCTTCGTGTGCAGCGAACTGAGCAAGAAGGAGATTCCATGAGTGGTAGGAGCAACTGTTTTGTGATTTTAATTTGAAAGAAACTGCCAGGGCAAGTAGTATATAACGTGTTGTGGTATAAATATTAAGCAGTGGAATAAAATTTAGTGGCAACGGGGAGAGAAAGATAGTGACTATAAAAGAGTATTACCGAACATACCGACAGTTTTAATATATTAGCCAATTGTTGAGTAATGTTTTTAAGTGGTGTCAATAAAAGAAGCAAAAGAATACAAGTGAAGTTCCTGTCGGTATTATCTGCCGTTTTGTATCTTTAAAACTATAATTTAATTGTGTAAGTGAAGTTCCTGTACGTATTATATGCCTGGTTTTATGTTTCTAGAATATTTTCAGAAATTTTTAACTATCGCCTGTTAGCAACTGAATGCATGTTCAGCGCAAAGGTTGACCATTGCCTCATTTCATTTCAACATAGAACTAAATAAAGTAAAACTCAGTATTTTAATGATAAATAATGATGAGACGAATACAAGCTTGTGTGTTGTGTCGCACAAATGTCGAGTTTTCAACGAAATTCCGTCTCATAGCATCGAACCGGGTTACCCTGAACACTCAATAATAGTGTTGATTTTGATATATAAACGTAAGAAATTCATTGAAATTCTGCCACTGGGATTCGAACCGTGACCGGAACATGCAAGTGATCGTTAGTAGTAATAAATAAGTATGAAGCGGGAGGCGGAGCTCTATGCGATGTATTTCTAGAGGGTTTTGTTAGGTTGAATTTTCGATCTAGCCGTGTCAATTTTAAAGTGGCCTGGTTTCCCAGACCAATTGACGAAAATTACATGTTTTATTTCATCTCACTTTGATGATTCCCTTCCTATTGACTTATATAAGTCACTGGCATCATGAAGAAGAAGCATACGTTTTTTCTAAAGTTTAACATAAGGAAATAGTTTAGTTATAATAACTTTCGGTTTTCCTGCCGGTTCTTAAATGTAAGAGAAATCGAAGGAATTCAATATGTTACTAGGCAAAGCTATGAACGATATGGGTGTTGGCTCCAGATGATGTTTCTGGTTGCCCTGAATGTGGATGCGGAATTATACCCGCATTTGGTTTTTTTTTGTTATTTACCTTCACGCAGAAGTTCCATTAAGCAGCATAGGCTAGAGGGCTGGTCGAGTGCAATTTATAATCACCAGATTATGTAACAAGCATCAGAATTGACTCGTAGTGCATGGGGAGTAATGGTATATGTCACAGGTCGGCAAACTTTAAAAGTTAAAGAGCCAATTTCACCATTAAATGAGTCGGGAAAAATTTAGTTATTAAGAAATTTTTAATTTAATTTATTAAATTATCAGTTCACCATCATACATATCGTTGTGCAAATAATATATTCATAAATAAATCCAAGCTCTCATCGGTTATTTGGTCTCTCAATATATTTTAATAAGATTCATGTAGGAAAACGTTTGTTGACGCTGGTGAGGCCTGGTCATTAGAGCTCGCAAACGTTGCTACAACTGCTAGTGCTATTATTATGAAAGAGCTGCACTAACATCCTCAAAGAGCCACATGCGTTACTCGTATATGGTACTGACGACGGCGATTCGTTCGCCGGATGTGAACGTACTTGTACCTTGACATCAGGTAATTGTCCTTCATGTCTTATAAAAAAAAAAAAGGTTACACTGCTATCGAGACATCACTGATCTAGTTGGAAATATATTGATGCCTATTAGAGTTTCTATGAATATTATTATGAATTAGCATTGCGAAAACTGTCTTTAAATATACTTTTGTTATTTAGGAGACGAAGTCCATATCAAATGATTATCTCGATGTTATAGTATGTCAAGAATCAAACCGACGTCTGCCCAAATGCAAGGTACGAGCTTTAACCGTTCACCCGGGTCATGTGTTCTAATTTTTTTTTTTTTTTAAACAAACATAATCATGAATAAACTTGGTTCCAGTTGTTACCAAAGTTTCAATGTTTCAAAAGTATGGCTTAACTACTGTATTGGTCACTCTTGGATGAGAGGGGAGGGGGATACCATCACGTCCAATACTTTTATCAGAATATTAATTTCAATTTAGTGGTTAGTTAAATGGGTGAACTAGAACCTTGATTTCTACAAGAATCTAATTTACACAAAATAATACTCAATTTATTTGGTCTTCTGGCTTATACAAGACCGGGCACATTTAACTTTACGTTAAACATAATATCCAAAGAAAATAAGCAATCAAGGCCCGGCGTTTACAATCTGCCGGATAAATGCAAACATAACTGATTTAAATTATCTCAATGATGCAACTAAGGAAAATGGAAGCGGCTTCTAGGCGATATAAATAAGAAAAGAAAGGGAAATTAACCCACCACATACCAAAGTGGACGGATGCGATGAGAGAACACTAATGCTGACAAACAAACAACACAATATTTCGGCATATGCCTTGCTCACAAATAGAAAAAACGGGCCATTAGGGTCGGAACGTGTGTGCACACCGAACGTTACCTAATGACTCAGTCATTAGGTAACGTTCGGTGTGCACACACGTTCCGACCCTAATGGCCCGTTTTTTCTATTTGTGAGCAAGGCATATGCCGAAATATTGTGTTGTTTGTTTGTCAGCATTAGTGTTCTCTCATCGCATCCGTCCACTTTGGTATGTGGTGGGTTAATTTCCCTTTCTTTTCTTATTTATTTAAATTATCTCAAAGATTTTACAAGGTCAACATGCATTAATGTGGCATCGCAGGGCCAACAAATTAACGTTAACAATTATAAAATAATCCCAGGGGCGCCATTTAAAGTTAAAAGCATCATTTGAATTAAACACAATAATCAAGATGCCTAAAATTTGAAGTTATCAACATGAAATATTGGCTAGCTCAGTAATTGTTAGGACGAGAGCAGAGTCTTATCTCAGAAGCCGTTTACGGGTTAGCAAGCCCCGATAAAACCCTATGGAAACGTGGACCTTTGCTCGACCCCTGCTAGACGAGGTGTGGCACGCTCTGTGTCATTGTAGCAATGCTAGTATGCGGACCCAGACTCGCTAGCACATACTGATTGACACTAGCAGGCGAAACGCTCAGGTTCCGTCCACATCTGAGCCAGAATGTATCTACAGTAGATGCAGTCATCGACCAACAGCTATGAGATTGTCGGGCGACACGTCTGCATCTCAGCTCGGCTGAAGAGCAAGTTCGTCTCATGGCGTCGTCTTCTTTCGCCACGGAAAAGCCAGCTTTCCACTCTCCGCACATGGAACAGAAACCTTGGATCAACAAATGGGAACCCTGTAGCCACTGACGATTGGTGAATCGATGTATCCCACAATCACGTGTTTCGTGTCGTAGCTAACATTCGCCAGCGGTTTCGCGCATATTTTGCTTGACCTTGTCCCCCGCAAAGGGAAGGGTGAGGACACTGCCCCTGCCAGGTAACGGTTCCGCCCGCCGCTCCTTTGTGGGTGACGGTGCCAGAATGGCGCTGGCATTTGGCACTGTCCAGCTCTCTTAACGCTCAAAAACTGCGGTTATAACGACTTTTAATATTTTCTGAACAGCAAGTTTCAGCACAGAATTAAATCATACAATAATAAATTTGGCTGCCCGGGCTTAATACATAATTATCGACATATGAATTAATCCTACCATTTACAATTTATATAAATGAATATAACATAATCTGAATGTTAATTAAAATATTTATTAATATTCATTAGGGATGACTTTGTCATACCACAATACTTGACATTCACAATTGTCAATATTAATGAAACTATTTAAACACTTGTTTCAATAAGAAGAAAAAACAAGATATATCAAAAGTGATTTAGTTTATTTGAAAATTATTTTGGGAGTTAAATAGAATTTGACACGGTATAGTGTAAGCCTCAGCGATGTCGAAATAGTGGACTCTTCCCGAAATTTCTGTCTCGAAGCCTCGAGAATACTTCAAAATAAGATGGAGAAGTGGGAATCCCTATTTCGACACTGTATTTCTCAGGTACGGATTTGGTCAAACTTGCGACGTGTTCCATGCACATTGATCTTAGAAAACATTAATGGTCAAGAGCAAGTTATCTTGACAGAGCAAACTTTGAATACGTAACAAACTTCATTATGTACAGAATAATTATTTCTATGAAAATACGTTATCCTTTCAACAATATAAACTTGCAGAACATTTAAATAATTTTATTTATTCACGTCTTCTCGGTAATGCCTTCTCGCTCGTGTGTGCAGTTCTGCTACAAGTAGATTGATGTTACAATACTAGGCCCCCTTCATAAACTTATTCATTCGGGAGGTCGCGCGATAGAATCCCCGGTCTGGACAGAAATTTACATTTAGTCTCTAAACGTCAGGCGAATCATTAGGCAGGTGGCTCCAGCAACAAGTGGCAGAACAACGAGGACTCCTATCGTAACAACCGATGTAGTATTACTGTAAAAATGTATTCACGAAACTTGAAGTATTCTGGGAGTGTTTTATAGTTGTCGTTATATTGTCAGATTTTTGGTTACGTCTTTTCTATCTGATTAAAGAGTCGCCTAGAATAACAAATTTGCCTAATGTAACGACACACCTGAACACCTATGTGCGGGCTTGAATTCGAATTAAATTACCTAAACGCAATCTACAGAATGGATCTATTTACCAGAAGTCTGGAACTTATGATATGTTAGTTAACGGTGCCTAAATATAACAGGTAAATGATAATAGGTTACGAAGAGCCTATTTTTCTTCGATACAATTATTTTGAAATCTGGTTATTGCGGTGACGAGGAATTGAATGTAATCTTTTACAAACGGGTTCTGCTTTTTATAATACAAAAATACGTCTGTAACACTCGTGATGTCAGGGGCATGCCGCCATTCAGACCATCAACCCGTAGGTCGATATTTATCGTTGACAGCGAGGTATCGAATTGCCGACTGCGTGCCGACAGTGATGAGTGTTCCGCGCAGCGATGAGTAATGGTTGACGCCAACTTCCAGGGGGCAGCAGTCGAGGTGTACAGCGTGCAGACGGTATAGGTGGCCACACATTAATCTCACAAACATCTAAAAGTTGGCATGCCCTCCAGTTGGATTTAAACTAACCTCAGACCGTGTATACGGTCAGTCATAGCATGGCTGTAATGCTATTTTACATTAGTACGAGGACTTATCTTTGGACCGTCATCTCAGGCATATCGGTATGTAAATAAGCGATATCTTGTTAGTACAGACATTAGCTGTATTTTAAGCGTTTATAGAATTAACAGTTTCTTTTTCTATGGTCTACTAATTTCAGTTATTACTAACTTTTACGGTGCAATATATTTGCAAGAACAAAAACCTTTTTTTCAAATTTTATTTAATTTTAAATTTTTATTTAAGATTTAACTCTTACGAAATATGATTTTACGGGCCTATATCACTGGTGGCCATTATGTTATTATCACTTAGAACCTACTGTTACTAACTTTATTAACGAGTGAAGTACTTGCGCAAATAGTTTAATCAGATATGAGCCTTTTTAATAAGGTTTCTGTGCAGCTAAATAAAAAACTTCATTTTTTTTTTTTTTTTTTTTTTTTTTTTTTTTTTTTTTTTTTTTTTTTTGCAGACGCATTTCAATTTATTCAATCATCTTCGGTGCCCTAGAACAGTTTTATTTACATTCTTTGATGTTGTTTATAGTATGTTTATAATTCTAATCTGTTATCAGGTACAAATGGACACATCTGAAGTTTCACACACAGATTAGAATTATAAACAACATCAAAGCATGTAAATAAAACTGTTCTAGGGCACCGAAGATGATTGAATAAATCGAAACGCGTATGCCAAAAAAAAAGCGAAGTTTTTTTTTAATTAGCTGCACTAGACGGATAAGTCACAGAAACCTCATTATTAAAGCAACTAAGGAAATAGGTCTGACGAACTTTTTCCCTACGAACTGTCGGTTCTATAAGCACCTATAGCCAGGCAGAATTTTTCATTTGTTCAAGATAAGCTTCTTTACACGTACATATTTCTATGAGTATGGAGATTAGAATAACCTTATGCTGACTTGTTGTTAGAGGACAGAAATGACTATTATTGTACATTAACTTGACATCATCTTAATATGTTCAGATAAACTGACAAGCGAGATTCCTATGACGTCGTTGCTCTATGACATACGTGAAGGTAAAGGTAACGGGGCTACTGCGGCTCCTGCCGCTTTCGCACGATTCACAGAGGTAGAACTCTGCATTCTCATTATAACTATTTACACTAGAAGGGATATGACGGGGCCAGTGCAACACTCCGGGCATTCTTTACCTTCCCACGGAGGTTGCTCCAAAGTACTCATTGGACAGCAAGCTGAGTGGGCCTGGGGAGCCTTTCCGGACGTTCAGATTCGAAGAAAAATCCTCGGCTTCTTCGGTGATCGAACCCCGACAGTCAGACGCCATACCAGTTGAGCTACGCTGCTGCCCTTGCAACATGTATGCAGTTCTCAAACAAATTTGCGTGTGTGTTCTGGGCCTATTTATTTTGTTGCCTCTGCCATTAATTTAACGATAGTGAAAACAGGATGCAAACAAATGAAATTTGACTGTAAAAGTTGTAACGAGTTAGTGATATTCGGATGACAGTTGTACGTTTGAGGTATGTGCGGCTTTCACAGATAAAGAAAATTTGCTGAGACAATTGTGATACCTACGCTTCTCTACTAATTAGCGCTTACATACGAGTATATTCAAATTCAATTTTTTTCCCTGGAATTAAATTGCTTTACAGAATTTATTTAAGAAAAACGTTATAAATCAAAAATAATTGTTTTCTATTTTTTTTCTCATCATTAGCGCCCCTAAGATTTCATCAACACCAGCTTAGTGTAAATTAAAAGAACGAGGGGTGGGGAGGGGGGAGTTCTTGAAGTCCTACCATGTGTAGAAACAGACTTATTAGGGTTGGAGCATTTAACACTAACAGGGGATTGTTTGTGTTGCTATCTGTAACTAGTAACTTAGGTTCTTTATTTTTTGATTAATTTTTTATTTTTATTTCCTGATTTTACAGAGCCTACTACCTTGTTACCTTAAGTAGGCCCTTAGTTTCTACAATTTTTATTTTGAAAACAATTTACTTTCTTAAAAATAGATCTGGATAATTATCTAAAGAATTCTGTCCAGAGAAATTTGTAACTTAGGTTCTGTAAGATAGCTGTATTTTTCTTTGTGAAATGTGTAGTTTATGAGTCGGAGATTGGGGATAGACCCAAGCAAAACTGAAATATGAAGGCCGGTAACCGGGGATCAGGACTAGAAGCCGGTCCCGTTACCTTCCCGATTACGCGCAGTCACACTGGTGGATCGTTTGTTTCTTGTTGTTATATTGAATAATCAATGATTTTACTGACTTGTTTTGATTAGGTGATTGAGCAAAATAAAATAAAAAGAGACAAATATTTACGTTGTCTCATTCCTTGATTATCAGTTATGGTAAAAAATAATTGTCATTATCAATGGCTATTTCCCAATGCATGGTGAGCTTATAGCGCACATAAGTTAGAATGCAACAGTGCAACGGAATTTTCATATTCTTCTGAATATATTTACTAAGCATAATGTAACAAGGGTTTCTATGTAATACATAAAAATATTATATAATAAAGGAGTGATAGAATTATTAAAAGAAAGAGGGAATGAAAATTTTTCCTCGTTATAATTTAGTACATAAGTTATTTAACTACTTAATAATAATTTATAATGCAGCAAACAACAACTAAATGCTAAAAAAAAAAAAAAAAAAAAAAAAAAAAAAAAAAAAAAAAAAAAAAAAAAAAAAAAAAAAACCTAAGTTAATTTTTCATAAGGCGCCAACGGATTTTCACTACCTGATAATATGAAATTTCAGCAGTTTTCATTAGTGATATTAGTGAAAAAATCAATTCCAGCACTAATTTCTACTATCGTATGAGAAATTATATCTATAAAAACGTGTACCATTAATTATCTTTGTGCACAATTATTCATCTTTAAAATTTGTTTTCGTTTATGGTTATTTTATCCATAAAATTTACGTCATAAATGTTACAGAAGACTAAAAAATGTAGAAACACCATTTTGAAATCTCACAGTTTCTTTCCATTATGCTTACTATTCATTTTAACTCTCTGCATACGTAGTTCACAGTTTTATATTCCTGTCTTAGAATGACGATTTTAATACAGAGAAAATCAGACATGAATTCACTGAACAAAAAACTATGTATATTTGATCACACTGCATTAAATCACAATAGTATACATATTTAGAGTTTTGAATATAAATTTCTGTGCATCAGAACTTGTGAGTTGACTTGTTTGCCTGCGTGGAATTTCAATATTGTCGGTTGTCATCAACAGAAAGGAAACGGAGCCACTGGGCGAACTCAGAATACGACGTTGCTGAGGAGCAGAAAATATCATATTGAAATGCAGACGAAATATGAGCTAAAAGTCAGGCAAACAAAAACAGACTTGTGGAAAAAGTTCAGACAGCTCACTGAGACTCAGCTAGAATACCAGACGATCTCGAATTGCTGGCAAGTGTCTACAAAGGAGTATTAGAAACCTGGTCACATGCTCCACGTTCCTGCTATTGCAGCATATGGTCACTTTTTGGAAGTAGCTTCGTTGATCGGTGTTAATTTCTAGAATAAAGGTTCAATACTGCAGCCTTGGAGGTGGCAGTGAGATCACTTATTTTAATTTTTGAACAGATACAATTTCACTTGGAACTATGGATTCTAAAATGATATTTTGCAGGAAGAAAATAAAAAATCGTGCGGTCAGATAGTGAAGAAAAATAGACTTACACCACAGGTTTTGAAGATAGTAGCTTATGTATCGGAATGAACAGCCAAAGTAGCTCGTAAAATTTTTGATTTGTTTGAGATGAGTAATAAAGTAACAGTCAACGATTGATAGTCGTTTATATTCAGTGTACATTCGCCTAGTCCTATTGAATTCTTGAAATGATCTTCTGATAGTCTGTACTGCAAGATTGCATTTAACAAATAATTTACGACAAATCTACAGACAATGCACTACTAGTATATTAGGATACCACACAGTGTATTGAATGATGACTCGTTCATCTAACTAATGCAAGCAAAGCGAAATACATAAAAAACGAGACAGAACTTTGGAAAAGTCTTCAGAAGCGCAATAAAAGATTAAGATAATAAATTTTCATATTAGCATATTAAGTAGAGAGGACTTTGATTTACTTCGATTCATTAAAAACAAGTACTGTGTATAAAAAATGAGGCAGAAACAAATACTTGTGAAATAGTAATTACTGTCTTTCCCGATAATGAACTTGAACAGATTACTGGAGCAAGCAGTAAATATTGACGTAATCTAAAATATTTCGAATCTCTTTCCCACTGTGCCACATGATATCTTAAAACATATTTACACAACGTTTTAACAGAGACTTTCATGGCGATGGTTCCCAATGAGGTGCTAACAGTTCTTTTAACTCCTTGAATCGCAATGTACTGATATAAGGAGGGCGACGAAGCTCATTTTGTTTATTACTACTAACATTGAAAAGATCTTGACTCAATAGAGTACTATCGCCTGGTTAAGCAGCTGAGGAATCATTTGGACGATGTCACAACATATAGAATGACAGAAATAAGGAGCAGCAATAGATACCATACTAGCTGCAACAGCTGTCTTATCTCGACAGAGCATCACCGATAAAACAGCTGACTTACAACAGAGTGCTTAAGTAAATAGTATTCTGACCTTGGTGAAGGTCGAAAGAAAATAGTGCACCGAAATTAGCAGAATCGGAGACGTCAGAAGGTTTCAGCTGTCTACAATTAATATAATTGTGTAAAATCTTCTAAGGCCTTCCACCGAGGTAGGCGTGTCAATGTAGAGCGACGTTTCGAAGCCTGCGTCAGGCTCCATCTTCCGGCGAAGTGTCGGATTCCTGGAAGCATCCACGCTTAAAAGGCCTTTGTTTGCCAGGTGACGTATGTCACGTGCGTCGGGGCCAATCACTGCCCCATCACCTGTGCACCGAGAAAGCTTACATTCGTTCAACATACATATTATTTCCAAAGGATTTTTTTTTTTTTACATGCCATTATCTCCCTTCATATCTAACCGAAATATGAAGTTTTTAAAGATTAAGGACTCCACTTTTGTCACATTTTATTTTAAGAAAGTGATTTTTCCAAATTCGACTCTTAAAGGGCAAAAGGATCAATATTTCTAAAATGTCACGAGCCATTTATCTTCCTGGATACTTGAGAAAAATTGACAAATGAAGTATCATTTTAAAGATTAAGATTTCCGCTTTCGTGATATCATATATTAAAAAACGAATTTTTCGAAGTTCAACCTTTAAAGGGCAAAAGTATCTATATTTTTACAACGCGTTTTTGTGTCACGAGCCATTTATCTACCTTGATATCCAACCTATATTGATAAATGAGGTATCGTTTTAAAGATTAAGGTCTCAGCGTTGGTCACATCGTATTTTAAGAAAGGAATTTGACCCTTAAAGGGTAAAATTATATTTATTTCCATAATATATTTTTTTTTGTCACGAGCTGTTTATCTCCCTTGATATGTAACTGAAATCGAGAAACGAGAGATTAAGTTTTTCCGCTTTGATCACATCTTATTTTAAAAAAGGAATTTTTTGGAATTCAACCGTTAAAGAGCAAACGTATCATTATTTTCTTAAGTTCTTTTGTAAAAGTAATGAAATGTAGCAGAATGATACCAATACTAGTAGATTAAATATAAAAATAGGATCGGATGCAATAGGAGAAGTAAGTGAGTTCTGTTTCTTGTGAAGCAAAATTACAACCGATGGCCGAAGCAGGAATGATGTTAAAAGCAGAATAGCACTAGCAAAAAGAGCCTTCATGACAAATGAGAAGCCTTTTAGTTTCAAATATTGATCTAGGAAGTAGAAATAAAAAAAACTTTTTAAAACTCTATGTGTGGAGCACAGCACTTTACGGTAGCGAAACATGGACTTAGGAATACCGGAAAGAAAGAAAATTGAAGTATTTGAAATGTGGTGCTGAAAGTTAGGTGGGCAGACAGAGTAAGAGTTTTGGAAATGATGGGTGAGAAAAGAAGTTTATGGAAGAAGCTCACAGAAAGGAGAGACAGGCTGGTAGGTCATATTTTGAGACATGCTGGATTGGTTATTTTGTTAGTGGAGGGAACAGTCGAAGGTAAGAACTGTAGAGGAAGACAGAGATTGGAATATATGAAGCAAATAATTGAGGATGTGGGTTGTAAGGGGTACGTAGAAATGAAGAGGTTATCACAGGATAGGAAGTGATGGAGGATTGCATTAAACCAGTCGAAACACTGACAACAAAAAAAAAAAAAAAAAAAAAAAAAAAAAAAACCGAACCATTTATCTCCCTTGGTACCTAATCGAAATCGATAAATGAGGTAATGTCCTCAATCAAGCAATATTATAAATTAAGAACGAAATTTGATACTTAAAGAATAAAAGTAATAAGTGTGAAAGCCACGCGTATGAGGCAGTTCATAGCCAAGCTGTCAGACAGCAGCAGTACATATCACAGAGATATTAATAAGCTGCTTCGCTGGCGTCACCTTTTGTTACGTACCTATTATACTAAACAAACAACTGATGCAAATGAAGCGGGGTCTTCTTTCATCCTATTTCAAACCACCAACCTCACTATTCATAGTATTCGCAAAATTTTCGCACGGGGTCATCTAGTATACATTATATCTAAAATGTGTTTCTTTGTCGCAAGCCATTATCTCTCTTCATACCTAATCGAAATCGATAAATGAGGTACAATTTTAAATATAAAGGTATCCCATTTAGTAACATCATATTTTAAGAAAGAAATTTTTCGGAATTTGACCCTTAAAGGGGATAAGTATCATAATTTCCATAACGTATTTTTTTATCACGAGCCATTTATCCAGTTTATATCTAACCGCGATCGATAAATGAGGTATCATTTTAAATATCAAGGTCTCTACTTAGGCAATATTATAGATTAAGAACGAAATTTTTTGGAATTTGACCCCTTAACGGCAAAAGTTATAACTGTGAAGTCACGCGTATGAGACAATACAGAACCAAGCCGCTAATACGGTAGCAGCAGCTCATATACCAGAGATATTAATAAACTGCTTCACTGGCGTAAACTTTTGTTTTTTACTTATTACTCTAAGCAAATAAACCATTGTTACAAATGAGGCAGGTGTTCTCTTTCATCCTATTACAAACCACCAACCTTAGCCTATTATTCAACGTATTCACGAAATTTTCGCACGGGTCATCTAATTACATATAATATTCCATGTAGCATGCTTTTTAAGGACACAGTTGACCAAGTACTACGCCTTATTACGTAAATGTAAATGTAAGTTACTCTGCAACACAGAAGTATAAGAATAATTGCACTATGTATGAACAAACCTTTCTGTAATAAAATTAAAAAACCGGAAACATACATGTATTACAGAAAAACATCTAACGGTGATGATACATTGACGAGAGGTGAAACTAGTTGACGTGGCGTGATGAAATATACCTTAGATTTCAATGCAGACCCTATGCTTTCAAACTATGAAACCCACATACAAAATCTGTTCAGTAGTTTTGGCGTGTTGCCACTTCCAAACAGCCCATACCAATATTTTTACCAAAAATATTTTCACAATTATACAGGGTGATTCAAAATAACGTGGACAAAATTGACATGGTCATACAATAAGAATCAAAAATCGCGTAGGAACAGGGGGTCGCAACTATGATCCGGAGCCACTACATGGCGTCTAAAATACTGACACAAAGAAACAAAACCACTAGAGATCATTTTATTGATAATTACTCACTCACATGCGACTAATGCAAGCCAAATGTTGAGCCTACAGCTAATGCTCAAAGTTTTTGCCAGATGCATCGAGACAAACCCGGCATCTCCGTTGCATGGAATGGCGCACCTTCTCAAAGATACCAGGTGTATCTCGAACACATCCGGCTGCCGCAACGATACTTCCTACCAAGTCTTCCGGCGTTTCAACAGGTGTTTCATACACAAGTCCTTTTAAGAATCCCCACAGGAAAAAATCCAAGGGAGACAGGTCTGGTGATTGTGGTGGCCTCTCGTTGCTCTAGCGTCCTCTACAGGCGTTTGCGACCCTCTGTTCCTATGCGAGTAATTATAGTATAAATGTTTTTGTTACTATTCAGAGTGCGATCAGCAGAAAAAATTCTCCTTTAGGGTTGAAAATATGATCAACTGCTTCCTTGAATATTATTATTCAATGAAAAGTTTATGTCAAAGCCGGAACATCTACTATATAGTTTTGTAAGTTCATCCACTCACCTCGATAGCTATTGGCTGGAGAACGGTGACGTCACGAGCGAGCCTTCAATTACAAACAGAGAGAAACAACAACCAGAAACATGTAATAGAAGAAATTCGAGGTTATGTCTACAACTTAATAGCTAAGTAACCTCTGCCAATTTAACTCTCATAATACAATAATTAAACTTGATTTTCGTAGCATTTTATAATTAAAAAAATAGGTAACCTTTATGGCTGAAAAAACGTCGAGCTGCTTTTTAGTAATATGTCGCAATTAAAGAAACGTAAAAAACTTTAAAAGGTTTAATAAATTACTTTACGAATGTCAATTTCCACGCCAGCATACGTTAAATCTCACTTTAACTAAATCTTTCTCTAATGTTGCTTCGAGATCAAAGTTAATACATTACGGTTTATTTACTTTTTACGTTTTTTACTACCACTTTGGTTAGTAGCCTTTGTTCATGTTCGCTGTACGTGAGTTATTAGGTTATTTAAACTGGACATCTGACCAAATATGTTACCGAATTGAGTATTTTGCAGATCATGTCTTTATCTTCAACGATTTAATAATGTGTATTAAGTTCTCTCGCCATTACAGTTAATATGACCGACGATCATGTTATGAATGTTTATCCAGCCTCAATAATAAAAACAACGTGATTCTTTCGAAACAAACAGATATTCTTCAGATTTTACATAGTGAACTTTTAGGGTCAAATACAAGTTCGTATTTCAGCAAGCTCGTGTCTACGACTATTTTACGATAGCATGATCGTCCCTGTTGGTGATTAATATGTGTATTAATACTTCTGAGTGTTTCAAGCCTAAGAGATTTTATTCGCCCTAAGGGTGAAACATGGGAGAAGTTTGTATTTAGTCAAATCATAATCTTTGACCCCCAAACTAGAACTGTTCTAGACCCGTGATGATAGTACGCAAAAAAAAGGTCACGGGCTTACGCTAGTAGGTAATAAAGATGTATCGCTCGCCAAAAGATACGGTTACATACATTACTCATTCAATTAATTAGGTGAGGTGTTTTTCCGGAATCCCGAACCCCCGCCCCCCCTCCTCTCCGTATTGAGATCTGGTTGGACACCCTGAGATTTTGACGGGATTCCCCACCCCCCTGCTACCGACCTTTTAGTTTTAATTGAGACCCTTTTTTTAGCTCTCCTGTTTCCGAGGACCCTGAAGTCGGTATCGGCGTCGGTTGTGGACTATTTTCTTTTTCATCCCTACTGTCCTTCAGGAGTTTCAATAGCTCACGTGAGATTTCCCTCTCCTTGGTGAGATTTAGTGAGATTTTGTCGTATTTACCTCCTCCCCCCCTCTCCCCAGCCATTTCACTCTACGTAATTAATGGATGTCCCCTTAGCGGCAATATACGTCTTGAGCAGATTCTGACGTCATTATAGTCAGAATTCGTATGGCAACCACCTTCTGCACTCCAAATCCACTGTGCACCATGGAATATTAGTAATCATTCTGGTCCATGCTGTATTTCAAACTTACCACAACTTTCGTTAATACAGCTCCTTGGAAATCAGTACTTTGATTCAAATTTTGATATTTCACGTATATTGTGACATATATTATGAACGAAATTATGGTGTGATACCTGAAATGTCACACTACTTCATGTCGCAACTGAAGTCATCTTGTGAACTTACCGGCAGTACGACTTTAAATTTTTTTAGGTTAAATACAGATTTATATTTCCCGCTCTTGAACTATTATTATTGATCTTTTGATGCAATTTAAGTACAACGCGATACATGTCACTAAATCGGCGCTCATGAAAGAAGCTTAAATTACTAAAAATTTTCAGTTATTCTGGTTCGAACGGTATTTCAACCAAGTCGCAAACTCCGCAAATATTGTCACTAGAAAATCAAGGGTTCTATCAACCGCACATTAATACATTCATTAAATTCCTATATAAACTTGACTGACCCACAATTTCAAATCGTGATATCAAAGCAACCACTAAAAACTGTCTGAAAAATGACCTTTGCAATATGGCGGTCGTAAAAGCAAAGTAAATAATAAATACATGTGGAACTACATCCAGTCACATGAACTATGGCATCAGCATCATGACAATTATTAAAATAACGTACTTTTAAAGTGTATACTAAAATGCTCCTAACTTACGCTGTACAACAGAAAGTCCAGAATTCATTACAACTCTTAGCACAGATTAAGTTAATGCTGCAAGTCAAGTTTACAACGCAATACACTGATTGTGTTAGTGCGCGTGTTTTAGTCCAGCTGCAATTCATACTGAAGGTGTATAATAAAATTAATTGTGATAATTTATGCTAAGCTAATAAGGAAACCTCGTTAGTGACGACGTGTATCGCGATGTAAAGCAGTCCTAAAATGGTTTCTCGAAACGAAAATTTTCTGCTTTATACCATTGAATACATTCGTTTTAAGTGAACCATTTAACAGTTATTTTCAAAGTATTGAACAGTTAAGGAAAAAAAACAGTTTTGTTTATCAGAAGCAACTATTTGAACTGATTTCTACAAAAATTTAGGACAAAAAACAAAAAAGGGTTAGTTATCTTCTGCTAAGTTTTAAATTTTGGTTAAAAATAATTTGTAATGTTACAGACAATATATAGTAAAAAAAAAAAAGAGAGAGAGAGAAAGAACACACACGCAGTAAATTGAACCAAGGTGGAAACGAAACCGGGGGGACATAACCACTTGCTTTGCGGAAATGTTGCTAGAAATCTAATTAATAATGCCGAAGTATGAGAGGCTGAGCAACTACTAAATGCTATCAGCAATGCAAAAATAACATAAAAATTATCGGTACAAGGATCACATGAACCTAAACAGTTTTGTTTTGTGATAGAGTTCGTGGTTAGGTTGAATAGGCTGAAAGAATACCAAGAGAAAAAAATTTACGAAATTTTCATTCTGCTGCATCCATCACGGAAATGGCGTTTTTGTTTACAACGGAAGCAATCGATTATCTCTTATATCGTTTCATATTTGTCACGAATGTACAAAAACGACATTTCGCGGACGACCGTTTTGTCACTTTTAGTGTACCGACTTTTGTGCTAGTGTACACTCAGTATTTAACGTTTTGTTTTTCCAAGCTTTGATTTTTCACGTATAGTATAACTAACGCATATGTTACGAACGGAATTACGGTGTGATACCTGAGGTGTTACACCGTTTCACGCATGCAACTTAAGTAATCTCTTCGTGAACTTACCGACAGTACGATTTAAATATATATATATATATATACAGTAGGGTGTCCCTTAAATTTCAATTTCAATATATTTTTACGCATACCTTCTAAAAACTTTCGTATTGACCTAATATAGTCTAGAAATAAATATTATCCCGATTTATAAACGATAACCCGTGCCGACTTGAGTTTTTAACTTGTCCATACAAGTTGCGCGGGTGCAGCGCTGCGACCTGTTACTGCGAGTTTCAATTGTCATTTCATACGTGATTTCTAACATTATTAGTGCGTTGTTGTTTATTGTGCGAAGATGTCTGTGGAATTACGAAGTGATAAACAAAATATTTACCTTATCGGACTGCCAAGCCACCAGATAAATGGTGCAAAATTACCATCTAATCGACAAGTTCTCACCGTTTTATTTTACAATATTCGTGAAGTCAAGCTGACTGTTAGTGAAAGTGCAAATCTTGTTATAAGAGAGTGCATTGTATTTTGGGAAAAAGCCAGAATTCCTACGAAGGCATTTCCTAACTGCGTGAAGAAACTTGTTGATTTATATCATGTTTGGAGGGAGCTGCAAAAAAACTGTAAGAAAACTCAGGTGACGTTCAAGAACCGTGAAAATAATTTTGTAAAAGACCTTGATAACTTATTTGATATTGCACATGCTGATGTCTTCGACAGAATGAAGATAGAGGAAGACAAATAATTTTTAAGGAAACTGAGAGAGGCATGTCGACCGGGATGCTTAGGTGGAATTGACAAAAAATTGGCGGAGAAAGAAGAACGAGTTAGGCAAAGACGACTGGAAGAAGAGGAAAGAAAGGTAAAACAAAGAGAGTTATTGGCTGTTGCATCTACTACTTCGATAGATAACTTGGAATGTCTTGATAATTCGGATGAGGAACAGATTTCGAACTCTGAACTTAGTACTCAGATTCCTTGCCCTGAAAAAAGTTCTAAAAGAGGCACGAAAAGTTTTATAACTCCTAAACTGGTAGCAGCTTTAGATCGATGCCAATTAAGCATAAGAGACTCAGTTTACATTCTCCATGCGGTTGTAGAAGCGCTTGGTCTGAACAGCGATGATTTCCCTATTAACAAATCCTCGATTCAGCGAATTCGTACTCAGGCGAGAAAATCCTGGGCAGAAGCAATAAAAACTGACTTCCAGAATAATTTGCCTGACGTATTTACAGTCCATTGGGATGGAAAACTATTACCTGGATTGAATGTACGAAGTTCAAAAGAAGAACGCTTGCCAATTATTGCTTCATTTGACGATAGAGAACAGTTTCTTGCAGTCCCAAAATTAGAGAGTTCTTCTGGAAAACATCAAGCTAAAGCCATTTCAACTGCACTCTTTGACTGGAACCTCCACGATAAAGTACAGATAATGTGCTGCGATACAACAGCTTCAAATACTGGGCGTTTCAGTGGAGCTTGTGCTATTTTGGAGCAGACTTTAGAAAGGGAATTGCTGCTTTTTGCTTGTCGTCATCATATATATGAGTTGGTCCTTAAAGCTGTTTTTGAAACCAAGGTAAAGCAAATTACAAGTAGCCCAGATATTCCAATTTTCAAAAAGTTAAGAGATAATTGGAAAAATATTAACACCGATAACATTGAGCCACCTCTGAATTTCGTTAAAGCACATATTGCTGAGACAAACATTACATCTTTGTTAACTTTTTATAAGACTGAACTGGAAGAACCTTTTATTAGAGACGATTACCGCGAATTGGTTGAACTATGCGTTGTGTTCTTAGGAGGAGATACAGAGAATAAACTAAAACTCAGGCCCCCCGGAGCTTTGCATCAAGCGCGATGGATGGCGAGAGCGATCTATTCTATAAAAATATGTTTGCTTCAATCACAACTTAAAATTACTGCAAAGGACAAAAATGCTCTACAAGATGTTTGTTTATTTATCGTCACCTTGTATACTAAACCTTGGCTCGAATGCACAGTGGCAATTAAAGCACCTAACCAAGACTTGTGCTTTTTGAAAGCTCTAAAAGAATATGAAAAAGTAGACGCGACAAGTTCCAAGGCATCCATAAGCAAGTTTGTTCATCATTTATGGTATTTGTGTGAAGAAACAGTCATGTTATCACTCTTTGATGAAGTAGTTGATTCCAAAACCAAGACAAAAATGATTAATAATTTAAACAGAGACGAAAGTTCAGATTCCGCCAAACGCTATATCCCATCGAAGGAAGAAATTACGCAAAATTTGTTTGGTAAGCTTAATATTTTATTGTTTCTTTTTTCAAAGTTTCGTGGCTTAGTTTTTGCTTATTTTAACTGTTTTTTCTTTCTTTCAGATATGACGCTGGATGATTTTGTGACTCAAAGAAGCAAACAATTTCTATCTCGACTGCAGATCGACGACAGTTTCTTCGGGAAGATGTATCTTCTTGTGGTGACAATCCTACTTTTTTGGAAGCTAGAAGACGAATAAGTCGTTTGAAGGTCGTAAATGGCACTGCTGAAAGAGCTGTTAAATTAATGCAAGATTTTAATGTACTTATCACGGCTGATGAAGAGCAAAAACAGTTTTTGTTGCGTTGTGTTCAGGAACATAGAAATCTGTATCCAGACTGTAAAAAAACTACACTAAAGAGAAGTTACCCTAATTAATTATTATTATAATTTGTATTTAAATAAAAGTTTATGTTGATCTTATTTTATTTTTACTCATATTTACTTTATTTGTTGCATTTTAATTAGTTTTGGATCAAACCAAAATGGCAGGTAAAAACACCATTTTTTATTAAACTTGAGAGCTCGGTCGGCGAGGGTTGCAATCATGCTACAAATATGAAATTTCATATTTAAGTACATTTTAGCATTTATAAAAAAAGTAGAGGGTATGCGTTTCGAAATTCTAAAAAAAAAAATTTTCCCCATATAAGGGACACCCTAATATACAGTATATATATAGATTTATATTTCCTGCTTCCTAACTACTATAAGTGCATCATTTTTAGCGCATTTAAACTAAACAAACACATGCATATATCAGAAGCTTTTTGCTTTTATTTCTGAAAAGAAGTGTTTGTGATGTCCATAAAAAAAGCAAAGAGTAAACGTGGCACTGCCATGTACGATGTAGGAAACTCTTTGCAGTTTGCGAATTTATAACGGCAATTTCTAAAGGAACTATTCAGTTTTGCGGGATTAAAACTATCCTATGTAACTTGGCATACAATTTAAAAACTTCGTGCCAAATTTCATTTAAATCTGTTGACCTATTATGGCGTAATTGAGGCCAAAAATACATCCAAACTTTCTCATTTATATAGTTAAAGATTGTAATAATATTGATTGATAACACAGCAAAGATCCATAGAAAATACAGCAACCTGAATCAGGAAATCACAAATAATAAATATCCGCGGGAATTTCAATAAAGACACGATGCAACAATATGATATTTTTTCTGTGGAAATCCAGGTAATCGTGTCATATCAACTGATAAAACCATAACTTGTTTCTGAAATTATATAATGTGCATCTAAGATGTAAAACACAAGACAAAAACAAAAACACAAAAAATACTTCATGACTTGAACAAAAAAACCTCTCCAAAAACCCTAACCAGAAAAAAACGACAGGGGGCTATAGTGTACTGGAACTTTATACTGTGTATGGACTTAGGCCTAAACAGATGACTGTCTACAGTGTACAATTAAAAGAAGGTGGCCACATACTTGTCGCAACGTTGACGTGAACAGTAACATTTGTTTTGGAGTTGCATAAGTGCGAGCGAGTGAGTCAATGGTGTGAAGTGGCGGAGCCGCCTGAGATTGCTCAGTTCGTCGCCGCTGGTTCTAGCCAACAACGCACGAGTACGCTTGCTCGGTAAGTTTTTCTAATATCCTCATACATTAACAGAGAAAACATTTATAAAGTCGTACTGAAAAATTTCTTTTAAAAACCTACGCATTTATGTAGGAAGTTTACAATTTAATGTGCAGCAGATTATTAAAGTGCTTAACAGTACGGTGATATACAGGCTATTTTGAAATCGAAGAATTAACTTATGGAATGTAATGGACATGAATCATAATGGACAGAAAAACTGTGAATGTGTTGTTTATGTAAAGTGAAAAGGTATTGACATAATATAATGAATTATATTGAAGAAGTTGTACTGATCGACACAAAACTTCGGAGGCCATTGTCGGCTGATTAGCGAGGAGTAAATAAAAAAGACAACCAGAGAACGAAACAGATGAAATGAAAATGGCGGATTTACAAGAAGCATTATGAATTTTGATAAATGCGTGTAGGGCTGGTTTCTATTGGATTATAAGTAGTATGTTTTATGGAGCTTTTGTTAAGATTTAAGGGAGTGGTGCAAGGTATCAGTGTTGTTATTGAAAATGTAGTTGAAAGTAATTGACTTGAGTAATCACTTAAGGAAAAGAATAAATGTGAAATTAAATAAGCAAAAGCAATAGGAAGGATAAGTATATTTCAGGTAGATGAGAATAAAACACAAAATGTAAGAGCGTAAACGTCAAGTTTACAGTAAATATGATGCATTATATTCTCAAATAGGAAAGGAAAATACGCTATGCAAAGGTAATTTAAAATATATTAACTATTGTGATGAAGTCGAAGCGAAGCTACGCGAAAATTGCTTAAAAACCAAATGGTTTTCTTATAGGGAGGAAAACTGAAATGCAGAGTTGCTGACGCAATATTCATGCGGAAGATGATGTTCGACAAAGAGACTGGTCTTTTTTTTTTAACTGCTTAACGTCTTTTAACAGCGAGGTCTTAGAGACGGGAAAGGATAGGGGGCAAGGAATGAGAAGAAATTCGGCCATGGCCTTTTGAAGGAAGCATCCCGGCATTTGCCTGGAGTGATTTGGGAAACCTTGGAAAACCCAAATCTGGATGCCTGGACGGGGATTCGAACCGCGGTCCTCCCGAATGCGAGGCCAGACGACTAACCGTTATACCACCACGCTCGGTTACTGCTCTTTCGTTTTTTTTTTCAGTAACATTATCAACAGAGGTATCAACAAAACACTGGTGAATGACACCACCGATAAAAGTAATGCAGACCTTGTGCGCATGTCTGAAGCTACTGGAAAGATGCACGACACGCTCCCGAATTCCATGCGCCGACACTTTCAAGACTGTTTGTTGGACATGATCAAGTTTTTGAGAATCTGTACGCTATCAAATAAACGCTAGGGTACCTGTTGAGGAAGAAGAGTGGATTTTTTTTTTTTTTTGGCCGCGGGATCTTCATTCCACACTAAGTTCATCTGTTCTGGTGTACCTCATGTAAAACAAAAATAAACTTCAATAAAAAAAATCAGAGCAATATCTTTAGGTTACATATAAGCATGTAACTATGACGTATGTGTTGTGTGTGTTCATATAGTTGAGTTTTAAATGCTCTTATAAATGCAGTAATTTACATGCAGGAATTAATATTTTCGCCATCCGCTTGCTTCTAGTAATACCCTTAGGTAAGTGGAAAATAATTTTGCAATGCTGATCACCTCAGTCATAACTAATTCGATGTTAACTTTTGTGAAATATAATTGAAATAACGGAAAATTAATCATTTTCATTAGTTCTCCGCGGGAAAATCAGTGAAATATACAGATGATCACAGTTTAATGACTTATTTGTAAAGCAAGTAAACAAGTAAAAATTTGTTCCTAATCTTTTAAACTTTTTTTTTAATTTAATTGCGATGGAGCGCACTCTCCAAACGCAATTTCCTTACACACCCATTTTCTCCTGTTTCCTATACCCACTTAACTTTGCCCTCTGCGAATTTCAAACGTAAATTAATTAAACGTTTTTGGTAAATTATCTTGGTAACTTATTCTAGTCCCTGACCCCCTTAACTATGAAAGAAAATCATCCGCACACTTGTGCCTGAAATCGAGTATCAGCTTGTGGTCGTGATTATCTTTTCCATACCGAGCATTACTTTTAATTCTTACACCAATATCTTTCCGCGCCTCATCACAATATACACCTTGTTTACTCCCATGACACTTTTCATCCTCTGTCTTCCAATGAATCCCATTCCATCTCTTTTATCATATCTGTTACTGATTGTGTTCTGCAGTAATTTCCAGAGATGAATCTAGCAGCCCTTCTGATAACCAAAATGTGGATGCCTTACTACACCACCATATTCAAGCATTGGTCTGACCAAAGTTTTCCAACCCAATTCCTTTAATTTTCTCGTAACCTCACCTCATCACTTTCTCCAACAAGTGAACGTTTCTGAAACCTTTTCCTACTACCTTTACAAATGTCCTGCCCAATGGAGCTTGTTGTTAAATGTTATGCAAAGATATTTACATTTCAAGTCTTCAACAAGCAATTATTTCCATGCCTTATAATCATAATTATCCTTTAGTTTTTTTTTTGCGCACCTAAAAAGCTGACACTTCTTTGCATTTATCTTCATCCCAAGTTTACCAACCTAGCTAGATATCATGTCTAGTTCATCCTGCAGCTGTTCACAGTCTTGTATCGTCCTCTTATATAGCATTATGTCATCTGCTCAACAACCTAACTTCTGCAACATAGACTTCACGGGTTTGTAGCCGGATATTTTGATGAAAATACGCGGCTGCAAACCAGTGAAGACTATGTTGCATTTATACGCAGGGAAAATCTTCGTTCACAAACCTAACTTCTGATAGTAAACCATCAATACAATCATTCATTAGAATAATGAATAGCAATGGTACCAATGCACTACCCTATGGCATTCTCATTTCTATTTCCACTTCTTTTGATACTGTATTTTCTACCCTAACGTTTTGCCTTCTACCTTTAAAAAGTCTTCTACTCAGAAAATTACTTTCTCATCAACTCCAATAGTTTTTACCTTGTGTACCACCATTTTACTGTTCACTCTTGCAAAGGCATTTAAAAGATCTAGTGCTGCACTATCAATTAGGTCTCCCTTGTGCATTTCACCAAAAATATCTTGCTCTATTTACTACTAACTGAGATTCGCATGAATATTCTTGCCTAAAACCATATTGCCGACTTGAAAACAACTTAGGCTCCTCACATATATTTCTAATGTGGTTGTATATCAATCTCTCCATTAATTTACCTCTCTTTGATCTCAAACTGATTATTATTATTATTATTTAATTGCAATGGAGCACAGGCTCCGTTGGCAATTTCCCTACACACCCATCTTCCCCCTATCCTGCACCCACCTACATTTGCCCTCTACAAATTTTATCTTTAAATTCTTTCAAAGTTTTCGGTAAATTATTCATCATTTCTCTTGGTAACTCATTCCAATCCCTGACACCATTACCTAAAAAAGAGAATCTACCCACACCCTTGTGCCTGAAATCGAGTGCCAGCTTGTGGTTATGGTCATCTTTACCCTTCCATGCACTACTTTTCATACCTATTGCAATATCTTTCCATGCCTCATCGCCAGTATATGCCCTGTACACTCCCATGACCCTCCTCATCCTCCTCCTGTCTTGCAATTAATCCCATTCCATCTCCTTTATCAGATTGGCCTATAATTTTCGACCCTATTTCTTACCCTTCCGTTACGTACTCGTATAGGTACTATTATCTAACTTTTCCCGTCCTCTGTTGAGCAGCAAGTATTCAGACTCAATTTAAATAATATTTAAGATAAGTTACAATGTCAAATTCTGCTATCTTTAAGACATCCGTAGTAAGATTAACTTCACCAGCCTCGTTATGTTTTTTTTAGTTCGTTCATGAAATCCTCACGATTAATTCAAATTTTTCGGTCTACTTATTTCTATTTGTGTTGACAAGGTCGTTCTCCGATTTACACCCTCCCGTTTCTGATTCTTTGTCCCTAATGGCCTCACTAAACAAATTACTTAAAAACTCTGCCTTCTTCAAATCCTCAATAATTTCTTCTCCATTCTTATCTGTAACTGTCTCAATACATTCCCTTCCCCTCAGTTTTCTAACACAGCCATAGAAATTTCTAGATGCGTCAGTAAATGGCCCCCCCTGCACCGATAATATATATATATATATTTTTTTTTGTAAATCCATCTTTAACCACATTCTGAGATATTATTAATTTTTTGTTTAATATTTCAAATATTCTCTATTACCCTGCTGTCTCTTAACTCTGATACCCACCTCCCTATTTTAATACGTAGGTACTGTATTTCTATTTATTTTCTGTTTTGGAATAAACATTTCTTCCCCCTTTCTTAATATCTCATATTCCACATATTGATTACAGACTGTATCACTTACTGAATGCTTCAAATTTTGGAATGATTCTTTTTCTCTACAGATTTCTTCAATTTTTACCTCAGTGCTGCACTAACCAAACCAGCAAATACTGAAATTTAGGTCACACTAGCTTTGTTTATGTCCTTTTATAAAACCATCAGAAGAACACGTGCATTTAGATTTTTCTAGAAAATTAAGTTACAGCTTTTCAGCACGTTAACGAGAAAGGTTGGTGAGTGGTATCTCTATGATCTCATATTCGGAAGGACGCAAGCTAGAATACCCGTCCGGCCACCCAGCTTTCGGTTTTCCGTGGTTTTCAGAAATCACTTCAGACGAATGTCGGGATGGTTCCTTTAAAAAGTAACGGCCGAATTCCTTCCCATTCCTTACCCCAAATTCCTTCCCATTCCTTACCCCAAATTCCTTCCCATTCCTAACCCCAAATCCCTTCCCATTCCTAACCCCAAATCCCTTCTCGCCGCTAATGACCTTGACGTCGACGAGTCGTAAAGAAATAAGCAGAAAAAAATTAACACATTTTAAATGCTTCATTCGTAAAATAGTTCTACAAATTTTTTTGTCAGTCTCTGATCAAAGTCTAAATTAAAATCAGAAGAAATTACCTTCTATCAATGTACAGGGTGAGTCATAAAGGATGTGTCAATTTGCAGCAAACAACCTCAAGTTTGATACACGTAGTGCATCAGTACACAATTCCGCCACCAGGAATGGCTACTTTTAAAGTTTTTCAAATTTATTATGGCTATAGCCAAAGGCTAATATAACCAGATACATTGTGAATTAAAGGCTAACAATTAAATTAATTTTTATAATATACTAGCTGACCCGGCAATGCTTCACTATTGCTGGACTTGAGTAGGCACATAGATTAAATGAAAAAATATTTACATATAAATTTTAAACTGCTGTTTCATTCATTTTCAGTTGGAAAGGGTGAGAGAGGATGCGCTTTGGAAAACATATGTAGGCAGTATTTTTCTGTTTGTTTTAAAGTATAAGCGTACAAATTCTTATCTAAATCGGATAAAAAATGTGCTTTGTCTAAATTATGGGGTGAAAACGTAATGGGGTTGGAAAGGGGGAGAGGGGATGAATATTCGGAAACCATACGTAGGCAGTATTTTTCTGTTTGTTTTAAAGTATAAGTGTACAAATTGTTATCTAAATCGGATAAAAAATGTGGATTGCCTAAATTATGGGGTAAAAACGTAATGGGGGTGGAAAGGGGGAGAGGGGATGAATATTCGGAAACCATACGTAGGCAGTATTTTTCTGTTTGTTTTAAAGTATAAGTGTACAAATTCTTATCCAAATCGGATAAAAAAATGTGATTTGCCTAAATTATGGGGTGAAAACGTAATGGGGTTGGAAAGGGGGAGAGGGGATGAATATTCGGAAACCATACGTAGGCAGTATTTTTCTGTTTGTTTTAAAGTATAAGTGTACAAATTCTTATCTAAATCGGATAAAAAATGTGATTTGCCTAAATTATGGGGTAAAAACGTAATGGGGTTGGAAATGGGGAGAGGGGATGAATATTCGGAAACCATACGTAGGCAGTATTTTTCTGTTTGTTTTAAAGTATAAGTGTACAAATTCTTATTTAAATCGGAAAAAAATGTGGTATTGTCTAAATTATGGGGTGAAAAAATTATGGGGGTGGAAAGGGGGAGAGGGGATTAATATTCGGAAACCGTATGTAGGCAGTATTTTTATGTTTGTTTTAAAGTATAAGTGTACAAATTCCTATCTAAATCGGATAAAAAATGTGGTTTTGCCTAAATTATGGGGTGTTATGGGGAATAGAGGTGACTTTTTGGAAAAATTTTTCACAGGAACCTTCGCAGACGCACACTCGAAAACTCTCCAAAGTTTCATTACAATCTGATAAGTGGTATAGGAATGCATAGAAGACGAACAAACAAACATTGATTTTTATATATAAGATGAACAAATTAATTTTACC
Source organism: Vandiemenella viatica (assembly GCA_031002005.1). Classification (NCBI taxonomy): domain Eukaryota; kingdom Metazoa; phylum Arthropoda; class Insecta; order Orthoptera; family Morabidae; genus Vandiemenella; species Vandiemenella viatica. The sequence goes on along the minus strand of JARYHS010013631.1, from coordinate 3,105,401 downwards.
GCGTTCTTATTGAGAGAAGCGAGAGTTCTCATAAGGGATAAAATGTCATGTATGTGTAGACCGTCTTCTAACAGAGCTCTTCTAGGCGCGCAGTCGTGCTTACAACTGAGCAAGAAGTGGTAGCTGTCTTCCACTTCATCACAAAAGTCACAAAATGGAGAATCAGAAATTTTAAGTAAGAATTCTCTATGATTTAGCAGTGCATATCCTGTTCTCAGCCTACTGAACAGGACATACTCTGCTAAATGAAAAAAAATAAAAAAATTACCCAAGATTTCCAGTACACAATTCCGCTACCAGAAGCGCCAGCGTAGTGTGCAGTTAAAGTAGATACTTTCACTGGTGTGGACCGTGCTCGTTGTGTGTTTTGCTATCACGAAAGAAAGTCTACAACAACTGTTCGGCGTAAATTTCGCACGGAATATGCTAAAGAACCTTGACCTCGTTTCTGGCAGTCCCAATGTTTATGTGTGTTTGCCCTTAGCAAACTGAATATGTACGGTCCTTTCTTCTTCATGGAGAAAACGGTAACTGGTACAGTTTTGTGTATCTGCATATGCTTGAAAATTTTTAATTCCACAGATCGGTTAAAATGACCGAGATGGGATGGTTTACTGCCAGAAACACGGTGTGCCACCTCATTTCGTCATGGAATGTCGAAGTTTCCTCGATAATCGCTTACCAGGTATGTGGACTGACAACCTCGCTCCCCAGACTTGACACTACTGGATTTCTTTTCTGGGGTTTCATTAAAGATCATATGTATGGTCCTCCCCTACCAAACAATTTTGTCGACCTGAAAAACTGAATCTGTGTTGCCGTTGCGCAAGTTACTTCCGATTTGCTGCAACGAGTGTGGGAAGAAACTGACTACATGTGGGATGTTTGGCGCATGACAAATGGTAGTCACATCGATCCAAAATGACACTTGAAACTTTTATGTGAAACTTGAGATTGTTTGCTACAAAATGACATATCTACCGATTCTCACCGATCGTGGTGGTGTAACGGATAGTGTTCTGGTCTCGCATTCGGGGGACGGCTGTTCGAATCCCCGTCCGGGCATCCAGATTTGGGTTTTCCATGGTTTCCCAAATCACTCCAGGCAAATGCCGGGATGCTTCCTTAAAAAGGCCATGGCCGAATTCCTTACCATTCCTTGCCCCCATCCTTTCCCGTCTCTAAAGACCTCGCTGTTGAGAGACGTAAAGCAGTTAAAAAAATTTACCGATTCTGTAAATTATCTCAATAATTTTCTGTATCATTCCAAAGTAGTAAAGTCCGTTTTGACTCATTCTGTATGAATGCTTTTGATCTATTTCTTGTTTCACTCTCTGACACAATATTATTTCCTAATAAAATATTTCTGCTATTCCTTATGTTACATATGTTGCTATATGATTTTTTTTTGTGATTCTTGCACTTTTTTTCAGTTATCCTAGAATATGTCTGACAACAACGATTGGAAGTCCGCGTCGACGATATACGACTTTACAGTCCGAGACATTCAGGGCAACGAGGTGTGTCTCGGCAAGTACCGTGGTCACGTCTGCATCATCGTCAACGTCGCCTCCAAGTGCGCACTCACCGCCACCAACTACAAGGTCGGTGGTGATGAACAACTCACGCCACTTTTCGAGTGACATGTTAGCTGTATTTTATATTTTCGTATATGAGTGTTCTAAAAGTTAGCTTTGTTAGAACAAATGTTATAATTATTATAATGAATAAACATGTCCCGAAATTTGTCGGAGAAAATATAAAAAAACCTCTAATTACGGCATGTTTTATAACTATCTGATGTTAAATTAATGTTACAAATCGATTCTTCATAATAAGGTAATAACAAGATAATAACCGACACATGTTTGAAGTTCAAGAATATACGCAACAAAACGACCATGGCCTCGTATTCGATTCCTCGTCCAGCCATCTAAATTTGGGTTTTCCATGGTATTCCCAAGTCGATTCATGCTAATGCTGAGATAGTTCCTTCAAAAGGCCTTGGCTTAATTCCTTCCCCATCGTTGTTCCCAGTCCTTTCCCGCCTCTAATGAACTCGACGTTATAAACAAACGTAAAATAAGTAATTTTTTAAGAATCAAATTATTTACATCATTGTTTTCATTGGTATGTGAGTCTTCGGTTTCTTTTCCCTCTCTTTCTCTGTAAGGTCTAACTGATGCTGCCGAGAACATCAAAAGAATTAATACTTTTAGTCTGGTATTTTATTAGAAGCTTAACACAAAGCTTTAAATAATTTATTGAAAGTGTGTTTTAAATTTTTATTCGTTACAGTGCTGTCAAATACTAGATTTGTTTGCTAACTGTTGTAAATATGCCTATCAAGCCAATTGTAAGAAGTTTATTAGCCAGAGTTAATAAGTGGATATGTTTCCAGATGATTTTTTTGTTTCACATCCCAGAGGTCTTTCCTCAGCAGGGATCCATGAAACAAGATTGATAAATAAAATAAATAAATAAAAAAATAGTATTTATAGACGTGTCTGATTCTATTGATATTGTAGTATTAATTTTAGAATAGTTAATAGTTTTGATCATTTCTGCATTTTGCAAAACACAATCTAAAACTATATAACATATATCTAAAAAGTGAGAAATCAAATAGTTAAGATATTGTTCAAACATTGCTGTTTAATTTATGTCACTATTGATATTGATATAATTTATAGCAAATAGGAAAATAAGGCTTAGAAGGACGTAGATCTTGTCTAGTTCAATTGTTAAAGATATTCTACGGCTAGTCGAAAAGTAACTTCCACCAGAATGAAAATTGACTGGAATCTTATAGTAACCATTTACTATTAGAATAATGAGGATAAGATTTCAGAGATTGCAGATGAACGCAGACATGGTGTATGTTGAAAGCCGTGTATTGTTTACGCCTGTGTGACGAAAGTGTAAACGTAGTTAGCAGTTGCAGCGCAGTGCTAAACAGCAAAAGCAAAAAGCCTTTTGTCCAGGTCCGCCACTGCTCCTGCTTATCTTAACAACACTTTATTATCCATTTCAAATATCTTTACTAATGAAATTATCGAGTGTTTTAATTATCTTTCCCGTGTAATCGAGCGGTGAGGTTGATAGATTTGCGACTTGGCCACTGAACCACGCGGAAAAAAAGATAGAATGGAAGGCTTACTGTCTAGTTTTTTCCCCCTTATGGTCTTATGCCTGGTCTACATCGTGGTCATTAGAGGCGGGAGAAGAACAGAGTGAAGGAACGGGAACAGATTTCTGCCTTGGTACTTCGAATGAATCATCCAGGCATTCACTTGAAGATTGCGGGAAACGACGGTAACCCGAAATCTGAATCGCCGTACTGGGAATTGAACCCGGGACCTCCCGAATGCCATGCAAAAGAATTAACTGATCATCCACCAGGCACTGTTCCATCATAGGACAACCGAGGACACTTGCAAAGAGCTGCGGAAATAAACCAGAAATTAACAGGTCTGTAGACGCAGAACCTAAGAAAAATTGATATCGACGAAGAAAGTAATCAAATAGAAAAAAAATAAAACAAAAGAAGAAGTTTGTAATGGGAACCGAAGTGGAAGGAGGTAATGAAGATGCTCGCACTGGGAAGAAAACGTTGAAAATTTATATAAAACCGTGGCAAGTCACATTAGCTGAATGAAAGTGTCCTTAAAGAAAATTCAGCATCGACGTCACATACAGGCACAATTAAATATACTGTTTATCAACAGGATGTTTCACAAATTTTAGTTTAAATAGTAGAACTATAAAACGTATTGCTGTCTGCATAAGCAAAACATATAGCTAAAATAAAATCGATAACCTTCATAACATCTCCACCATGTGAGAAATAAACCTGCCGTCATAGCTATTTTTACAACAGGCTGTACAGAGGTCAGATTAAAAGGAATATTAAATGGGATATGGAACACAACAGAAATAATATGGTATTAATGTGTACGAACTGTCCGACGGAACAGCGATGTAAACTAGAATACGTTTTTACCCGCATGAAACCCTATATCTACTGCTAACAAGACACCGGAAACTGCGTGTGAGGAGATATCAGATGCGTGTAAGCACCAAAAGCTAGGACTTCACGATTTTAATAAAATCATCGAAGTTTTTTATACCTTTTAGAAACACTAGCATTAACTGACTACCAGTAGCTCATTCACAACATCGTTACTCACATTTTTATAACAATTCGAACTGACCAGCCAATAATCATGGCATAGCAGGATGAAATACACCGGTAGACCTCGCATCACGTCAAAAGGAGTACAAATACACCGCTGGTAATCAGCTGGTAATCAGTGCTGTCAGCCGGATTCGTGAGTGTAGCGGGAAACGTCTGCTTAAGTGATAATGTCTCTCCGACAAGATTTATCAAGTTGCAACACGGAATGATAGAATTACGGAAGTGGCTGTGGAACTTAAGATTTCGCGCTCTATAGTGTCAAAGATATACCGAGAGTACCTCATGTAGGCTATTACATTCCACACTGGGCAGCGTATTGTTCTGCTACTTGTGGTGAGTAGTCAGGCCTGGGGGGGGGGGGGGGGGTGGAATGGGTCAATTGGGTCAAATGGATCAAATGGGTCAAATGGGCCAAATGTACCCCGGGATGAATTCGCCCCGGGTCCCAGCCTGCTACGTGACTGCTAAGAACGCTTACTTTTGGCCCGAGAATCATAGAGCCGGTCCTGTGTATAGTAGAGATCTTTAACAGATTAACAAATATGTCCTTGGCAACTGAGGGACAACTGCCACAATCAGTGAGAGACGTACGTATGTGAGGTCCGAGCAGCAACATTTGGCACTGATGTGAAACGAAAGTAGAAGACTTAATAGGCTGCTTTTACTCACAGTAATTCATCTGCATCAGCGACTCACTTTCACATAGGACATTAGTTGACTCGAAAAAGGTGGATTAGACCAATGAGTAACTTTTTATCAAACTTTACAGATCACTGATGACGAGGACACTGTTGCCGGGAGAGGATGGGTTAAGAATGGAAAGGAACTCGGCCATGGCTTTTGGAAGGAGTCATCCCAGCGTTTGCATGGAGTAATTTTGGGAAGTCATGGAAAAGCGAACTTTTCATGTCCGAACCGGGATCTGAACTCGCTTCTTTCTGCTCACTCACTACGCACGATCGTGTGACTCACGTTTCCAGTTGTTACTTTCCGATGATCGCAATAGGATGTAGCGAAAAAACCTAAGGGGCGATGTCAGCAAGCCATTATGAAAGCAGCTGTTGGTAGTTCCTTTGGTTCCATGATGGTATGAGCAGTGTTTTGCCATGGACTGATTCCTTTGATCAAACGAAACTGTTACATGACAGGACATTGCTATGTTCAGTTGCCTGATGCCGATTTGCAGCCCTTTGCGGACCTGACGTATCCCGATAACAATGGGAAGTTCCAGAAAAATAATGTGCCGTGTGACCAGGCCCAGACTGTGCGTAAGCTGTTTGAGGAGCATTCTCGACAATTTGGCCACTTGAATTGTCAGACATGAAACCGTGGAGCATGTTTGGCACATGAGATACAGAAACATTGACTGTGTTGAGGATATCTTATCTGTGACAACTTTTCGGATTCCTCCATTTTGGGCCCTCAGGCCGGAAAGGGAGACCTTTTTTTTTGCTTTGGGTTGTTGGTAGGGGCCCCCTGAGCAGTGAGAGCCCCCTTAGATGACGATAGAGCTAAAAAAAAGAGTGGGCACACCAAAGGTGCACTTGGGGGACCCCTGAGGTATGCTTGGGGATCCCTGAACGTAGGGGCCCCGGTGCACTGCACCGCCTAGCCCCATAGTAGCTACGCCCCTGCTTGTGGGTGATCTCCAAACAGTGCCGTTCGCTGCAGCAAAAAATTTTGAATCTTACTGTGTGAGATCATCCGATTATACTATTTTCATGTTGATATTTGTTCCCTCACAAGTCATTCTCCAGCTTATAGCAACTTGAGTTAGAGTCTCATTATGACTGATCTATGTAGCCTCAGATAACGTAAATAATCAATGCACTCTTTGTTCTGTACTCGTTAATAATATAAAGTCGTGGGGTTTTACGATTTGGTAATAGAGTTTCGATTTGCCTCGCATTCCGCCTCTGTCGTGGCTCTGGACCTACTGTAAAGAGTAATCCGAATCACAGGACGTTCTGGCATAGCTCTTAAGACCAAGCATAACTTTCAAAAAAGGTCTGGCTCCACTGGGATCTAAATTTTGGGATCCCGAATTTTGAAACCAATCGTGTTAATCATTTGAGCTCCTAGAACACTCTGTAATTGTTGAGGAATGTGTTTTATAAAATTCTGTTTTCACAATTCTGAATAAATGTTCAAATATTTAATATGTGAAAGTGAGAGTTTCTCATATTTAATGATGATAAAGATTGCTATTTGAAATCGATAAACGAGAATCGTTCGTTTTTCATTCAATTCTTTTGAAAAGTAATATTCTGTCAGATGTAATAGAGCCAGGTAATCAACTAAAAGAACTGATTTTATATAACTGAGTGATACTACGATGCACTTTTGGAATGGAAACTCTACCATAGAAGCTGCGACCTATAAATGCGAATGTAGTAGATAGCCGAGAATATGATGATGATATTGGCGTGTTTACAGGATCCGAGCACAATTATTTTAAGTCTTATGAATATTTATTGACAATTAAAAATCAGTTGCATAAAAATTAAAATAATTAACTTAGGATGTGAAACTTAATTCATTAAGAGAACTGGACTTAATTAAGAACAAGTGTAAAATTTCAGTGACTGAATTTGCATCCTGATCCAGTGAACAGTCTTCTCCAAAGTGTGTGTCTTAGGAAATCTTTTACAACTGTGGACCACAATTAGACAAAACTCATGCTTTTGATAGTTATTACGAGTCATGAGGAAATATTTTCAAAATGTAATACGTTATTATTACATTAGCACATGTAGTAGTAGATTTAAAGTTCACAGATATTGAAATAAAGTGATTACAAGGATTTTCAAAAAATGTATGAACTATAGTATAACTAAAGGCTACATACAATGGAATATAAACAGAAACCAGAAAGATCCCATGATTAGAATTAATACCACATATGGACATGAGACAGTAACCGTACTTTGTACGGTGATCGGCGCCCCAACGGACGAAGGGCGCACAAAGGACCATTTTAGGTCAAGTCGGCAGCCGCGCTGACCTTTTTAGGTAACGCTTGAAGCTTGTCACCAAATGGAGTCAAGCCCACAGGCGGCAGACGAGTAGATAGGCCGACCAAGCCGTCGGGGAGGGCAGTATTTATTCAGTTCGAGTTCAATTGAGGAGTCGGGGTCTTCTCGACCCGGCCCGGCAGACTGGGGTCGAGCCCAGGGAGCGGCCAGCCTCCGCACCCTCTGTCGGCCCCAAATGTAAGCATACCAGCCTGTTCTTGTGAGAATCCATCAAGTAACCTTACTATTCATGTACTATTACTCTCTGTGATAGTATTTGCGAATATGCTTCCTTACGTTCAAGCCTGTGCCATTACTAGTTCTAGCTTAAGCACCACAGAAGCACTAAACCCTCTCTGGGTACTACCCCTCTCGGGATACCCATATCATAGTAAGCCAGTCTGATCTATCAACACATCATCCTATAAACACTCGGGGATCTTGGGTCTATGGTAGCCTGCTAGCTTCTAGCCTCGGGACTTTAGCCAAGGCGCGTCTTTCGGGGTTAAATCGCTATGGTTACCATACTGGCAGCAGAGTGACTACTAAGGCAAACCCGTTGGTCATAGTCTTTAGAGGTGGTCTAAGATCCTTTATTGCATCAGGACCAAAACAATATAAACCATGAAACTTTGGAATTAAAAAAGACTGAACATTTTTCTATAGTATTCCAAATGCATCCAATCTATGATGTGTTTGTAGAGGAAAATGTGTTAGGTTGTCGTTAAGAACAGCAAACCGAGAATTAAATGTGACAGCTTAGGTAAATTGATGTGCGCTCCTGGGAATTAGATAGGTTATATGGAGAAATAGATGTAATTATTTAAAAGAAAAACGTAGCGGAAATATTGTGGCAGAAGTTTTGTAATAGAGAACCTCTTCTGTGTGCTTGCTGGTGTGTTTAATTTGCTATTGCCTGTAAAACATGGTTTTTTCCGCAACTGTCATGACATAAGTGAGTGCAGGATTAAATTCGTATCGCATGGGAGTGACTAATAGTATTGAGAGAGTAAAGAAAAAGATCACTTGTTTTGTGACTTCTTTCCACAGCTCATACGAAATTATCTCACACATAACAGAGTTACTTCTTTGGTAGTCTGACAGACGGATGACTTCCTTTATGATTTAATTCAATGATTAACTTACAAATATTAACTTCTAGTCACGACTGTGCAAAATGTTACTCCCACCAAAGTAATAAACAGCAGAGACAGGATAGATAAGGTCAGGGCAATAAGGTAACGAATATGCCTGTATGGTCATATTTTTTCATCTATTTGACGTTAGGGATTCGAATTAGTAGAAATGTGACGGAAATTATAAGTGCAACAAATTGGAATGGATCAGACTAAGTTTATTAACTTTAAATACAGTTGTCAGTACGAAGTTCGTCCATCTTGAGCACCTACACATTCGTAGATCCTTCCTAACATTGCATAAATAAAGTGTTCGGATGTCTTCTTGGGGTATGTCTTCTATGCTTGCATGTATTGTGCAGTTAATTATTGCACAGTTTGTGCTGGGTGACCATGTGATCTAATGCATCTACTCCTGTCATCCCAGACATGCTCTATTGGGGACAAATCTGGGGACCATGCAGTCCAAATTGTGATAGCAACTGCTTGCAAGGCTTGTGTTGTGAAGGCTACAGTATGAGGACCCGCGTTATCCTGTTGGAAGATGCGATTTGTATGGTGGACATGGCGGGTATCTCAATAGGGTACAGCACCCCGTCCACGCAGTGGTGGGCGGTTATTGTGCCTTCAACAACAACCAACTCAACCCTGCTGTCGAAACTGATTGCCTCAAACCACAGCACAAGTGGCGTTCTGATATCACAGCAGGGTAAGCCATTTCTCCACTTCTTCTTCTGCTCCCTATCCATTCCGGATGTAGACAACCATCTTTTCTGTCTTATCTCTGCTGGTTGATGCTCGGATTAGCTCGTTAGTTGTCTTGGAGGTCCATGATCTCTACCAAGTTCTTCTTCTACAAGCACTTCTCTTTCGTGGTATTTTCCCCTGGAGAACGGACTGCAGGAGTTCATAACGGCTATTGTTCCTCATGATGTGGCCAAGGTACTGTATCTTCCGTGTTTTTGCGGTGGTCAATATTTCTATATCTTTTTTTTTTTCATTTTACGGAGCACTTCAGCATTTGTGGTGTGGTCTGTCCATGGTATTCTCAATATTCTTGGGTACAGCCACATTTCAAAAAACCGAGCGTGGCGGTGAAACGGTTAGCGTTCTCGCCTCGCATTCGGGAGGACGGCGGTTCGAATCCCCGTCCGGGCATCCAGATTTGGGTTTTCCATGGTTTCCCAAATCACTCCAGGCAAATGCCGGGATGCTTCCTTGAAAAGGCCATGGCCGAATTCCTTCCCATTCCTTGCCCCCAATCCTTTCCCGTCTGTAAAGACCTCGCTGTTGAGAGACGTAAAGCAGTTAAAAAAAAATACACATTTCAAAAGCTTCTAACCATTTACTGGTAGTTTCCGTTAATGTCCACCTTTCAACGCCATACAGGAGGACAGAGAACACATAGCAGCGCAGGAGTCTCTTCTTCGCGGTAATTAATAAATTACGACTTTTAAAAAGAGTATTCATTTTATTGAAAGTAGCCCTGGCTTTACCAATACGTGACTTTATTTCATCAGATGGATCCCATTGCCTATTTACTGTGGTGCCAAGATACACACATTCAATGGTCTTCTGGTTAATCATAACATGGCATTGGGAGTTGTTGTTTTTGCCAATGACCATTACTTTTGTCTTGTGTATATTAAAGTCAAGTCCATATTCGTGACTGCTTTGTGACACACTATCTATAAGATATTGTAAACTTTCCAGACTATCTGCAAAAATGACTGTGTCATCTGCGTAGCGAATATTGTTTATCCAGTACTCCCACCTCCACATCGCTCAACGCCTCCCTTAAGATATACCCTGAATAGATGTTAAATAATAAAGGGGACAGTATACAATCTTGTCTTACACCACGAAGAATTTCTACTTCATCCATATTTTCTCCCTTCAGTCTCAAATGAGCAGATTGATTCCATTACAGCTAAATAATAATTTTCAGGTCCTTGTCATCTAAGCCAATACTTTTTGAAATTTCTATCATTTTCTGATGTTTTACCCTGTCAAAGGCCATCCAATAATCTATAAAACAAGGAAAGACATCACAATTTATATATCAGCAGCGTTGAAATAGTATTTTTATGCTGAACAGAGCTTCTCGTGTTCCCACTGTATTTCTGAATCCAAAATGTGTAGGTTATACATATTCTTCACAGAGCTTATATATCCTTCTGTGAATAAAATTTAGAAAGAGTTCCAATGTATGGCTCATAAGGCTTATTGTTCTGTAGTCACCACATAACTTAGTCTCTGTTTTTTTTTTTTTGGTAATGTAATAATCTCGAGGAATACGACCAGAGTTGTAGATGTTATTGAACACTGTGGCTGTGGTCAACCATTTTGTACTATCTATTTCTCCACTACGCCTGCGTAAATATTGCTGATTATCATATTGTCACAAACAGAATCGAGACCCGACTGTAAACACAAATCTATGCCATTCCGTGTCCATTTGCGTTTTGCATTACACCAGGTTAGACAATGCTGGAAATGAAATCAGGTTAATGGAACACATTGCGTAGGAATCAGAGAGTGTAACCAAGTTTCAAGCAGTTGGTTTACAATCTTCTGGGAGGTGACTCTCTCTCTGTAACCACTGCTTGGATCAGCAACAGCCACCCACAAAACAATTTGGCGGTCTTCGCGTGCTGTTGTCCATTTGTATGTACCTGTACCTGCTCTAGGAGTACTAGATCTTCTTTTCATCCACTGTAAACAAGTCTGTATACTGACATGGTATTACGGCCAATCCTTCTAGAGATTCCACTATATGATGCATCCATTTCAAACACGTCAATTCTCCGACCTATCTCACAGATAGAAATTTTGTCACTTTTCGCCTGGGCATGCTTGATCAACAAGAACTGATGGACAAAATATTGTCATTTACACCACACTGTTCACCATTTACACGCTAAAAACATAGCAATTTTGCACAGTAAATAGCTTCGTAATTCTCATACTACTATACTTTCAACCTGGGGATACTTGAGGCCAAATTTCATTTATTTGTCGCAATTCCGTACACTTTTAATTTCCGGCAGTGTATAAAGCTTAATATATTTACGGTTCTGTCAGTTGCTCCGGTAACGGGTTGTACAGGTATCTTGTTGAAAACAACCATAACGCCAGTATTATTATTATTATTCAGAAACAGAAACATAACGCCAGTAGTATACTAAGCATGGAGGGTGAGCTGTAACGCTCTGGCTTCGCTTTCTGGAGGACGCGGATTTGAATCCCCGTCCGGCACCCAGATTTTGGTTTACCATGGTTTCCCCAAATCACTTCAGGCGAATACCGGGATGGTTCCTTCTAAAGCCCATGACTGGATACATCTCCGTTTCTTGTCCCCAGTCCTTACCCGCCTCTAATAACAATAGGTTTTTGACCTGGGAAAGAAAAAAAAATATTATCCTCTAGTACGTCGACCCGTCATTAAAATATGGACTTTTAATTTTGTGACGTTACGAATCTTTAGAATATATTAATGTGCATAATATAAACGGAAAGAACAAGTAATCGGGTTTTCGCACCGTAATAATTTTGAAGTTTGCTCTGTGGCCCGAGAGACGAAATGTACCTTTTCATCAAGGAAGAAATCATAAAAATTTAAGACAACTAGATTCTACACGCTGTACGGTTGAACAACTTCGTGACAAGGATAGTGTCCAAAAGCAGGATTATCCTTTTGTTGCATTAATTGTTGTCAATTGTTGTTCTCGCAGGAGCTGGAGGAGCTTCAGAAGGAGTACGGTGACAGCAGGGGGCTTCGCATTCTGGCGTTCCCATGTAACCAGTTCATCAGCGAAGAATCGGGGAGTAACGAGGAGATCGCTAGCTTCGCGCTCAATACCATGGGAGCCACATTCGACCTCTTCGATAAGGTAATAATAAGACGATGCAACGTACGGTATAATGAAAAGTATTTATACTATTTTCACCAGGAACCAGGTGGCTTACTTAAAGGTTATATCGTCATGGGTGCGTCATGCGGTAAGGTAAGTATATACGTAAGTGCAGCAAAGACGCATGGCAGTAGTTCTAGCAACGATACTTGCATGAAAATTGGAAAATCTGCTAAAATATAAATGACTTTTACAAATGGAAAACTGTTATTGCCCGGTGCATGGAAACCACCATCTTGGAGACGTCAAGATGGGTCGGCAGTTCGCGTGCTGCTGTAGAGTGAGTCTATGGAAAGTAGTTGAAGGATTGATCCAGAACGTGAAGCCCGCTCCGTAAAGCAGGATAGGAGGTGATCTGTAGCAGAGTACAGTGCTGGTGAAGGCACCTGTGTTTCAGAGCCAACCATTCAGCGAACATTGTTGAATAGGCCAATGATTGATCACTGGAAACGTGTAGTCTGGTACGATGTATCACGTTTCTTGTTACACCACGCCGTGTCCTTATAAGCCATCTACCGGGAGAATGAAAGCTCGAAAACTGCACCGCATCACTGATGCATATCCATGGGTCCTGTATTATGATATAATGGACATTCACCTGGGCTTCCATGACACCTGTGGTAGTGATCGAAGCACCATGACATCTGTGGACTATTGCGGACCACCTGCATTCCTTCAAGCTTCATGTAGACCACAACGGTGATGGACATTCATCTGGGCTTCCATGGCACCTGTGGTAGTGATCGGAGCACCATGACACCTGTGGACTATTGCGGACCACCTGCATTCCTTCAAGCTTCATGTAGACCACAACGGTAATGGAATCTTCCAGCGGGATAACTGTTTGTGCCACAAGGTCAGAATCGTGCTCCAGTGATTTGACGAGCATGACTGTGAACTTACCATTATGTCTTGGCCACCAAATTCGCCTGACATAATCCCGATAGAACTCTTCTTGGACGCTATTGGGTGTCATTTCCGCGCTCACAAACCACCGGCCAGTAATTTGAGGGAATTGTGTGATCCGTGCTTAGATATCTGGTGCCATAGCTCCGGAAGCCTACCAAGGACTTGTTGACTTCTTGTCATAATGAATCACTGCTGTATAGCGTGTAAAAGATGAACCAAGGTTATTGTTAATAGTTATTGATTGTAGCCATGTTGCTTGAGATAAATTAAACGGCAAAGAAGTTTTCTGGCCTTTTTTCGCAATTATTAACTTACGTAGTTTCATCTTCACATTCATTTCCACCATCTATGATGAACTGGTACGTAACTTATTAGTTTTTGAAGTGTGTTAGTTAATTGCATGGGTGGGGTATGCAACATTTAGTTGGGTGTTTCTGATGATAAGTTCAGAATTCCATTTACTGCCCTGACGCCGTGCATCGTAGAAATATAAGATTTATCACATATTTTACTCTAAACCTAAGCTTTAAAATGGTGAAAACATCATTGAAATCTGTCAGCTAATTTGTTTCTGTTTCTGGAACCAATATCATGGGTTGACTTTCAGCCAAAAGATTATGACCACTTACTTACTAGCATATAGGTACACCGTCCGAACGCAATACAGAAGCGATTCGGCGTAGCATGAACAGACCTTGGTAAGCTTCCAGAGGTATCTTACCAGATTTCTACTCACAGCCCCGAAAATCTCTTAAATTACAGGCCAGCGGTTTGTGAGCGCGGCGCTGAGAACGAGCAACTCGGAAACGGAGAGGCTGGTTGGCTGTTCGCGTGCTAGTGTAGTGAGCACCTGTGGAAACTGTTTGAAGGACGGTGAAACCATGAGTAGGCGACACCCACGCCATATCACATAACGTGAAGGTCGGAGGCTTGCCCGCTCTGTAAAGCGGGATAGGGGGTGAGCTGTGGCAGATCTGACACTGAAGAGTACAATTCTGGTGTTTCAAAGCACAAGAATCGTTAATCTGCACAGATCATAAAGCAATTAGAGCTCCTGATGTGGGGGAAAGCACTGGGCCCGGATGGAGTTCCAGTAAGAGTATTTTCAGAGTATGTGGCGGAAATCGGGTCATTTCTAGTCTGATATATTGAGTAAATCCTTAGAAGATCGAAAAGTACCTTCCGACTGGAAAATCGCGCAAGTAACTCCGATTTTCAAGAAAGGTGATCGAAGTGATTCTGGAAACTACTGTCCCATATCTATAATATCTGTTTGTAGTAGAGTTATGCAGAATATTATAAGCTCGAACATTATGAATTTTCTAGATGAAAATAATTTTCTTACAACAAATCAACACAGATTTCGGAAGAAAAAAATCATGTGAGACACAGCAGGCTCTATTTACACACAACGTAATGAAAGTTATTGATGCAGGTTCACAAGTAGATGCAATTTTTTTTAGATTTTCAGAAAGCCTTTGACTCTGTGCTACACAACCGCCTTTTAGCGAAGCTTCGAGCGTACGGTATATCGGATCAGTTTTGTGAATGGATAAAGGATTTTTTAACTGGTCGGTCGCAGTATATCGTCGTTGAAGGAGAAAGTTCTTCTAATGTAGATTTTAAATCGCGCGTGCCTCAAGGAAGTGTAACAGGACCACTTCTTTTCTTAATTTTTATAAACGATCTCGGAGACAAAGTGAAAAGCATTTTTAGATTGTTTGCTCATGATGCGGTTATTTAAAGGGAAGTTGCTTAGAAATTCAGCGTGATCTGGATGTTATTTTGGCATGGTGCGCTGAGTGGCAACTTACGCTAAATTGTAAAAAGTGCAAGAGAATGAGCATAACTAACAAAAAGAATCCAATTGTTCAGAAATACGAGGTAAACAATTCAGTTATTGATATGGTCGATTCTATGAAATATTTGGGAGTAACAGTACGAAGGAACATGAAATGGGACTTACTAATTCTAGACTGCGATTCCTAGGTCGAATCTTAAATAATTGTAATGAACAAACAAAAGAGATAGCGTACAAATCTCTTCTGCGTCCACATTTGGACTACTGTTGTGCCATTTGGGATCCGTTTCGTAAGGGATTGATTGACAGTATAGAGAAGAGTCGCTCATTCGCGACCACTTGGTACAGTCCTTTTGAAAGCGTCACTGAACTGATTAGTAGACGAGGCTGGTAGTCTCTGGAGGATAGAAGACGCAAGTTTTGTTTAAACTTATTGGTAAACATGCGTACTCCCACTTTCCCTTACGAATGTAGTGAAATACTTCGTTCACCAACCTATTTGAGTCGGAATGACAAGAAAGATAAGATTAGAGAAATAAGGTGCCGCACTGATTCTTACATGAATTCTTTTTTCCCTCGTACCATTAGGGATTGGAATGCACAACAAAGAGATTAGCTTTGGTGCTGAGCACCCCCTGCCACCCACAGTTTTGTGAATGATTTGGCGTTAATGTTTTACAGATATTTAGAGAACGGCTAAATTTTTATCTTATATCTCAGATATGTGATCTCACTAATTGATTTACTGATAACTCATATATTCTTTCGTAACATTCCAAACATTTCGTGTAGAAAGATCTTTCGATCGGTGTTACTTTACAGTGTAAACGAAATAAGTTTTTAAATGATTCATAACGTTTATCTTCACGGGCCTTAAAAACTGATCTTAACAGCAGACAAATATTTTCTTTGTTAATTCAAAGATGCTAGGACGGTCCGTGGTTAAGTTTCCGCGTTAAACTGTAAGTCCCCTTCTAGCCCAGGCGTTATATATATCAACCTATAAAAAATAACTGAGAGCTGAAATTAGGTACAGTATCTAACAAATAGGCAAACAAATTATATACCTTCTTGAAGCTGAAACTATATTCTACATCATCAGTTATGTATGTGTGGGAAACGTAATAAAACCATACATAAATCATCAAATCATCCCAAGGGTGGACGACATGGTGGACTTTCGACATATCTAATAGGTCATATTTTTTTATTATTGGTTTACTGCTTGTTGATGACTACATGTCTAGAACATTACAGCTTTGAGAAGGTTGATTGCGAGAGATGATAAGGAAATAATTGTTATGGGGTTTGTGTAGATATTCGGAAATTTGTATGGAATGATTTCGTGAAACCATAGTACCGAAATATGGGCATCTTCTCCGGGGATATAACTCACAACCTAGCGAACGGCAGAGCTAAGGTCTCAGCCAACAGACCCTGTCTTGGGATATTGTTCGTCGAAACCAATAGAAATCATAGGTGACTAAAAACGAAATAATTCTGATTATTAATTCTATTCCAGTGTTTACATTACCTGTTATTCGCCGAAGATCTAATAAAAAAAAATGTCATAACATCTTGAAAGGCTACTAAAATGAAACATATTCAATTAAAAACACTATAATTTTGCAGTAATTCGCAACTGAACACGGGGAAGTCAATGCGTATCCATTTTTCATATTCTTTACGAACAACAACGTAATGAAAATACGGTATTCACGATCTCAGAGCTAGTAATACAGTTTCTATTATGTTCTTCATAATGACGTTGTGAATTATTAACCGACTTCAAAAAAGGAGGAGGTTCACAATTCGTCTGTATTTTTTTTAAATGTATGTTCAGCGATATCTTCGCCAACTTTAAACCGATTTAAATGAAATTTTTTTAGTGGATAGGCTATACCTCCAAAGTGGTCCCATATGAATTTCATTGAGAAACCACCCCTTATACCCCTTAATTTTTAATCAAATCCACATTTTTTATCCGATTTCGATGGAACTTTGGACATGTATAGTTAAAAATAGAGATAAAAATAATATCAACTTCATGTTTTAAAAAACTGAACCCCTCTCCCCCTATCCACCCCCTTAATTTTTATCAATTGAACCCCTTTCCCCCTATCCACTCCATTAAATTTTGTCAATGTTCCTTATACAAAGCTACAGTCGACACCATTTAACTGATCTCCATTAAAGTTGGCAAATACATATAAATTTTCATGGAGAAGATTTCTGACAAAAAAATCTAAAACTACCCTAGATCTCCCTTTACACCCCTTAATTTTTGTATAAACCCACATTTAAATCCGATTTCAGTGGAACTTTGAGTGCGTATACTTTAAAACAAGGAGAAAAAGAAAAATACTCTCCACATTCCTTTCACAAAAACGCAAACCCTATACCCCTTTAATTACTATCAATGTTCTTTAGATAAAGCTACTGGTTCTATCTGATTTTGAAGGAAGTATGCATATGTATACTTCAAAACAAACAGAAAAATACTGTCTGCATTTGGTTTAGAGAAGCCAAACCCCTCTCCCACTTTCCATCCCATTAATATACACAAAGCTACAGTTTCTATCCGATTACATAGGAAATTTGCACACGTACACTTTAAAACATACAGAACAATCGTGTTTAAATTTGGTTTCAGAAGCCGAAACCCTCTTCCCTTCTACTCCCACCCTCCTAATTTCCAATGTTCTTTATAGATACCCACAGTTTTTATCAGATTTCACTGCATACGTATATATAAAAACAAAGAGAAACATAGTGTCTACATTCTGTTTACAAAAGCCACCCGCTCACTCTCTTACCCCATTTAATTTTTGAAAATGTTCTTGAGACAAAGCTACAGTTTTTATCTGGTTTCGATGGAACTTTGCACATGTATACTTTAAAACATAGAGAAAAATACTGTCCACACTACCTTTACCAGAACCAAACTACTCTTCGCCTCTACACACCTTAATTGTGTTTTTATACATACCTATAGTTTTTATCTGATATCAAGAGAAAGTTACACACGTATACTTTAAATCAATCAGGACAGTCTACAATTGGTGTACAAAAGCCAAATCCCTCTTCCCCTTTACCTCTACCCCTTTCAATTGCCAATGTTCTTCATAGAAAACCACAGTTTTAAATTCCGTCAAAATCAATTAAGCTATTTTTAAGTGATGGCAGAATATTTATAAAATAAATGTGTCCTAATGTCTCAACATGTACCTCAGATTTCACCTTGGATCCCAAATTTTCACGTTACGAAATCCAATTAAAAATCTATATTTTCTTTGTGATGCCGGAACAAACACATATATTCCATAGACAGATTTGTGTATGTGGTATGTATTAATGCCCAGATGTTACATGTTTCGATTATTGAGCAGCAGCTTTAACAGATGTTATGATTAGTTTGAAACACAGCCTGGACCAAAACTGACATTCCTCAACAAAGATCCAATTCACCCCGTTCTGGAAGTTGTTGGGGTATATCAAGTCAGAATTTTTTTGAAAGCAAGCGCCATAGCCACTGAGCTACCAGGAAGTTCGCAAAATGAGAACTGCTGCGACATATTTAAAATACAAAACAAACTATGACATCACTAAAAATTAATAATAAAATAATTGTTTAAAAAACATAAAAACACGCCTTCAAAAAAGCACACTAAAAATTTTAAAATAACTTTATACTTTGCTTAGAAGAAAATAAATCTAAATGGACAGTATATTACATTATTGTTATTGAAATTTTTAGATTAAATAGTTATTTTTGGAGTCGGTGCCAGCCAAAGCAACAAAAACAAAAAGATAAAAACAATAAGGAATAACAATTATACATAAAAATCATGTTAGTACTCACCTACAATTATGGCTAGAAACATGTTTCAACGAAACTGAAACATACAAATGATACGTCGATATTATACTAACTGTAAAGCATGATACAGCCCACCAACTGACACTGTAGCGCCAGAGATATGCATGGATGACCAACGAGACCGAGCCACAGATTAAAATACTGTCTAATTTGTTTACCTAAACTGTTTCCCGCAATAACAATATCTGTCTCACTACATGCTGTAAAATATTCGAAATTTTTGTTCGTACTCCCCGTTTGGCCTCGAACACCAAATAAAGTTCTGTAATTCGATCTTCGCGTTGTGGCAGCTGGCACCGATTCCAAAAATTACGGATTAATATAAAAATTTCAATAAAAATAATGTAAAATATTGTAAATTTAGATTTACTTTCTTCTAAGCAAGGTGTAAAGTTATTTTAAAATTTTTAGTGTGCTTTTTTTGAAGGCGGTTTTTTTAAAAAATTATTTTATGATCTTGAACATGTTGACTGTGCTAAAATAACAAATTGCACAAAGTTTTAGATAAAGGCTTTCACGACGGAAAAATACGCAGTAATGTGTTTCTAATCAAAAGAAAGGAGTCTGTTTCATAACAATGTGTCAAACTATCACGGTTAATACAAAACCGCCCTGTGTAGCGGTGGTACTCAGAATTCTATTCTATAGTATAAGTTTCGTTGGCCACTAAGTGGTGAAAGAGATGCGGTCGAAAACTGGTGAAGCATTCTCGTTCGGTGGCTTAGGTACGCCAGGGCGAGGAAGAAACGGACCGCACCGCTTCAGCACTTAGATGATTATCAGGGCTGCAGTTAACGTGGGGCAAAGAGTGAGTTCGATTATACTATAGCGGCGCAACGCCAGTATTCGGGTTCAGACCAATACAGACAAAGTACGGTAATTAATTTCTAGCTTTTATAGGAGCTTATTTTATTGTCTGTAGCTTACATTGTAGTGTATTTAAATTTAATCAAACAGTATTTTAATGAATAGTCAGTACTTCCATAGATGGAAACATAGGTGACTTTAAACGAGAGCGCTAATATATCATTTATCACATTCACTTATTTTTTTAACTGATAACTCCAATACTTTTGAGTAAGTCTTAAAAATTTTTAGTGCTTTTCTGGAATTTAAAATTTTATTGATCGACTGCTCGTTACATGCCTGTTTGTTTGATTCTTCAAATGTTGTTTCGCTATCGATATTTTACCGTCTTGCAGTTGATAATTCTCATTTATGTCAGACTGTTTACCGGTTATGACCTGAAAAATTTGACTGCTGATGTGTTTCCACAGGTGGACGTGAATGGTGATGGGGCTCACCCTCTGTGGAAGTTCCTGAAGGAGAAGCAGCCCGGCACGCTGGGTAACTTCATCAAGTGGAACTTCACCAAGTTCGTGATCGACAAGGAGGGAAATCCTGTGGACAGATTCGCACCCACCACAGATCCTCGCAAAATGGTCGAGACGCTAAATAAGTACTTCTAATCCGCGATAGGGCATTCAATATCACTTCAGAACAAAGCAAAATGTGATATTAAGTTTCCACAGATAAATTGTATCACAACTCTTTAATTAATTATTTGAGTGGCAATGTAATTTAACTATAATGTATTATAGATATCTGAATATTAATAGTTATTTGTCACGCATCTCTTGAGCCTCATATTTATGAAGCTTTTAGACCAGTATTGCTTTGTCCGTAGTATCTTATAAAACAGAGTTGAATCTATGTAAACTTTTTAATTTCAACTGGTAACAATTACTTAATTAATAACAATTTCAATTTAGCCATCTTATATTTTATCTATGAATGATGTTAAAAATTCGTGGACAGTAGTATACACATTTAATATTTTAAACAATCACCATTTTGACCATAGTGCAATGATTCTCAATAACGTACACTGTATAAATGTAAAAGGCTTTCTATATTAGATAACTGGAAAGAACTTATTATAGTCATGATTAAAGCTTCAGAATGTTGGTTTTACCTCTGTATCATGAACTGAGTTTAACATCAGAGGGTATTGACTTTATTAGTGTATGTAATTATCAGAAACTGTTACTGAATCTTTAAATGTTTTTAGATATTACATAATTTTTTTTAAATTTAACGATCAAGGAAAAATTTCAGTGCATATGTACATCAGTTATTAACAAACTAGAGATTAAGGACAATCAATATGTGTGTTGTGTTTTACTGATGGTACTATCCTGAAGCCGTAAAAAATTACTAAATCATATGAACAAAATATTTTTAGAAGAATTTACTATATATAACTCAAACGAAGAAAAAACATGGTAATGTTGCCAGAAATTATAACAAAAGACAAAATGTAAATTCAGGATCTGATATTGTAGTAGAAATAACATTCTGATATTCAGATACTCACATTTGTGACTGATGTAGCGAAAACGATCAAAACAAACAGTTGCAAAAGCAAAACAGACATTTCTTGAAAACCATAAATCCTTTAGTACCAAAAATTTCGAAATTTTCTAAAATTATACATTTCAAGCTTGGATTGAAGCAATATTAAAAATAAAAAAATAAAAAATACAAGCTTTTTAAATGCAATGGTATAGGCAATTGGTGAAAATATGAAATGAATGTGTTCCAGAAATATCTGATGAGGAGACAAGTCTCTTAGAAAAAAACACATTTGAAGTAGTGTCAAATTTTAGATACATGGGATTTCTTATTTTATTAATAGAGGTTATAGTTTAAGAAAAATATTATAAAGGAAGACATACGTAAGGAAGCAGGAGGCAGTAATAGAGTAATAGTTATATTGAGATGAAGATCCTAGCTCAAGTCGGGAGGAGATGGAGGACTTCAAACTAGTGAAAAATTGGAGGGTTCGAAACATAAGAATCTTTAGTTTAAGCAACTTCAGTTCTACAAGCTATTATCGTTGAGCGATGACTTGCACAGAATTCATGTAGTTGTGCTGCTTAGGTTGGAAGCTCTCATGGAACCAACTAATGAAACACCGTAGGCTTCAACTATCAGCTTAGTTAGGTGCGTCGCTTTCAGCGGAATTTAAAGGTGGGGGTATTCTAAAAACCGCAAAAAAGTTATAATGGGTGATTGAGGGAGCTTGATGAACTAGAAGAACTTGGCAAATGACCAAGAAAATAAGAATCGTAGTAAAATAATTGCTACGCATTCGGATTCGTGCTTTATATTGAAATCCGACGACTAACGCATCAATTTCTGCAGTCGCGCCATGTTGATCGCTGAGTTTTCCTTTGCTTCACACATGACTCAAGAATGGCTGAAGACAATGGTAGAGAACCTCTTGTCAATGACTGCTAACTTCACAATTATCAAATGTGGTATATCCACGTAGGAATGTTGTATAGTTGGGTAAAGTCGAGCGTTTTCGGACAGTTTTTCAGCCAATCAGAAGGGAGGAGCGTTTTCGGACAGGCAGGTTGAGACTTGTCCGGCCACGCTCCCCTCTATTGTTATGTAAATGAGGCTAGGTGACCAGAGTTTGACCGGCCTTAAGGTGCGTTCCCACGGCGCGTCCCTCGGCGCGTGCTAAGGAACGCCTGTCATCTTTGCCGCATATATTAGCAGAGACGACGCACCTCGACCCACCGCCAGGCGGTAGAAGATGAAAGGCGCGTACTGCCTACCACGCGCCGTGGGAACGAGCCTTTAGGCGGTGACAGCTTTGATGAATTGTAACCTAATCCCCTTACTAACTTAAGTCTGACCGGTCTTAACTTGCCTGAGAGCGCTTCCGCATCCATAAGGACCTGTATGTTTATGCAAATGAGGCAAGGTAACCTAACTCAGACCGACCTTTTGTGACATAATTCAAAGAAGACCGCTCCTGTTGTTGGAAACCAATATTAATGACTTTGATGACATAGGACACCTGGCCTACAAACCACAGTCTGGTCGGTGTTTTGGGACCAAGTTCAAAGGAGACCACTGCTATTGTTGACAGGGGGCACCACCTGCTTCCTCGCCCTTCTCCCTCCTCCTCTTCATGGCCTATCTATTTATGCAGGTTGAGACCTGTCTGTCTACAAAATCTCACGTATAAGATTTCATAGGGAAGGCGAATTACAGCTCCACGGTCGTATTAATGACAATTGCTGCAGTTACACGGCGTTAATATCCTATATCTTAATTAGCAACCAAGTAGCTCGTCAATTAATAAATTAATTTCTTTTATTATAAATAATTTTGCCATAAATATATAATATTTTAATTTGATTAAACGCGATATTTATTTTGGATTAAATAGTAATTATGATTGAAGCCGCTAGATAATTATTCAGTTATTGCGTAGTGGATTAATGCATGTGTATCTAATTTAAACGGTCCTATGTCTTAATTATAAATTGATTAAACACTACATAATTTTTAATTAATTATCTGCTGTTAAAACCGCCAGATTATTCAATTATTGCGTAATCGAACACCACGTATGTATTTAGTTTAAAGGGTTATTAATTAGAAGGACTCAGCTAATTTCAAATCGTAATAATTTGATTTTATATAATCTCCAACTCAATAATCTGTCTAAATGTTTTATTTATATATTTAATACACAAACATTTCGCAGATTGTACGAATTCACATTTTCGGGGTTTGGAACCGGGCGAATAGCGGTTCATGCCCTGGTGGTATCAAAAACAAAACAAAAATCATTTCACCTCAAATATAGCGTGTTTCATATTGTTAGAAAAGACGTGTTCTAAAAATCATATAACAACAAACCGATTTTTGATTGAATGACGTATTCATGAAATAATTGATTTTGTGTGGATGACAAAATTCCATCCTGAAATACCGAGCTCAGCGACCACTGCAATACAAAGCTAGGAACACCAAAAGCGCACCCACCCCGCTAGTGAAAACACCGTGAAGTCCATCCCTGCCTGGGGTAGCGGACGGCTTATTGTGTGCTGCCGGGCCGAAGCGTTTTCTCGTCATACATTTAAAATACAATATACTAATAATGCGACGTTAGTATCTCCTAAACGGATTAAGATATTTATCTCGGATGAATTGCCTTCTACTCATCGTGAGATTACCAATTAATAGAGGTATTACACAACATATCACACGACATGTAACAATATACAGGTGTAGTACAAATTCGCTTTATTAAACCGAGAACGGTAGGCCAGACCATTACCACTCACCCACTAGGCTCGGGTCATAGCGGTTTGAATCATTAACGTTGAGCTGATACAACGACGAGATCAGTAATTTGTCTTACAAATCCTAGCTATATCAACATCACTAGAAACGTAAAAGGTATGGGGTAGGAACAGGAAGATATTTAGCCACGCTTTATGAAAGTACCTTCCCGGTAATCTCATGCAGTTACATCGAGAAACCATAAATCTGGATGATCCTTTTATCTATCCTGATTATCTTTTGTTGGAGGTTTCCATATTCGCTTAGTGTGATAGTTGGACTATTCAGAGTTCTACCTCAATGACTACACAAATGAAATAACCCCAGATACTGTAACATTGTAAAAGGTTGTCGCCTGATCAACACTACCTCTCAACTCTACGGGAGGACGACCACTATCAGTAATTCACAATGCGTTTCACGTCGCCTTTTACCGACACTTTTACAGCGGAAAAAAATACGGTCGCGGGTGTTAAAAGTTTACCTAACTGAATACGGAAACTTTTCATGAATGTGATTCGGGGAGGTATATGTTATCCACATGACTCTGAGTTGATTTTTTTGTACTAATGTTTTTCCAGAGCATATCACTCAAGAACTTACAAACTAAGGTACCATTCCTGCATTCGCCTGGAGTGATTGGGGAGAACCATGAAAACCGAACCGTGTTTGCTAATTAAGTTGGTTGCACACGAGTCAAAGGTCTCATGTTATTTTTGTATTCTTTGAATTGTATAAAATAGAAGTAACTTGTCGCACAAAATGAATACATTACAGTTGTATGCAATTCAACGATTCCCTTACTCTTTATACAATATTTCGAATACTCATCGCGGAGTCCAAGATTGGGGGGGGGGATATGTTTAGAAACAAAGCTGCATGAAATCACTGCTTTAATATTCAAAATATCACGAATGTTAGTTTCTAGCAATAGTGTTTGAAACCTCAAGCCGAAACACACAGTCAAAGGAGAGGGTCCACACACGCTGTCAGCCTTCAGGAAAGCCTGCTAGCTCTTCATGTTTCAAACATCATGCTGGGTTTCAAGTGAAGCCATTTATTCCCGAAAGCTTGCCACAAGTTCACAATAATTGTTTACAGAGACGGTGATAGAAGCCTAATGTATATCTGAGAAGATGATCCCAACTCCAATCAATGACTTTTCGAAAGAGGGTATACACAAGTTATAAATCTATATGCGAAACTTTATAAAAGCCATCAACATTTCAACGATCAGAGAAAAACCCTGTATTTCGTGGCATGTGAATAACTTTCATCAGATACTCGCCAAAATCTTTTCTGCTTGTTTGACAATTCTGATGCTTTTGAGCACGAATGTAAACACGAGACAAACACAAAAACTTCCTCCCGTATCAGAAATAGTTCCCTGTATTGCTGCAAAAGGAGGGAAAATACTGACTACTTAAATTGTGTCTTGTAGCTTAGAAGTGGCATCTAACTACAAAGCCAGGGTAATGATTTTTTTTTCCACAATTTTTAGTGACTGTCGCGGGACACATTATTTTTAAAAAATTCACAGCATCGTCGATTCGATGCTGCTGATATTCGCCATTGGTAAGTTGAACAGACTGCCTACTGTGCCATATGTATACACTCCATACACACAACAGTTTGGTATTACCAAATGTATAATGTTTGAATACTGCGGTAGTTGCATATTTCACAACTTAAACTACGAAAGTGACGCTGTGAACTTACTATCTTCTATCTGAATGTAAATAATGTATTTTTGCGAGGGGATTTTGCCTCATATCATTGTTTTTGCTGTGATGTCAGTATATATTTAAGAATGTCTGTCAGGGGTTGTTCTTTAGTCTAATTGTGGCTCTATAACATCTGGTGCGTAGGCGAGCTGGAGACTGAATGTAAATGTGGTTCGGTGTGGTATGTAGAGCGAGCATATCAACATCTGTTCTGCTGGTTTTCACGATTCCCTAGGATTGATCTGTTTCGTGAGGTTTGCTTGCAACTACAGAAATTCTGTCTACAATATACTTATAAAAAATTCTTTAACTCTAAGAATCCATACAGTTTCAAAGAGCATAGTAGATTTCATGCGCTTTAAACAGTAGTATAAAACGGAGTAGAGAAATCCGGGCTGATATTTACTTACTTGGAATTTCGGATTTCCTTATTATACATGAAGTGTAATATAAGATGTCGGAATGTGTATAGTTGATTACAGACATGCATCTTTTGACTTTGGGAATAAGTATTAAACAGCACAACAAATCCTGACTTCTCTGTACTTTCAAATAAAATGTAATGTCGTGCGGTCTGGTACAGTTTCTCCGTCGTAACAGCTTTACCTAATATGTTGGGGGAACCACAGTTTAACGTGAAATCCCACGGAATCGTTCAGGCGCACTTGTAGTATAAACTCGTAACCTTACTCCAGAGCAGAACCTGTGTACTTAATGGGTCAAGCTAACAGTACGGTGCATTTCATACTATTTTAATGGATGAAATCTTTGATAATTTCCAACATGAAGATGCCAAACCGTCTTTGCGAGATTAAGAGTTTACACACACAACTTCGTGGGTGGGCCCATACTTTAGGTATGTTTTCAACCCAAGTGAGAAACGTCCACTTCATTCCTAAATGGTTACAACAGCTATCTTCATGTATTATCCCTTCTACCAACATGCATAGAAATCCCTAATCTATATGTCCCGATGGGGATTAACACCGGCATCCTCCTGAATGAGAGGCCACCACTCTAGGCGAAATGATAGGTGTCTAAATTATAAGCGTTTGATTTAAAACTGACCTCTGCATAGCATCAGTTAATCGTTAACACAACAGAAATAGCTGTATGATGCAAATTGAAATCAACACTTCACGAAATACATCATATGCTCGTTGCTTTTGACAAAATGTATTCAATTATAACGACCAGCTGTAGACCTCGTGTTGC
The DNA here is from genome assembly GCA_031002005.1 of Vandiemenella viatica. Classification (NCBI taxonomy): domain Eukaryota; kingdom Metazoa; phylum Arthropoda; class Insecta; order Orthoptera; family Morabidae; genus Vandiemenella; species Vandiemenella viatica. The sequence goes on along the minus strand of JARYHS010013631.1, from coordinate 3,078,459 downwards.
TAAGTTCACTTCACGCACGTTTAAACTAGCATTAGATGCCAGATTGATGAATTGTGAGGCAAGTGTTCGTCCACAAACGGAATTTAACAGACTTACAGCCATCTCCACCACCACCACTTCACCCACAACACCTGTCCTTCCACAGACAGGACTGAGCAGATTTACCCCCACCACCACGGACCTGTTTACCGCCCAACCGGCCTGTTAGCGTCAGTGTTCAGACATGGCCCGCCAAGTACTATTGTTTTCATCGGTTTATCAGCTCAACGCTGGTGATTCAAAACGTTTGACGATTGGCTTATCGTTCAAGCACGATTTTGAACCGGTAGTGGTGCTGGAAAAAGCTGGGCACAGCACCAAAGTTACATAGTTATGAAGAATAGAATGTGCTGATCCAAGTATTTGACGCAATGTCCGATTTATTCAACACAGCCAGCGACCTGACCGACGTTCCGCTCGGCGAGCACTCCATCTCCTGCCGAATAGGTGGCTGGGATAAAAACTGTATGTGTTTATCGCAATTCCTATCCTGTCAGCTGTGTGTTCTTCAGAGAATCGACATGGCAAAACCTCTTCGACGTGCAGCCTGCAATGATGAAGCCTTGACCATCAAGAAAACGTGGTGCCACCAAGTTGCAAGTTATTACAAGGAGTTTGCGAACATCTTAGCCAATAACATGCTATGTAACTATCAGATGGCTAAGGTTCTAAAACTGGAAAATGTGCATATTAATAATAATGTTAACTGCACGACCCTCCACAAGACTGAATCATAACGGACACAAACATTAGATGATATATAAATCGTGTTTAATGTAAGATAACATGTGAAAATGTACAAAATAGATAAAAATTCATGAATACTCGTCAAATATAACAAAGGTTGGTGCAAAATTATGTCAATTTCCACCATGAATGAAATCTACGGTTGACATAACAATTGTATGTGCCTGTAACACAATACCAGCCATTTAATCTGCATGAATTGGCGCAGAGGGTTATAGAAATGTGTATCATATGGGCAAAAATACAGAAATTGTATGTTTCTGCTGTCAAGGCAGTCTCCAATTAAACCTGCAAAACCTCCACTACACAACATCACGTTACCATCATGAGGGTGTATAAAGGATAACACATAGATGTTTGCATCATACCGCTCAATATTATCTATCACAGGTGTTGGCAGTATGTATACACACGCCAACATCACCATAGCTGCTACAACCATCAGTAGGTAGCTTAATGCAGGATGTTAAATTGCTTGTTTAGTAGGTTAGAGTACGTTTAGGTTAGGTTAGTTCAGCTCACCTTAGGTGTACTGTGTGGTTATTATACTCTATTAGGCCACGACAACATGATGTCCTTGAGATTTTGAAATCCAAGAATACTTGCCGTGGCGGCTTGGGCTCCACAATAACTGGCGGCTGCGAAGCGCATATAAAAACGCGTTGTATCCCAAAAACTGGTGCGCAAAACACCGGTCTTCTTCGTTCGCGACGCGCTGTGCATAGAATCATTCTTACATTTAATATTAAGTGGAAAGTGAAGGATAAAATCTTTTCTGGATTACAGGAGTTTACCTGGGTGGCCCTTGTCGTGTGAACAAAGGAGAGTAATGTGGAAAAATGGTAGTTTTCCTCACTGACACCCGAGAGGCCATCGACTAGTTTGCGAACAGGAAACACTCTAGGGACTCATTCGAAAACACTCTAGGAAGAATAGCCCAGAATCATTTTTAGGCACAATAGGCTTCTAGGATATGAATCTACTTTAAGGACGGTGTTGGTTTTAAACTCTGCCGTGAGCATGTAAATAAATCACAGTGTAAGACGGAATATGGCCGGTGGTCCCTCCAAAAGACGTGTGACGTGGGGATTTTACTTCATGGACGCAAACCCAACCGGCCAATCAAGCGGTGTTTTCAGTACAAATAAGCCAATAATGTTGTTGAATATACTAAAATGCCATGTTTCTCCGATCCACATGACCAACGGCGAGGGAGATGCAGTTTCCAAGATGCCAGGGTTGGCTAACGTCAAGCTAGTGTCGTTACTCAACTTTTCACTGTCATGTGCGCCAATGTTGCCCGCAAACTTCCAAAAACATAGTGACAACAATACATTATACCGTCAGCTAACACGAGGCTCTGATCTTCTCGTCGCTGCGCATGCAGGTGATGTGGGAAGGAGAGTCAAGTTTCTGTTAGGTGTGGTAAGTGTGGCATAAGCAACAATATCTAATTCTGTTACATTGCGTCTCTATACCAGTGTTGCCACTATCAGAGCCCCAGCCTTTGTATTTTGGGTTGGGACGGCAATGCAATAAGTGGTGATTCGGTTTATACCATCGACATTGCTGCTGTGGTCTAACGAAACAGATAACGCTTGTGAGACTACCAGGTACTTGAGTTATGAGATTCTCCACTGCAAACTGAGTGATTCGCGATACGCGGAATATAATGACCGCGCTGACCCTTATCGCCGACTGAATGCAGTGTTCGGCTGCGATATCGACAAACTGTGGTACATAAATACAGCCGTATCAAACGTCATGAGGCAACAGAATTTGCCAGAACAAGGAGTGAGACAAAAGACTTGGTAGGAAGGCACAAGCACTGTGGAGTCGAAATGGGAAGAGTTCAAGCAGATAATAAAAAAGGGTGAAAAATTAATTTCAAACAGAATAAAAAATAGAAGTACAGAAAATACGAACTATAATAGGGAGATGGTGCGATTAAAGAGATTGGAGAGAAGAGAACAGAATTAAGAGACAGTAATATATAGGGAATACTTAACACAACTAAGTAAGAAGTTAATAGCAACAAAGAAGGTGGTTAAAGAGGGCTGTATGAAGAATGTTATTGGTGCTGGGGGACCACTGACGTATCCTAGAAATTTCTATAGTTATATTAGAAAACTGAGGGAAACGGAGGATGTTGAGACAATTACAGAGAAGTATGGAAAAGAAGTTACTGAGGATTTGAAAAAAGCAGAGATTTTAAGTAATTGGTTACTGAGAGCATTAGGGACAATGAATCCGAAACGGGAGGGTCTAAATCGGATAATGAGCTTAACAACACAATCAGAAATGACAAGACTAAGAAATTTGAAATTCACTCTGAGGACATCATAAACGAACTAAGAAAGCTGAAAAAACCTAAAAGAGCTGGTGTAGATAACATTACTACGGATGTCTTAAAGTTCGCAGGATATGACATTGTACCTCATGTTGAAACGTTATTTATATAGAGTAGTACCGCTCCATAAAGGAGGTGGACAAGTGTGTTACAAAATTACATGCTAGTCAGTTTAGGATCAGTGTTAGTTAAATTAATGGAGAAATTGATATACAATAACGTCAGGAGAATCAGTGAGGAACTTAGTGGTTTTCAGGTTGATAATATTGCTTTAAGCAACGATATTCATGTGAATCTTAGTAAGCATGTTCAATAGATTTCAGATAAATTTAACAAAGAGGGCCAAATTTATAACATATTACTAGATCTTTCAAAGGATTTTGATAGAAATAATCATAAAATGGTGCTAAATAAGGTAAAAACTATTTACGTTTATGAAAAAGTAATTTTCTGAGCAGAAGAATTCTTAAAAGGTACAAAGCAAAATGTTAGGGTAGGAAACACAGTATCAAAGGAAGTGGAAGTGAAAATGGGAGTGCCACAGTGTATCGTATTGAGACCATTTTAATTAATGATTGTATTGGCGGATTACTATCAGAAGTTAGGTTGTTTGCAGATGACATAATCTATACTAATATCATAAATGTGAAAGTAACTCTGTATTTCTGTCTGAGGAATACTGAAGGTGGCAGCGTCTACCAAACCCCTAGAAGAAGAAGAAGAAGAATGAAGAAATGAGTAAGTCTGGCATCACCTTCGGCTGGTACGAACCCCACGCAAGTGGGGCTCAATAATACATGACCACGCCAGCTGGTCAAGGGAGCAACAGTGCCCCTGTGTCTTTCAGTGCATTGTAACGGACGTCAATGTGGCTTGGGAAGTGTCTTCGATCCTTGCCATGACAGCGTCGCCGCCACGAGGTTCCCCGTGGGCACCCGCAAGGGTGGCTAAAGACGTTTCTTTCGAGAGTCCGTACGTTCCCTCCAACGGATATGGCGGAGGGGGGGGGGGGGTGATTCTTCCGAGTCCAATTCCAAGGCGGGGGTGGCTGTTGGGTGGCAAGGTAGTCTGCTGGCTTGGTTCTCGAGGGGGTTGGTGGGCCTGGCTCGGGTACCCCCGATGATGGATCCTAGCACTGATGAAGCGGCCAGGGGGGAGGCGCAAACTGAACCTACGAACGGTATGTGTGTTTCTTACACCCCCAGGGGTCTGGGCCTCCCGTCGGGGAGACTTAGATGACGGGTCTGGCGCACCCGGGGGTCCCGAGCCTCCCCGATGCTTTTCTTGTATCGTTATAGGTACAAGTTAGAGCATGTGGGGAAATTTTCTCCCTCTGGGCGATGTGGTGGGTTGATTGAGCTAGAACTGTCTGTAAACAGCTTTATCTGAATTGTGATGACTAGCAGTCTTTGAAAACCGCTAGTCTTGGTGTTGTACCTATTGCTTCGACCAGGAGGGGGATATTGCTGGGCGTCGGAATGTGGTCCTTGTAGGGGGCGGTTGTAGGAGGCGGGTTGTACTGCCTTCGCCGCCCCCGGGACCTATGAACTATGTCCACAGTCCCGTCGCCCTCGACTTGAGGCTGGCGGTTCAGGAGGGATCGCGTCCCCTGTTGGACGGAAGGCTTGTGGGTAGTCAAGCTGCATCTAGGCGCACTACGGTGTTGGCCGCTGCTCAAGTGCAGTGAGCAACCTTGCCCTGACTGCTCCAGTGTTGGGGGTGTCCTGGTGAACGAAGAAAGCATCGATATGATTTTACTACAATAACCATATTTTGACTACTGTGAAATTCTGGGCTATGGCTCAAACACTAGAGTAATCACAAATAACAAGGATGGGGAGGTGGAAAAGGCCGCCGTACTCATCGTGAACCCATCATTAGAGGCTCTACTACTGTCACAATACTCGGATACTCATGTTGTATGCGTGGTGGTGTCGGGGCCGTTTGGAGAAGTAGAAGTAGAAATTAGAAAAAATAGTAAGGGGCCTAAAAGATAAACACATAATAATAAGTGCAGACGTGAATGCCACATCTCTGATGTGGCACTCAAGAGTCCCAAACGAAAGAGGCGAAGTGTTGGAAGAATTTATCAACCAATATGGACTTGTTGTGTTGAATAAAATATCGGAAATCACTACCTACTCCTCTGCAAGTGGGGATACCAATATAGATATAACAATGTGCACACCCACCTTGCAGACAAGAATAACCGAGTGGGATCTTCATTGCGGGTGGACAACAAGTGACCACAGATGCATCACGTTCAAGATGCAAATGTCCACCCTAATAAAGAAATACGTGATTGCGGAACGATATAATGTTAAAACCACAAGATGGCGTGATTTTTATGCCTTGGCAACGGCCAAATTCAGTTACTTAGATGAATATCGTCAGCTTAGTGCTGATGAAATGGCCACCAAGTTACAAGCCGATATCACAGAAATTTGTGACGGCTCAGTGAGGAAAAGAAGAATACAAGCGCGGGCAGTCCCCTGGTGGGACGAAGACCTCAACAGGGCGCGAACGAATGTTAGATATTTAAGAAAAAACTCCAACAAGCCCGAAAAACAGGCGACGCACTAGAAACAACCAGAGCCAGGCGAGAGTACGCAATAGCCGCCAATGGGTACAAGCAGCAGATTAGCAAGAAGAAGGCAACCACATGACAAAACCTAGTACAAAATACAGGGAATAAAGAACCACGGGGCATTGTGTATTAAATTATCAGAGGCAAACTAAGGAAAGACCCCGTACTAAACTCGGTCCTAGTTGCAAACGAGCAGTACGCAACACACTGGGATGAGACAGATGGAGAAATACTCACCCAGCACGTCCCCGACGAGGACACATCCTCCTATACAGAGGATCAAGAAGCAATGATACAACTAAACCAACAATATATCGGACCATCAATAGAACAACAACTTCGAAGTGAGGAGATAGCGCAAGCAATTAAATCATGTAAAGTAGGGAAAGCCCCGGGTCCTGACAATATTGATACAGCAACAATCAAAAGAATATGGAAAAGGACCCCGGGAATAATTGAACTGGTCCTAAAGCAATGCTTCAGGGAACAAACATTTCCATCTCCTGGAAAACAGGGAAACTCTGCGTAATCCCAAAAGGTAACAGAAAGCCGAAAGATTCGGCGAAATCATACCGTTCAATTTGCTTGCTCCCGGTAATGGGCAAAATTCTAGAAAAACTAATAATTTCCCGAATCCAGAAAAGTACGAAGCAGAAGGGCTTAGCTCCCCTCTGAAATTTGGATTAAAAAAGGGACTAGGAACCGAGGACGCGGTTAATAAACTAATTTCCTTATCTATCCAACCCTGAAATACACCGTTGCAGTGTTTATAGATATAAAAGGAGCCTTTGACCATCTATGGTGGCCAACATTACTTCAACGGCTCCGAATAGCAAACTGTAACAACACACTGTATAAACTAGTCTGTATTTACTTCTCCAATAGGGAAGTATGTGTGACAACACCCTCTAGAAAAATATGGCAGAAAGTCACAAAAGGGTGCCCACAAGGATCGCCAAGTAGCCCATACTACTGGGACATTGCCCTAGACGACCTTTTAAATAAACAAACTGGTAAACCTTGGTTTGTAATTGCATATGCGGACGACCTAGTCGTCGTATTTAGTGCCGGAAACAGACGACAGCTGGGGAACAAATTGGCACATAAGCCCTAACAGAAATCAACTTATGGCTAAACCAAAACAAAATGGAGATATCTACAGAAAAAACCCAGGCAATGTACTTGAAAGGAAAACTCACGGCCAATAGACCCCCTCAGATCTAGTTAGCAGGATCCAGTATGAAATTTGTAACACAAGTTAAATACCTGGGGGTAGTCATCGACTCAGCTAGAACATTCTTCAAACACTTTAAAGAACCACAAAAAAAATTGAAGGCCACGATTTCGGGCCTCACAAGAGTAACAAGGAATGAATGGGGCCTAAAAAAGGGCACCATTATACAGATGTACAACTCGATCTACCTTCCCATAGTGACACGTTGCGCATCTGTATGGGCACATAAAGCAGTACAATCGCACCACCGAAGAGCATTAGACGCTACACATCGCCAATTCCTGCTAATGATGAGCAACGGGTGTTGAACAGTCGCTAATGAAGCTCTCCAAGTGCTAACGGGCTGCATGCCGCTGGACTTGGAAGTAATCAAAAAAGCATTCATGTACCACATTAAAAAAGGAAAAGAAGCCGAATACATACGCATCTATGTTTCTGAAAATGAGCTTCCCCCAGGTACAAGACAACACCGCAAGGGGATGATTCAAAGACGACAATACGTCAACGTAAAGTTGAAAGAAATATGGCAACAGAGATGGGAAAATAACAGGAACGGCAGGCACACGTTCGAATGGATAGCCGAGGCCAGCGCATGGACAACAGGCTGGCGGAAAACAACAAGTCTTTCTTATCCGACCACGTGCCTTATAACGGAACATGGGCTGAAGCAGGCCCTATACAATCGGAATCTAGAAGAAAATAACCTGTTCTGCTGTGGCGAGCCGGAATCTGCTGTGTAAACTTTCAAGAACAACGCGAAGAGCTCCAGCGCCATGTCAACCTGGGAACTCCTGATAGGCGTCAACAGCTGCTAGAAACAGAAGAAGGATTCCGAGCGCTTTCCACCTTCGCAAAGGCGGCATTCGAGAGGAGGTCAGCGCTACTTCAACCTTGAGTAGCAACAAGAAGAATCGTCCACAGCCTAAACAAGAATGGTCCTGCAAATCCCAGAGGGACGTCAGAGATGACATACATAGCAGCCACATCAGTCCCTGCACAAGATATTACATACTGCCTCTTGTTGCCAAAATAGAACCTCTAAATATGTGGGGTTCGGTAGCGCATGGGTCCTCGGACCCGGGCGGAGCAACACTGCTCTGACGGCTTATACTCGTGCGCTACGACGGTGCTCTTTGAAGTTTAGACAGGCAGGGGGCCCCGGCGCTCTGACGGTGCCTAGACGCTGTGTTGGCGAGCGGGTCCCATAAGCTACTCGGTCGCTGCGGCTACCGCCATGTCCTACGGACACGGACACGGGTGGAGCTGGGTGGCAGAGGGATGATCAGAGAGGCTCGCTATACGGCCAGGTTTTGGAAGGGTCTTCGGCCTGGTTCGTGGTGGCGCTACGTTCGCGTCGTGTCCCCGTGGGCACCCATAAGGGGTGGCAAAGTGCGTAATGCCTCACCGTCTCCACTAGAGTGGTGAAATTCTGCCACAACGGTGGATGATTCGGTAGAGCCCAATACCGCGGCGGGGGCGTAGTGAAGTGGTATGATAGCACGGTGTGGTTGGAGTGGCGGATGAGGGCTTCAGCTCGGGTGCTGCTTAACACTTCAACCCGGTCGGTGGACCAAACATCTGTACGTATGTGTGTTTCTTACGTTTTCAGGGCCAAACGGCTAATCCGATCGTGATGAAATTTTACAAGGCGATGTTATAGGTCATAGGATACTATTTTCTGTATAGATAATACAATTGTCATGGAATTATGAAAAACTCTCTGGAGAGTGAACGACAGATTCATAATATGAATACGTCTCTGTAATGCCTAGTAACGGAATGGGTTGGTAGCGCAGTGGATACGGTGCTTACTTCATAAAATTACTAGTCTGGCCTCCGGTTCAAATCCCGCATGGAGCAAAAATATTTAAGAATTGTTTTTCATCGTATGAGCCAAGCCTGGGAGTTCTGCCGTAAGTATTCCATGTTAAAATGTAGGTCCCATAAATTCAGGTGTGGATTGGGTGGCAAATCGCAGGCGGCCGAACAGTGCCGTATGTGTTTACTTTATTTACGCTATACTGGTTGCACAGGTTTTGTTTCTCTCGCTGGCAGTTTGTGTGTGATCTACACTAATAATGTTATAAATGCGAAAGTAAGTCTCTGTGTATTTGTTACGTTTTGGCGAATAAATGGGTATGCCGATATTGATGGAATTTGATAAGGAAATACTTTGTATCTCTAGAAAGGCCACAGGATTCTGTTTTTTGGTATGAATAACAGTTTTAGTCATTACGTTTTGATAGCTTGTTGAATGATGACAGGCAGACGGATGCTTGTGTTAGTCTGTAATGATAAATCGGTCGCTCAGACTGTGCTTCTCTCGCATTCAGTTAGTGTATGATCTGTTAATAAATTTCATTTACAGACAAAACTAATTATTTAGTATACATTTTAATTTACGCTGCACTGTATTATTACTTTTTGTCTGCCTAAAAGTTTTAGGCATCAGTTTATTCTGTCTTCTTTTTTGATATGCCTCGTAGGCGTAAACCAGATCTAAGGTGTAGCTCCAGCAGAGCACAAGCAGCTAAAGTTATTAGAACCCAAGAATCTAATGCTCATGCTGAAGAAAGAAGAGAAGACAAAGATGAAATTGAGGCTGCCCTCAGATAAACCCTTCCTTCCCCCCCCCCCCCCCACCTCCACCATCTTCGTTTTTTCTGTTTTTAAACATGTTGGAATTGATTCTCTTTATGAAACGGGTTCGACGGTAAAATGCTAAAGGTGATGGTGTTCCCGACATGGTTTGTCGACTTGGTGTTGTTTGGGACAGATCTTACATAACTTATAGCTTTATATATCCAATTCTAACAATTAAATCCACGCGCACGAAATCTCGCGTAACTGTTAGTGCTATATAAAGGAATCAAAACGGTAGAAGACTATAAACAGCTGCAGAGTGATCTGGACAGGATATCTAGCTGGATAAGTCAACATAGGACGAAGATAAAGTCAAAGAATAGTCTGCTTATTAGGTACACAGATAAAAAAACTAAAGATTTGGGAAAGAATTTCTTGTTGAGGACTTGAAATGTAAATACCTTGGCATAATATTTGATAACAAACTCAACTGGGCAGGACACATTGATCAGGTAGAAGGAAAATGTTGTTGGAGAGAGTGACAAGAGGATGTTCTAGAGAAGTAAGGGAATTGGGTTACAAGCGTTGGTCATACAATTGCTTGAATATAGTGGTGTAGCATGGGACCCACATTTTGAGTATCAAATGCAGGAGTTGGAGGGTGTGGAAAGAAGGGCTCCTAGATTTGACTCTGTAAATTACCGCAGAACACCATCAGTAAGCAATATGGTAAATGAGTGGGAACTGGATCTCTTGGAAGTTAGGAGGAGGATGAAGAGAATCAAGGGAGTGTACAAGACGTATATTGATGACGAAGCGAGGAAATATATTTGTGGAAGAATTAGCATAGGTGTATGGAATGGATAAGATCGTCATGACCACAAAATGGCACTCGTTTTTAAGCATCAGTGCGTGGGAAGATTTTCTTTCGTTGGTAAAGGGGTCTGGGATTGAAATAAATTAACAAGAGAAATGATGAGTCACTTAAAAAAACGCTTAAAATTTAAATTTGAAAATAGTAGAGGGAAACAGTAAGCGGGAAGAGCTAAGGGGGAAAATTGAGGTGCAGGAAAATTGCCACCGGAGCAAGCGCTCCATTATAATAAAATAAAATAAAATTTAATTAACCTCTCCTGTTATTGTAATCTTTACATTCAGATTGTGGTGACAAGTATACAACTTTAAATCAATATATATGATTCTTCTGACCAGTAAAAGTACAATTATTCACGTGCAAAACCTATTTTTTATTTTATTTTTAGACGTGAATTCACCTTTAATTTGGCTTTCGTAACTTTATTTACTGTGAAAATAATGAAACTGATAATACAGTTTTGCATTGGAGCTCGGAACCTCTACATTCAAGCTCGGTCTACAACACTCGAGAGCCAAATGATCAAAGAATTTGTTATTCTGAGCGGAGACATTCATTCTCATCCTAATGTGATATAAGAGCCCATCAAATAATTTCGAATGGAAGGTGCTTCGTGTGAAGACATTAGATTGATCTACCCGGGTACGAATCTCAAAATTAAAAATTCTGTTCTTCTAAGATGCTTTTTCCACATTGACATCAACAAAATGAAAATTTTTGAAACACTATTTCAAATTTGATGCCAAAAGAAATGCGATTATAACTTTTGGAAGTAAGTACTCAGATCTAAATTTAACTACTGAGATTTTAATGGCAAACTTCATTAAATATGAGGCTTACTGTATTTGTTATGTGCTTTAAGAACACGCTGAATCTCCGTTTTATTAGTTACCGTTCACCGTTCATCCATCAAACGATGCAGAATGATTCTGTGTGTCGATTTATTCTGATCTGATTTACGTTGTTAAGGGATGAGTGGTAATGGGAAATAAACCTCATTATACTTTGTTTACTCCGTTATTTAGAATCTTGTGCCACAACAAAACCGGTAACAAGAGAAATGATACTTATTTATAACTTTACGGGCTATGCCGCGTCGTTTATTAGATTATCTAAGCTTTCAACTTTGCCGGCCTCGGTAGCGTAGGTTCGAATCCGGCCGCGGGCATGGATGTTAAGTGTTGTGTGTCTGTGTGTGTGTCCTGTCCGTCCTGTGGCGTCCGCACTTTGAAGACTATATAAAACACTGGATTTAACTGATACACTGAAAGCTTTAATATAACACATAGAGCTGGCTGTATGGCCTCAGCTGCCAAAAGCAAATAATAATAATAATAATAATAATAAAAAAAAAGGTTTCAACTGTTATACTCCAGCCTTCTTCAGAGATACTGTTTACATTTATGTTCACATAGCAACATTCGCCAAGCATCGCAGAGGGAAAGGCCGCTATCTTCGTTGATGTTGTTGGAATTCCTTAAGATTTCTGCTGGCTCTGACTGTTGGCGAGTTCCAGCTTGAAAAGTGACTTTTCTGACCAAACTATTTATTACTAACTAGACAAGTTCTATTGCATTTGTTCACGAGCCAAGGTGAGATGATGGTTGTGCCGAAGCTATACTGCTAGTAAATTGAAACCAGTTTCGATTTTTGGCTGCCATATCCCACCAACGCCAAATATCGCTGCACACTACACATGGATTTAATACAGTACACAACATATCCATTTGTATCCTTGATACTGCAGAATGTGGAATCTTTTATTTCAAAACCACTTCCAAAATGCAATCACGCATGTGTCGGGCTCCAATTATTATACAGCATCTAATTAAGCTACTTCTTGTGGAGCAGCCATTACCAAGTTAGTTAACATTTCACACGACGCTGTCGAGTTCATCTAACAGCACTGGACAACCTTCTGCGTAATTATACCCTTTCACGCCAAGCGTGCAACCCCTACCTCTTGAAATCCCATGACTGTTGGCATGTAAGTGTATACGCGGTGTTTCCATGATAATGATACAAGGTTTAAAGCATGATTGAGAAGGGCAAATGTATTCATTTCACGTAAGGAACGCTTTAAGTTATAAACCAAAGCATTTTTGTCGTAAGTTACAGGCGACGTAACATAACGGTAGGCAACCTAACCAACATGTAAGCGTACATCATGATAGCTCAGTTTTCATACGGTAATAGTAAGACGTTTCCTGAAAAATGGTTAAGAAGATGATGTAATGTTTTATAGACACCTTGAAAACCTGATCAAGTCACACTTGTTTTTTTTTTTTTTTTTTTTTTTTTTTTTTTTTTTTTAGAGCCATTCGAAAAGTGTGGTGTGTAGGATATCTTTAGACACCGGAGAGGTTCACCTGGCAAGAATGTCGTTAGAAAGACGCGATTCACAATTGTTTCATCCAAATTATATAGCATTGTACGTAGTACGTTCCTTTCCTTGAAATGATTTTGCAAGCAAGATCGTGGAGTGTAAGAGAAGTTCCCACGCTAATGACCTCGTTGTCGACGCGCCCTAAAGCCACGCCACAGAAGTTCCCAGTTCTCTAGAAGGATCCCACTTGCGATATCAAAATAATTAACAGTGAAGGTGCCTTCCGACTGTTACATAACCATACCCAAAACCAAAGGTCTATTCTCGATTACTTCTACTACATACCTGGGAAATAAGGAAGGGAGACGGAGACACGACCTATCCAGATTATTGCTACTGTTTCGTCTAACAATGGTTCCTTCGTCATTTTTCTGATTATCTATTGGCGACAAATGTGTACCAACTTTTAAAATAAACTTACAAAAGAAGATTTTGCATAACATAAAATACCCGAAATATCCATTGTGTTGTGCACCTAAGTAATTCTGGAAATTGAGTTTAATTGCGTAATATCAAGGACAGTGATATGTAAACAGTGGAGCATTACCGGCAATTGGGTGGATCTTAGTAGGAACGAGAAATGGTAGCCGTCTGGGTACAAAAAAAAAAAAAAAAAAAAAAAAAAAAAAAAAAAAAAAAAAAAAAAAAAAAAAAAAATAATTTCCACTTGGTCAACCATCGACTCCGAGGCATCTAGAGCTGCTTTGTTTGATGGACTCAGACTAACCTTTAACACAGTGAGAAAGTTCCTACGGACCGTGATTAACTATGCCATTGACACTTCACAGAGGACTGAAGAAAAACACTTTCTTTCACCGACGTGGGTAATAAATTCTACAGCGGGAAACATGGAATCTGTTGTGATTTTCTGGCAGTTTTATGAAAAATGGCTGACCATACATGTCACAGTGAAATTGGACCCTATTCCAGGCTGGAGAGAAAGTAAAATATTGGTTCAGAAAATGATCAAATCGGCTGGATTTCTCCATGTCCATTATGAGACACGGCGCACAGACACATCAAAGAGTCGATGCTATTTTTTATGGAGTTCGATTGTTTAGCATCCCTGTCTACTATGTGGTATCGGTACTCACCTTTACAAGGTATCAGTCACCTTAACATGTCAGAAGCTCGTTTGTCAGTAGATGCTTCTTAACAGCTTTGGACACCGTGCTTGCTTTATTTTAGAAGGCGTGTCACCTCGCAACTTAATCTACAAGAAAGTTTTATGATCCTTTTGTAGATTCTTAGTTCTGTCAACTTTGCATACACCGGCCCTTCTATTATGGAGGGGAGGGGTTGGGGAGGAGGTGCGTAAGGGAGATCCATTGCTTCCAACGACACTGGCAGGTATTTGATACGTTCGTACTTAACACTCCCTATTTCACAGTTTTTATAACAATAGTGTTTGGAATGTAAATGAAACACTACAATGTAAAACTGAAAGAACCGTGCTTCAAATTTTTCTCTTACAGATAAGTTTTTATAGAGCCGGACCCGGTGGTTGAGCGATAACGATCGGGCCTTAAATTTTGGAAGATGCGGGTTCAACTGCCCGTCCGGTCATCCACATTTCATTTATCCATGGTATCCCCAAATCAGTTCATGAAACGCGTGGATGGTCCCTTCAAAATACTATGGTTGAATTTGTTCCACTTCCTACCTCCCCCCCTCCCCCTTCCTCATTCTTCTTCGTCTTTAATGACGTTGATGAGCATAAAAAACGAAGCACATTTATGTTATCATCCAGCTCTAGCTGAAGCACAGTAATATTATTTATTTATAACTAACTTTGAATGCTTGTACTATCGAGATGTAACATCCATATATATTATTTCTAAAAGGCGTTTTTTTGTCACAAGCCATTATCTCCCTCCATACCTAAACGGAATCGATAAATGAGGTATCATTTTGAAGATTAAGGTATCCACTTTGGTTACATCATACTTTAAGAAAGAATTTTTTCAGAATCCGACCCTTAAAATTATTTCTAAAACGAGTTATTTTTTCTCCCACGAGCCAATCTCGCTTGATACTTATGCGAAATCGATAAATGACGTATCATTGTACAGACTAAAGGTCTCCGCTTTAATCACACCACATTTTAAGAAAGTAATTTTTCAGAATTCGATCCTTAAAGGGAAAAAGTATAAATATTTCTACAATGCGTTTTTCTCCCTTGATACCTAACCGAAATCGAGGAATGAGATAACATTCTACAGATTAAAGTCTCCACTTTGGTGACATCGTATTTTAAGAAAGAAATTTTTCCGAATTCGACTAAAAAGTGTTTTTTTTGCCCCCTCACGGCCTATTTCTCTCCCGAAATTGATAAATGACGTATGATTTTGAAGAAAAGTTCTCCGCCCATATTTTAAGAAAGGAATTTTTCAGAATTCCACCTTTAAAGTTTCTACAGTAAATTTTTTTTTCACGAGGCATTTATAGTCCTTGATACCTAATCGAAATTATGAGATATCGTTTTAAAGAATAAGGTCTCCAGTTAGGTAAAACCATGAATTAACAAAAAAAGTTTCCGGAATTAGACCCTTAAAGGGCAAAAGTAAGGGCTATAAAGGCTGTGCAAATGAAACAATTCAGAGCCATGCCGCTAGATAGCAGCAGCACATATAATAGATACACTCCTGGAAATTGAAATAAGAACACCGTGAATTCATTGTCCCAGGAATGGGAAACTTTATATACACATTCCTGGGGTCAGATACAACACATGATCACACAGACAGAACCATAGGCACATAGACACAGGCAACAGAGCATGCACAATGTCGGCACTAGTACCGTGTATATCCTCCTTTCGCAGCAATGCAGGCTGCAATTCTCCCATGGAGACGATCGTAGAGGTGCTGGATGTAGTCCTGTGGAACGGCATGCCAAGCCATTTCCACCTGGTGCCTCAGCTGGACCAGTGTTCGTGCTGGACGTGCAGACCGCGTGAGACGACGTTTCATCCAGTCCCAAACATGCTCAATGGGGGACAGATCTGGAGATCTCGCTGGCCAGGGTAGTTGACTTACACCTTCTAGAGCACGTTGTGTGGCTCGGGATACATGTGGAAGTGCATTGTCCTGTTGGAACAGCATGTTCCCTTGCCGATCTAGGAATGGTAGAACGATGGGTTCAATGACGGTTTGAATGTACCGTGCACTGTTCAGTGTCCCCTCGACGATCACCAGAGGTGTACGGCCAGTGTAGGAGATCGCTCCCCACACCATGATGCCGGGTGTTGGCCCTGTGTGCATCGTTCGTATGCAGTCCTGATTGTGGCGCTCATCTGCACGGCGCCAAACACGCATACGACCATCATTGGCACCAAGGCAGAAGCGACTCTCATCACTGAAGACGACACGTCTCCATTCGTCCCTCCATACACGCCTGTCGCGACACCACTGGAGGCGGGCTGCACGATGTTGGGGCGTGAGCGGAAGACGACCTAACGGTGCGCGGGACCGTAGCCCAGCTTCATGGAGACGGTTGCGAATGGTCCTCTCTGATACCCCAGGAGCAACAATGTCCCTAATTTGCCGGAAAGTGGCGGTGCGGTCCCCTACGACACTGCGTAGGATACGACGGTCTTGGCGTGTGTCCGTGCGTCGCTGCTGTCCGGACCCAGGTCGACGGGCACGTGCACCTTCCGCCGACCACTGGCGACAACATCGATGTACTGTGGAGACCTCACGCCCCACATGTTGAGCAATTCGGCGGTACGTCCATCCGGCCTCCCGCATGCCCACTATACGTCCTCGCTCAAAGTCCGTCAACTGCACATACGGTTCACGTACACGCTGTTGCGGCATGCTACCAGTGTTAAAGACTGAGATGGAGCTCCGTATGCCACGGCAAACTGGCTGACACTGATTGCGGCGGTGCCCAACCGCTGCGCAGCTAGCGCCCTTCGACGGCCAACACTGCTGTTCCTGGTGTGTCCGCTGTGCCGTGCGTTTGATCATTGCTTGTACAGCCCTCTCGTAGTGTCCGGAGCAAGTATGGTGGGTCTTACACACCGGCGTCAATGTGTTCTTATTTCAATTTCCAGGAGTGTATTATAAACTGCTTCACCAGAGTTGACAAGGAGTGAGTGCTTTATCGACAGATAACAACACCAAATGTCTGCAAACATTTTATTCGCGAAATTTTCACGTGGACTATGATCCCTTCAACACATATCACAGAAATATCAATATGCCGTGTGTATTTTGTTCAGATTAGTTGTATTCCGTTAAGATCATTGACAGTTTGTCATACATTTGTTTTATGGCGTTCAAAAGTTTTTCCTAATTGTTTTCTATTATGTGGTAGGTGTTACATACCTATTATACTAAACAAATAAACAATTGCTACAAATGAAGCAGTTCTCTTTCATCCTATTACAAACCACCGACGGCAGTACTCATCGTATTTTATTCGTGAAATTTTTGCACGTGTCGTCTACTTACTCATTGATACCGGTAGCTAAGAAGCCAGCTAATACTTGTATCAAGAGTAAAATGAGTCTATGTTTTTGTTTTATCTCTAATTTTCTGGAATTCTAGTTTGCGTGGTCTTCCAAATTGCAACACCAAATATATGTAAAATATTAAAGGCAAAGAGAGAGAATACTGTGACATCACCAGACCACTGTGAACATTACTAGCAGACCTACTGCAAAATTAGATTAGTTTTATGAAGAATGGTAAGTGATGCAGACTTCACTTTCTCCAATCTTCTTGATCACTATTACTTGTAGATGACACACCTTTTATTGTTAAGAATTAATAAGAAAAGATAACATTCTGTGTGTGGGTCCCAAATAATTAGGTTTTAGTACGTACTAATGCAGTGCAAGCTTTGGAAAAGTCATTTGTTTCCCGATGACTCCCTGTCTAAGGAAAAATTCAAGTTAACGTTCGGAACGACCCGATTAAGTCCTAAACAATAGCCGGAGGAGATTCTATAGGATCAAGTGAACAATATAGTGTTAACGTGAACTACGATTGTTTGGAACCACTTAAGTAGCGCTCAATTTGTGGTCTGTAAACGAGAAGAGCTCTCACAGAACAAGCAGCCTTGGGCGGAGAGGAAGCAATTACACTCGACGTAGAGGACGAACAGAAGCAATGTACACCATGGAGGAGAGCAAACTAGATCTCCTTTGAGTGGGCTCAGCCTTCAGACCAAAAGTCAATTACAATACAAAACATTTTAACATTCTTAACTCTACCGACGTAGTTAAAATTTTATGGAGCTGAAAACCAATACTCCCTCCAGATCATTCTATCATCGTGATTCCTGAAGCATCCTATATGGGAGCGTGCATAAACCACGTAGCTCCATTTTGTCCTCCTGTGAACCCCCCCTCCATCCCACGTAGCCCTACGTGGCTTTTGCCTCTACTCCCCCCCCTTTCACGTAGCACGTAGCTTTTTTCCCTTTTGATTCCAGAAGACATTTTGTACCTTTTTCTCTTGTCAGACTATTGTAAATTACATACGGAGATAACTAACTGAGGGAAATAAATATTCACCTGCTGTTGTGAGTTCTGTTCCCCATTGTAACTGTGAAAAATGTTATGAAAGGAAAGCTATGTGGCCTGGCTCGGAACACCCCCTCCCCCCACGTAGTCCAGCGTAGCCTTCCAGCCAACCCTCCCCCACCTCCCCCAGAGAGAGACACGTAGTTTGTGCACGCTCCCTATCCATATTTTGCAAAATTATTTTCTTTTAATAGTAGTCGGACAGTACGTACCACCGGGTTGATTAATTTATGGTAGCTCTCCGTAAAAGTGGTACGAGCCGACATCAACCACGAGCGCTCGGTGTGTCATGCTTTATCAGCGTGCACATCATGACTATTACAAGTCATGGGTACGAACAAGGTAATGACCTTACTATTGGACAAATCAGTTAGATTGTCTCATACACTACCACGTGAAATATTTGCATTCACCTTTAGTTTTTTGTCACTATTTTATTTTGTATTAATAAATGACTTCTTAGAGTTGTTAACGAATGACCATACTTTTTAAGACTCTTCATATAATGACAAGGAGACAATCAATGAAACAACGGTCGATGAGCTGTATTCCAATATTCAGAGAAAGGCAAAAAATCGATGACCTATGCAATCCTTAGAAAAATAAGAAATGGTGATATGTCAAAACGACTTACAATAGCTTTAAAAATATACCAGGGGAAAAATGAGAAAAACAAAAGAAGCATAAAAGACAAAAGTAAAGGAACAAAAGAGGACAATTTGCTCATGCATCAGTTTTTTTTTTTCTTGTGCTGCTTGTTTGGGAACTGAATGAAAGATAGGAGAAGGTAAAAACCCAGCGTCGGCAGATTCAGACCTACTCTTCCGAAGGATATCAAGGGCCCAACGCAACAATCGAATCACCGCCAACAGTCTCGTATGCTCCCATTTCATATGCCCTGCGGAGAGGCTTGGGACTGAACACAACCTGCTGGTTAGGAATTGTGCACACCAATCTCTTCTATACTGTGGGTCTGATGATGAACATTTGTACCAGCAGCAGGACTCGAACTCAGTGTGTACAAACCAACAATGGAAGTACTTAATGCATAACACTCAGAAGCGAACATTAACAGAACTAACTAACAGCAAAAATAATGTCACAAAAGACAAAGAAGAACAAATACATGTTTGAAAATAACGAAACGCGGTTAGGCCAGAAAAAAAAAAAAATAAAAAAATATAAATGTAGGCACCTTAAGATTGTAGATACAGAACAAAACTACATCCTTTTGGACGAAGAAGAATTTCCTGGTCGCAGAATCTCGGTAAGTAGTTTTACGTCAACAATGCAGCCACTGGTTGACGCTCGGACCTAGCATTTCGGAGGACGCTGGTTCACATCCCGATTCGGCCATCAAGACGTCTGTTTTACATGGTTTTCCTGTAATAACTCCAGGCGAATGCTGGGTGGTTCGTTTCCTTGTTTCTCATTCTCTACTGGCTCAAATAACTATGACGTAAATGAACCACGAATCTCCAAGAGAAAAATTGGTAGCAGGGAGAGCTATTGCTTGATGGTACTCGAATAAACGCGAGAAAAACAATGCAACCTAAAAACAGAGTTCCTCAGCCATGCATCCGAGATAATTGTATATTTAAATCGTAAATCCGATAATTGCACCGGGAAAGGGTAAATGCGGCGTAATGTGGAATGCGAACCACCCAGCATTCCTGGCGCACCTGAGCGACGATAAGCAAGCCATGTCATCAGTTAACGCTGTTTTGCTGCTAATATCACCTGGTAACATGTCTACCTTTCTTTTATTTTTCAACAGATAAACAGAAGTTTTTAGGGTGCACGATTCCAGTACGTACTAACTAGCGTAATAAGAACACGATAATACCCGGGTTTTATCTAACAGGTAATACCGCTGCCTCGCGACTGTTAACATGTCGTCATCGTGACGTCACGTTCACGTACAGTCAATTTTTCTGACAATAATTTAAAGCTGTACAATATCAATATAAACTGATATGCCGAAGGTGGATCAGATGCAGGCGGCCGCTCGTAAGCGGCCGCCGATGTCCGATAAGACATCAAAACTGAACATCTGGTTGTGTTATCGGACATCTTACCAGCGGCCGCCTGCATCTGATCCACCTTCGGCATATCAGTTTATGTTGATATTGTACAGCTTTAAATTATTGTGACCGAGCGTAGCGTTGTGACACGATGACGACAAGCTAACAGTCGCGAGGCAGCGGTATTGCCTGTTAGATAAAACCCTAATACCCTTAGTCTTTACCTATCAAGGATAGTATTTTTGG
Organism: Vandiemenella viatica; assembly: GCA_031002005.1. Classification (NCBI taxonomy): domain Eukaryota; kingdom Metazoa; phylum Arthropoda; class Insecta; order Orthoptera; family Morabidae; genus Vandiemenella; species Vandiemenella viatica. The sequence goes on along the minus strand of JARYHS010013631.1, from coordinate 3,057,856 downwards.
AACTATCAATAGGACGTCAGTGCATTATGTTTATCGCGATATCTCCACGCTTTACGCGACAGGAAATAACAAAATGTCTAATATGTTATATTAACATCGAATTCTAGTAATAGAACTTTACTGGTTAGAGAACATGTAGATTTCCCCATAAACTAATCTCGTATAGATTTTAATCTCATGAGGATTGAGGGGAGAAAAGATAGTTCAGAAAATTATGGGTAAGGTTGAGAAAGAAATTACCGGAGATATACTTTGTAGTATAGGATAGGAAAGAATTTTCCAGTTACTTTTGCCACACGTATTCTGTTAAAGGAAGACAGTTACGCTAGCCTAAGAACATGAGAAAAATTCATTCAATATGCCCGGATAGAAACTATGAGAATTAACGATTCTTTTCATAAAAACTTTTTTAGTACATCTGGGTATAGCTGTTCAGCTTGCTCGGAGAATTTGCTGGATTCACATTTCGTCTCTATTACATTAGTATCACCTCAAAATTTTTCTCATGGACCAGGTATTTATGGTGAATTAGTAAAACTATATTTAACTGAAATAATTAGTAACAACTTACCGCTTTTTCTAGCAAGGTATTTATATGTTAGTTTCATTCAAATGTTTATTACTTCAGTATCTTATTATTTTCATGAATTACTTGTAGCGCCCACTGTTAGTGAACCAATAAAATCTATACTAATATTATAAAGCTGAAGAGTTTGTTTATTTGTTTGTTTGTTTGTTTGTTTGTTTGTTTGAACGCGCTAATCTCAGGAACTACTGGTTCGAATTGAAAAATTCTTTTTGTGTTGAATAGACCATTTATCGAGGAAGGCTTTAAGCTATATAACATCACGCTGCGACTAATAGGAGCGAAGAAACAATGGAAAATGTGGAAAAAACGGGGAAAATTATTCATCTTTGAGGGCTTCTGTTGCGTGCGCTACGAAAACGGTTCATTCGAATTGAAAAATTCTTTTTGTGTTGAATAGACCATTTATCGAGGAAGGCTTTAAGCTATATAACATCACGCTGCGACTAATAGGAGCGAAGAAACAATGGAAAATGTGGAAAAAACGGGTAAAATTATTCATCTTTGAGGGCTTCTGTTGCGTGCGCTGCGAAAACGGTTCATTCGAATTGAAAAATTCTTTTTGTGTTGAATAGACCATTTATCGAGGAAGGCTTTAAGCTATATAACATCACGCTGCGACTAATAGGAGCGAAGAAACAATGGAAAATGTGGAAAAAAACGGGGAAAATTATTCATCTTTGAGGGCTTCTGTTGCGTGCGCTACGAAAACGGTTCATTCGAATTGAAAAATTCTTTTTGTGTTGAATAGACCATTTATCGAGGAAGGCTTTAAGCTATATAACATCACGCTGCGACTAATAGGAGCGAAGAAACAATGGAAAATGTGGAAAAAAACGGGGAAAATTATTCATCTTTGAGGGCTTCTGTTGCGTGCGCTGCGAAAACGGTTCATTCGAATTGAAAAATTCTTTTTGTGTTGAGTAGACCATTTATCTAGGAAGGCTTTAAGCTATATAACATCACGCTGCGACTAATAGGAGCGAAGAAACAATGGAAAATGTGGAAAAAACGTGGAAAATTATTCATCTTTGAGGGCTTCTGTTGCGTGCTCTGCGAAAACGGTTCAAGATACCAAAAAATATGTATGAAAGGATTATTCCTCTTGAAATGATCTAAAAAAATGTCCACGACAGTATATGTCTATCTTTTGAGATTAACTCACTAGAACCGTTTTTATGGTAATCAAATTTGGTCGAAATTAATGCATTATTACCAATTATTTGTTAGAGTTCTATCAACATAATAATATTAATCTTTATCCAAATAAATGTGTTGTTGATTAAGAGTATTTAATTGTGAACAAAATTGTCTTTGGCATCACTTAATTTCAATGAACATCTTAGAAGATATTACGCGCGGTCGGCTCCCTTCTGAACGGTTGTATGCAGCGAATGCGTAATGAGAATCAAGATATGACATTAACATACAATAATGATATATACAATGATGGACTAATCATAATTGAAGATAAAATTCATGAGATTTGCGATAAATCACTAACCGATTTTGGGCTAACCTGTATCAAAAAGGATTAATTCACTTAATCATCTGGATCCGTTAGAAGTAGCGTTGCGAAAACCGTATGATCTAAATGAATTAAATGAGTATATTACTCAAAATGAACCAAAATTAGTTAATGACCAGGTGACCGCGTATAATTGTGTTATGCGAAGTGTTCGTTTTAATGAAGGAAAAGTATTTTTTTTGGATGCTCCCGGTGGAACCGACAAGACCTTTATTACTAATCTTATATTAGCAAAAGTAAGGTCTCAGGGAAAGCTAGCTTTGGCAGTAGCGTCGTGAGGTATCGCTGCAACTTTATTAGCAGGTGGACGCACAGATCATTCCACTTTTAAACTGCCCCTAACTGTTTCTTTACAGAAAGATAGCGTGTGCTCTATACGTAAAAATGGTCCTTTGGGAAAAGTTTTACAAGATGTCAGTTTAATAATCTGGGACGAATGTACCATGATCCATAGAGCTCATGTGGAGGCTCTAGATAGGACTCTTAGAGATATTAGAAGCTGTGATAAAATCATGGGTGGGATTACTGTTATGTTTGCTGGGGACTTTCGACAAACTTTACCAGTAATAGTAAGGGGAACTAGAGCAGACATTGTAAAGTCTTGCCTTAAAAGTTCCCCATTATGGAAGTTTGTTAACATTTTAAAATTAACTACAAATATGAGAGCACATTTGGGAAGAGGTAGTATAACTTTTCCTTCAAAGTTACTTTTAATAGGAGACTGGAAAGTACCTCATTTTGAAAATAAAATTGAAATTGATCGCGATTTAGGAGAAAGAGTAAGTAACATTGAGGACTTAATATCGAAAGTTTACCCTGAAATCAGCGAAATAGAAAATAAAGATCATCAATGGATGTGTCAAAGGGCAATATTGGCGGCGAGAAACAGTAGCGTGGACGAAATTAATGACCTAATTTTAAGTAAACTTCCAGGAGACATAGTTACCTACACATCTATTGATAACGTAATGGATCAAGAAGATGCGGTACATTACCCACAAGAGTTTCTTAATTCTTTGAACCCAAGTGGCCTTCCCCCATATTCCCTCAAGTTAAAAATAGGTGCCCCAATAATTTTACTTAGAAATCTCAAACCACCAAATTTATCTAACGGAACCCGACTTCAAATTAAATTTCTACGCAATAACGTGATCGTTGCAATAGTTTTGACTGGTCCAGCAGTTGGTCAAACAGTGCTTATACCTCGCATCCCAATGATTCCAAATGATTTACCATTTAATTTTAAAAGAATTCAATTTCCCGTTAAGCTATCTTTCGCCGTTGCAATTAATAAATCACAGGGGCAAACATTTAAACACGTAGGAATCGATTTACGTCAAGACTGCTTTTCACACGGCCAACTATATGTCGCGTTGTCAAGATCGGGTTGCGGAGAAAACCAATATGTTCTTCTGCCACAAGAAAATAAAACTAAAAATATAATTTACGCAGAAGTACTTTAAAATAATTATGTTCTTTTAAAAACTTAAAAACTAAACTTGCAAAAAATTGTCTAAAATAATAACAGAAATTGAGGCGGACAAAGTCGTGGGTAACTGCTATAATTTATAAAGCTGAGGAGGTTGTTTGCAAAAATAAATATGATGCCCAAAATAACTATTCCACGCGGACGAAGTCGCGGGCACAGCTAGTCAACTATAATTTTTGTTCAACGACTGACATTAACATCATCAACGGAAGTTTGAATCTAGGAATAATTACGTTATGAACTTGCACGATCCTAAAGAAACGATTATAGGCGAGAAATAATGTGTCCAGCTATAAAATTGCTCTTCCCAGTTTGCATCATCTTAAAGTTTCTCTGCAAATCGATAAATTCTTTAGCTAAGTTAGCGGTGTCGCTGCAGCTATGGCCATCCTGTATAGAGACTGAATACACGATGCAAAGGTCCAATTGATAGAGTTATAATTGCGTCTCATTTTCTTTTTACTGTTTTAATCACATATTAATTTCCTGCTAGAACCCCTGTTGATATACTTGAAGATATACCACAAAATTTAGGCCATACCCCAAACTTTTAAATGTAAAAACACAGAAAAATTAGGTTTAGTAATCCTTGAGTTATAACTGAGTACGGATTAAAGAAGAAGATGAAAAACTTTAATTTACTGCTCTTGTCTCAAGTGAGTCAGCGAGAAGAAACATACCTCTGATATCAAGTCAGAATGGAAATCCTATCAAAATAGGTTCGATAATTTTCTGCTTATGCTTGATTACGGTTATCCAAAGCTAAGAACAGATTTAAATTTCCTATTCCGGCGCCAGCTGACGTTGCTTCACAAGACAAAACTTAGATTTTTAAGTCAGGACCACAAGCTTTCGCGAAGTGGAAACCACATAACAATCTGCTTCGTAGTATTTTTTTCACTATGGCAGACCCATTGCAGATTTATAGTTAAGAACATATTTCCACAAGCAAAAGTATTAAAATAATAAGGATGGATTCATGTCGTTGTTCCCTGTAACGTGAGGTCGCCACGCTAATGCGCCAGACAAATTGTTATCAAATGTAAACAGTGCTAAATCCAGCCTCTGTTGTTAACTGCAACTGAAATCTGTGACAACCTGGCGGCGACTGCTTCCATAATTACGTTATTGCGAATATTATTCTAGGTTGTTGACTAGAGATCTGGAAGGCTGTAGTAATGAGTTCGTTTTAATGCTTAGTATATTAAATTAAAGTCACACTACTATCTGTCAATAATCAGACCATGCCCTACATTTGCTGTATAAACATGTCGGAATACAGAAATACGTAGAAGATAATCTAATCACGAAGTGGTCTCCATACAAGAAAGCATAAATTCTCGACATGGCGTAGGTAGGTGAACGTCCAAACAAATTCGTTGCTGCAGCAGCTCATCGCTAATGTGATTACTTTTGGGTACACTCCGGCGTACCTTGGTGAATACATACTACTGAGTTCGGGATGCAGGTTACAGAAGCAGTAGCCAGGCTGTCATAGCTTTAAGTTGTGCGGTTGCTTTAGAAGAACTAGTCTACAGTGCACCAGTTTGAGTTTCAGTTGCTTCAGCTAACGGAAAATGTTATTGGAGAAAGGATTAATTAATTGACCGACAAAATATGCCAAAAATATTGGGTTATGCCATTGCGAAAGCCAAATAGTGGCACATAGAAATACGGTCTATACTGAATGATTAGGGTACACCGGGGATGGTTGAATAAGTTTTTAGATACATTATTATATTTTTGCTACTTTAATAGACATGTGTAACAAAACCACTAGAATAGGCAGAAGCATTGTTAAGCTATTAAATATATATATTAAAACTGTGAAAATTATTCATGATACAGTTTATTTATTTGATTTTGTAGGAGACTCCATCTTAGCCAATCAATCCAATGCCTGGAATTGGTTGACTGTATACTAGGGTTAAGTTGATGGATACATTAATAAGTGTAAAACCCTAGGTAGGTTACTGATGATAGAAAAAAACCTTGTAAGTTACATTTCTGCTTGATATTACAAAAGTAAAACAATCTGAAAGTAGTATTCTTAACTAATTTCGAAATACACAAATCAAACAGTCTGTGAGACAGGGAATGAAGACAGTGCATTATTGACTAGTTATTTTAATTTCCTCACTGTGTTACTGGTTACAGAAACATGAGAAACACGAAATTCATTTTGAAAATTAAATATGATAACATATACGGCAGATTAAAATTACTACTTTGCACTCAGTTGATTAGACTTCATCAGTTCCTGATCACAATGTAATATAATGCTAGTTTACTTGCAGCTGCTGTTATTATTACTTCTTAGCTTGAAGGATTTATGTAACTAGAGATGTTAATGGATAGCAAACATTTTGAATAAACAATGAGGAAAAAAGAAAAACACTAGAACGACTCAATGGAATGTTTTCATCTGACGGTAATCCGCTGACAAACACAAAATATTTCTATTTTCATTGTTAGATTTAAAATAAGAGATTGGTCAACAGAATATCTTCGATCTGGAATTATAATTTTGGGAAACTATAAAACATTAAGTTATCAAGTAACCGGAACGATTTAACTGACACATTTTTTAATAATAACGTTTCTGCAAATAGAAGTTGTTAGATTCGTAGATTTATGAAGTTTGACTAGAGTGGAAAGACCGGGAAGATGCAGTAACTGCCCCTTGAGTTAGAAATTTGGATAGATGGATCGTTTACAGTTTGTGGAAGAAATTTCAGCCGTCCGATACGTGTTTAGTATTGGTCAAGATGTGGGGTAGGGAGATCACGAAACACCCCGGTGGTGACTCGTCATATGCTGTAAGGGAAGCATTACTAACAAGAGAACAAGAATTAACATACGCGTTGTTGCATTATAGCATTGATTCCATGAACCCATTTGGGTCGCTCCGTAGGTATCCGCGTAAGGCAGTCACTTGAGATTTCGGGCGTGCTGGCTCCGAGTATCCGAGACAAGCCCTCGGCAGACCAAGCTGCTGGTGGACTACCCAATTCCATCATATGGTTGGCGGGCGTTACCAGTAACATTGTATGTGCGGTGGGGGTTCAATCGTTGCGTGGGAAGCCTTGCAAACAAGAGTGCTAAGGGGAGGGGGAGCCCCTTTGGACTTGGCCGGTGCCCTCTCTAGGCGTTGTGGCAGATAATTTTGCTGGGTGGTGGAGAACCTAGGGTCGGCGTAGGAGGGTTAGTTTTCCGGCTCTACCACTACCGGTGAATACAAAATCCGGATGAAACGGGTTTTAAGTAATATGACAGTTACTTGGTCACCATTGTAGGAGAGGTTTTGGCGTAGAATAAATATCTTACCACCAAACAGCAGCTTGATACCAAAGCCATTAGTTAAAAACACGATTGACGGCATACGACACTTGGTGATGGTGATTAATCCGTTGCGCTAAACGTAGCGACCTCTTTGTTGAGTTTCAGAAGTGGTGGTATGAATAAAAGTAATTTCGTGTTTTCCTCTCTGTCTTATATACAACAAAAACAGAACTTCAAACTAAATATAAATGCATGACCCATGAAATAACACTAATCATGCTGAGCTAATCAACAGGAAACTGTTCCAGCTAAATATTTGTACCCTCGACGCCTGGCAGTCCTGGTACTGCACGCACACGAGTGATGAAAATTATTAGGCTCGAAAGTTTATTCCCTCGACGTAAGGAGACTTTTAGTATCTACTATTTTTAATGACTGTTTGCTAATTCAAAACAGATTTAAAATATCTGTTCAACGTAATCAACACTGACCTCTCTTTCTAAGTGCCTTAGAACCGTTTCGCTTTAACAGGTTTCTTCAGCAGCAATGGATATACACATCCGATAATATTTGTACCCAATTTATTGTAACGGATTTGTCGGGACAATTGTCCGTAATTAGCTGTAATACAGATATGTTTGATTGATCAGAGAACATGTGGCTCCACATTTTTCCATCGTTTGAGTTTCCCACTACATTCATCTTGTTTATCTGCATAGATCAACAAATCTGACAACTCAATGTAACATGAAAGACATATGTCTGAAGTATCAAATATGATGATTCCAAATTGCCTGAATACCTGATATTTCATTCTTCTGACATTGCGTTGCTTTAATTAAGACTTTTGGTTACATTCTTCTAATTTCTTTTTTTATACTGCAGAAGTTGTATTACCGTTGAGACACTTTTTAGCTATTTCGATTATTTCTTATAAAACGAAATATAATTTCAATACCCTTAGCCGTTGACATGATGTAAATAGCTTCAAAAGAAAGGAAAGTATTGATACGTTTTCTGCAGTTAGCATCTCGTCTGCTCTGATCTTAAATTTCGTATTCTAAAAGAATCCTTTTTGTGTACGTACTCATTATTTTAAAAAAATACTTCTTTCCTTGGTATTCCTCTAGATTTCTTATCCTTCACTACACACTATATAATAAAATGAAACTATACAAAAACTATAAAAATGACCTACAATACTATTTCTCATAGTTTTAATCTTCCACCATTCTCATTATTCATTTAATGGACTTTTGTTCAAATTTTACACCGGATCCAACCACTTCATTCTCTCCGCATCTCGTATAAAAGCGTGTTATGTACAAGCTTATTTTTTATAACTCTAGGCCTCATTGAGGATTTGGTTAGTGGGAGTTTCTTTTTCAAAGAAATCTCTTTTCGCTAATGAACTTTTCTTCTTTTTTTCATTACTTACCTGTGTTGTCGACTGTGATGGTAATCTATAAATTCTGTAAGGAATTGGAAGAGCTAGGAGTTTTTAAAGCTCCGAACCTATCATTTGATTGATGGATTCATTTCACAAATTTTCATATTTTCTTAATAAAACACTTTTACCATGCGATGTTGTTGCAGGCCATGTTTCCACACTTTTACCATGGTTTTAAATCTGTGCAGTAAGCGAGGTAGTGGTTTGTTAATCATTTATGGCGAATTTCAACACAAATGGCATTTGAAGATTGTGTATCTAAGTGGTTACATAGACATGACAGTGTCGATACTGGGGGAAATTACGAAATGCGGTTCTCATCGGGAAGTGCTAAAGAAGATGAATAAGATGAATGATTCGTTCTGATTAAAGTCACATTTTATTCAGTGAGTTTCAAACATAGCAAATACAGAAAAACAACAATGTTTTATTGATACAACTGCAAAAGAGTTTATAATATATCAAAAGTAAAATACATTCTTCGTTGACTTGGAGTGATATACCTGTATGTCTTCCTGGATTTTTAAGCGACTATCATTAAAAAAAAGACAATATCTTTTAAAAAATAAACAGTCTGCTTTTTAATATTGTACAGGATTAGACGATTAAAAAAAATTGTCTTCTTCATTTTTAAATGAGCAGATAGCAGATTTTTAAATTTTACAGGGAGCTTGTCTTACTGTTTCATAGTCTTCGCTATATGTTTCTCCAGATTTCTATCATAGACCCTTCTGAATCGAAGAACATATACGAAAGTGGCAGAGGAGGAATGGATGATTTTTTTTTAATTCACTGAATCGAACGTGCTCGCTGCTGGCAGTATCTTTCCTCCGCATGTGACAGGCACCATATTCGTTTACAGGGCCTGCCGGTCCGCAAGTTTATCACTCTATTCCGTTTACCGTTTAAAGGTCTCTTTGGCCGGCACCGTCTCTTGACGGTCGTTCGGTGAAATTGTAGCCTCCCTTCAGCTAACTCTTGCGAATTGCCTCTCACTTACTACACGCTGAAAGCCAGAAGCGTAAATAACGGCTGCTTTCCCAGAAAACCAACACTCTCCGTGCAGTAACTGTCAGTTATCGGAGAGTAAATGGACCATCAATCAAAGGGAACCAATATATCTCCAGGTTTTCGCGTTATTGAAAGAGAAATATATATGCGACGGTTTAATGATGTTCAAAAAGGATTTCTTTATGTAAAACTTCGATTTGGATTCGATAAAATGTAAATTCGCTTTCAGTTTATTTGTTTCTTGTTTGTGATCGTATATAATAAATTATTTGAGTCACACAAACATTATATTTCGAGACCACGATGACAACTTTTGAGTATTTTAGTTACTGTGTTTGCCTATCAGACTTTGTATCTGCGTGTCAATCTCAGATTCTTGTGAAGATAGTTTCAAGAATAATGATATATGAATTTCTATCAAATATTGCTTCGAGCGTTGGTATTGGAAACTTCGATTTTTTTAATCATTTTCTAGCTTAAAATGTTCTGTAAAATATGATTCATTAACAAGCGCCTAAGTGAAGTCAAATGAATGCTTAAAACAGTAAAACAAAAGCCCAGTAAGCTTTACAGTAATGTTCCTTCAATATTCTATTTGCCAAATGTGTACCGATAATCCGAGCATTTTTCAATTTTTCTGAGGAGTAAAGAAAATCACAAAAAATCGTAGTCAGGATGGCCGATTCTGTGCCTGTAACATTGCATCACTTTTCCACTCCCCCCCCCCCCCTCCCCTTTCGGGCTGTACATATTTCTGTTGATTTATTACACTTGAAAGTTATTTTATTTCTGCTTTATAATACATAATTTTTCTGGATGTCTCTAATATACGAACCCTAAACATCCACACTTCACACGCTCAGGTGGAAAACATATACATTTTTCAACATTCGTTATTTATACGAAAACCTTCAGATTATAACTTTAGAAAATTTTAAATTCCATATTCGGTTTTGGATCTACGAAACACGGAAATCATTCAGATTCGAAATTTTCAACTTACTTCTTTTTAACTAGAGGTTTCAACATGGGGGGAGGGGCATCCTCTCCCTAAAGGGAGTCGTGAAAACATATCAGGCGTAAGGGGGGAGGGTGGATGCGAGGTAGCTGCACCCCCATGTGGACGATACCCTAGCTTACAGGTCTCAAATACTGTCTCCATCACCTCCTCTTAGAGTTAAAAACCTAGTGAGTTTCCTCTGACATGACACTGTTAGCACTAAAGAGTAGGTATCTACCCTATTCTAATAATAATAATTTTAAAAAAATGTGGTGGGGAGGGAACGTGAGAAGAAGAATTTTTTTTTTTTTTTTTTTTTTTTTTTTTTTTTTTTTTTTTTTTTTTTTACGGAAGGGTTCATGGGAAGACGGAAGGGGGTGTGGGAAGAATTTTTTTTGATGGAGGCGGGCGTGGGATTTTTTTTTTTGACCGAGGGAGGCGTGCTACGAAAAAAGTTATAAACAGACAACCACATAGGCAGAGAGCGTCAGCCTGATAGCCTATAGTTGTTAACCAACTTGACTTTTCCATAATCTTACAATTTACTAGATTTATAAGAATCAACGATGATCAATTAATTATTTGACCAAGCTGGAATTAGAAGAAAATAATCACAATATATAAAAAAACGTGAAAACCCATTAACATTATAAAATATTCCTAAAATAATTCTTGTATGAGGGAAATGCAATTATTTCAGAGAATGTATCGTAGCTGTATCAGCGTTTTGCCTTAATTAGAATGAGCTACAATGATTATTTGCATAACTGTTAATTCATTAGTTTTGTTCTGTGATATGAATATGTGAAAGAAACAAACTATTCGACGATGTAAACATTTTATACTCGTTCGATTATTTTGTAATACTATTTATGCTTCGCCACTCCTGAAGTCATAGATAGACACCATGTTGTGCACTGGTATTTTAAAATAGGCTTACATTAACAAACACTGCTACGGATTGATTAATTAGAATTCTTTTTGTTTTTGATGACTACTGTTTGAATCTAACATGGAATGTATCAGCTGTGCAATATGTCGCATTTCTTTCAAGTGAGAAACAAAAATTAAACAATTTGAAAGCCAGCACACTAGATATGCACAGAATTTTTTTTCTAAATTTCGAGAGCTGTGTAACCAGCAGGTCAGGTGTGTATATTGATATGATTTAACGGTTTTGCTAACTAAGAGTGTTGTCAGCAAAATACTGGCCACTGTGCACGAACTCCTTGATGGACTTACACTTTACAGTATTTAGGTAGTTAATTTAATTTACCATTTCACTTACAAGAGATATTTTAGACCGTCTTTGAAACACATTCGATGATTGCTTTTAGTTCTTAATAGCAAACCTGTGTTCACTTGCATTGCGAAATCTTGAACACTACAAAAAGCCGGGAGCTCACAGGGTAACCGACAAGAGAAGAGCGGTTTTCCATGGTTTACCCGAAATCGATCCAGGCGAATGAAAGGATAGTTTCTTAAAAAATCCATGGCTGAATTCCTTCAAGTTCCTTGCCCCCCTCCTTTCCCGTCTCTAATGTCTTAGATGTCGACAAGGCATAGAGCCATATGAAAATAGGAGGAGAAGATACTACGCAACATTGCTTTACAACAATTATGCTCTAGTTCTGGTAGCAATGTCGGCTCTAACCTCTCTGGCATATGTGGTGGCGAGACTTCAAAAATTAAATTTCTAAAAGACTTTATTTGACGTTAATCTGATGTATGTACTGCGTTGATGTTTATGGTTGTGTTTCACAAAGATTCAGTTCGAAAAATCGTTTTACAGTAAAATTATATTAGAAATATTCCCCGAATAGGCAAGCAGAATCCTAGATGCTTTGATCTTGAACTATGGTTCAAGTCTCCAGACCTGCTGTCCAGAGGAGTTTCTTCTTCCACAGATGTCACACTGTGGATGAGTCAAGTTCTCTTCTGTAGCCTGAGCTGGATGCCGTGCTTGGACATCAGTAAACCTGACTGTACATTAAACTCCACGGGCGTCTTCACCGTCTCCGTGGGTAGAACGCTGAACTTTGACAGCAGGTGTGCCAGGCCGACTTTGGTCTGCAGAAGTCCCAGCCGCATACCTGCAAACAGGAAGTGCCAGATAGTCACCTTACTTACATCTATGTGTACCGCCATCTGACGGACGTTGTTCCAATTGCAATTGCAACAATACTCTACCAGGTAAATGAGCATTCCTTATTTAAGCCCTTGTGCCAGTCGGGAATAAATTATTAAACTCTTACACTCATGAAGATCTCCTTCCCGAAATCTCAGGAATCATACCAGCAATTGAAACGAAAACTTATAAGGTTCAGCTTGACAGCATGTACTAGTCAAGCAGGAATCTAGGAACCAGCAATTAAAATTACTCCTCTCCAGAGAAAGCCCTCACCCCAACCATTTCCATGTCCTGGTCGTTATCCTAGTAAGAGAGGAAACTGATTGGTCAGCAACCCCGATGCCAATGACGACAACTGGCGCCAATGTAGTGGAAATGGTACAGTTTTTTACTAGTGTATTGAGAAACTGATATACCAATGTACACTATGGGCACAAGCTCAAATTACTTCGTAACAGGAGATGAGTCTCATTTATCTTCTGTCGAGAAATGCATATATAATTGAAATCACTGGATGAAAGAGATGGTGCTTACATGCCAAGAATCTCCACAAGTAATTGTTTAGCATCCTCTCATACTGAGATAATTCATAAGAAACCAAAAAAATCTAAAATGTTGCGTTGTACACATGTGATGTAGTGTACTTAGTACAAAAAAGAGTAAGACATGTATAAATCATACGTACACAATGCACTGATTAAGGAAAAAGGAACGGAAAAAATTTTAGCTTGAGGAAAGGGGGAATAAGGGGCACTTAAGGGCGAATCGGCTCCTGCATATTAAAGTGCAGGCTACTCTTAGAAATTTAGGATACTTATAATAACTTCTGACTTGTGTTTTTGTCTAAATCTCGCAAACAATCAAGAAACGTAAATATCCCTTCCTTTTAAGTTTCTCTGCTGCCTGGATTTTTTGTACTGTTAACTGGAACTGACAGTTGTCTATCTCAAAGTTAATCTAATTAATTTCCAGGTGAGCTTGTGGTGGTAAAATATTTTCCTGCTGTTGTGTTGATTATAGCCATTTCCCTGTAGCCGCCACAGGGTTTCACGATATCGTGCATCATCCGTAGCTTAATCCAAAACTGGAATCCTTCCCTGTGAAAGTATATTCTCATGCAACACAGCTTTCACGGGTTTGCAGCAGGATTGTGTCGTTGAAGACAACGTTTCGACAATGTTCTCTGTTTTCTTCGCCAGATATCTCGCATTCGAAAATCGAGAACTATACTGCCAGTCATCAGCGGGAGGATGGGCTTCACTATCACATCATTGCCCATTACATTAATTTGTCAGCCACAGCGATTTTTACAATACCTTTCTGTAGATATTAATTTAAGTAGTAGTAGTGTCTCACAAGGATATTCTATAACGATGGCATCCAAATTATGTAGACTATAATGGGTGTACAAAAACGGAGATTTGATACAAATTCTATAGTACAGTGTTATTGAATGTTCGTGGTTACTTTTATCTTTTTTTTCTTTCTTTTGTATACATAACGTTTCTGTCGGTGTTCTTTCATTCAATGTCTTGGATCTCTCCATCCAAGCTTTCAATAACTTCCTATGTCTTCAGTACACGTCTATGGCTAATGTTATCACTAATTTGGTATCTCAACATAAATGGCGATTCTTGCAGCTGATATTCTTCGCTCCTTAATTTGTTTCACCGGGAATTTGCTGCCTCGTCATCCATCAACCTCTCACCACTTCTCTTTAGCCAAAGAATTTTCCGTATCTACTTTCCTATAGTCTCCATTATTCTACTTAGTCTTATTCACAATGTTTTCCAATCTAAACGCTTTCACCCTTTTTCAGACTACACGGATATATTAATAACTCAGATCTCACATCTGTTTTCTTTCTTTATTGTCCAGTTTTCAGCTCTGTGTATGGAACATGAAGGATTTTGCTAGATCTTGTCTTCAATTACAAATACACTCTATCGCACTGTACCGGTTCCTGTTGTCTGAATACCAGTTTGTCCATTAGAGTTATTCTTTTTCCTTTCTTAGTACATATCATATTGTATCTAACGAAGTTGCTTAGACACAGTGAGATTGTCTCTTGCTCGAATTTCGCATTCCCTAGATTAAAATTTAGATTTTTCTGACACTCCTTCCATTCCCAATTAGTATTATTCTTCAATCGCTGCCTAGTAACTTTATTAATCAGAAAGCATCATTTTGTTACTGTCGGAGAGTTTATTTTCGATAAAGCCCTGTACATGATTCGAATGAAGATGCTGTTCTAGAATAGAGAGAGTAACAATTTTACAATCCCAAACACATTATCGCTCATCCATTCGATAGAAGAAGTTCATCCATAGTTTTTCATTTATGTTACAATTTTTTTAAAAAAAAACCTGACTGGAAAAATTACACATTGAAACCATACGGCGATCTAACGATAATATATCAAATGTATGAGGTACTTGAATAGCTTTCCGATGCTGTCAGTTTATACAGGTTGGTTACACTGGATTGTCTAACTACTGAAATGTCCGTCTTGGTAAACGAATATAAATGAATATCGTCGTGTACTCGACAGGATCTGAAACTTAAAAATAAAAGCGCGTTGCTTCGTTTTGGAATAAACGTTTGTGTAAATTTTTGGAGCAAATGGTTCCGGATTGTCCATGATAAATAGCAACGTTAATGATTTTATCAGAACAAGCTGCCTTAAAATCAGGAGAAAGTGCTACATTAAAAATCATAAATCCTGCAATTTACTACCCATCAAATCCAAGTAGTAGCTTGATATCAAGAAAATCATAAAGGTAGCACGCATCAATACGTCAGCCTGATAAAGTGAACCAATCTGTGACACATCCAGAAAACTTATTCCGAACAGAAGAATGTACCACGCAGAATTAGTTGAATACCAAGAGCAGCTGAGTAGGTGGAGGAAACTAAAACACGGCCTTCCTCAAGGAAGGGTTCTGGCTACTGCAACTTTTTATGTACAGAAATGACCAGTCAAAACAATGAGCAGCTAAATCTATTTGGGTAGCTGACACTGGCAGGCAAATTAAAATACTCTTCAACGAAATTTTTACAGAACACTGAAATGTGTAAGTTTTGATCTTAAAAACACAAGTTGAAAGTCACTCCCACGAAACCTATGTCTGAAGATCAGACATCAAGCAAGAAAATTATAAATAGCTTGGGAAGGAACCCAATTGAAATATCCAATAAATTACAACATCAAAAAAAAAAAAAAAAAAAAAAAAAAAAAACAATTGCACACTGCAGGAAGATAAAAAAATAAAAATAAGGTTCTTCAAAAGGACAGCGTTCTTCGTGAACTTTTTCGAATTACTTGCGGTTCGTATCCTTGCACAGAAATATCTTCTGCTTTAGCTCTTCGTTAGTCAACGTCAAATGTTCGTGTCCTATCTGCAATGGATCTACACATGACAAACAACCGAATGTCGTTTAATTGATACCTACAAATTATATCTGGCTGTGGAAGGTTTACACGTTCCTAAAACTTTTACACGTTGCAACTATATCTTCATAAATCCCAGTAAGCGGAAGCAACGCAACAAATGTATAAGATAAGAAATTCAGTTGCTCATACGTTATGTGGGTATCTGTGATCCACTGTTCTGATCAAATCAAGCATGAAGTTCAGTCTCTCCGCGAAATGATCAGCTGCCTTTAGGAATCCAGACTAGTATCATCGCTAGGCACAATAAGAAATCTTGTTTAAAAAAAAGTATCATTTGAGAAGCGTTCCACGGAGAAAAGGAAAAATTGATGAAGAGGAAAATGGTCTAATAGGCTACCTTCCGGTTTCGTAGATCAAGTAAGCACGCGAAAAATGGCGGTTTGCTTGTAACTGTAGTCTGTGTGAATATGTAGATAAACTTGTTATGTGAATAATGTCCACAGTAAAATTCATGCCAAAGTAATTGACTCTTACAACACCCAATTATTTTTTTAAAAACCTGTTTCACTTGTGTGTATATTGTATTTACCTAAATTATGAATAGATTTTCCTCAATGCTTGTAGTAACAATTGGTTAATTACTAATTGTTTATGATAATATCTATTGACTCAAGCAGGCATGGAAGATTGATACAAAATATTATAAGTGGAATCAGCATTGAGGGTTGATGGACAGTTGACAGTGATATCTCTCATATTTGCTGATATGAAGAACTGATCCTCCACTCACCTATACAGATGCGTGGTCCCTCTCCGAAAGGCATGTAGACGTAAGAATGTCTCTTGGCGATCTCTTCCTCTGAGAACCTCTCGGGGTCGAAGCGCTCGGGGTCCGGGAAGTACTCTGGGTCGGTTTGGAGGCCCAGTAACGGTATTATCACAGGGGTGCCCTTTTCAAGTACTACGTTACTCTCCGGCACCTTATATATGTCATTGCACTCTCGGTTAAGAAAAGGCACTATAGGATACTTGCGGAGCGTCTCTGTAAAATAGATCACAAACCATCTAGCTTAATTAATATACCACTGGTAAAAATAACTGATTATTAACTATTAATTATTTATTGGAAAGGAATGCATGTTGTAATAAATCTGGAGATCAATCATAAACCTTTACTTCAAAATAAAATGAAGACATTAGTAATATCTCCTTTCCTGTTAAAACGCGAAACTATTTACCATGAACATATACCGAAGATTCTTAAACATCTACTTTGTTATATTTAAAATTAAATTGTTAGTGATATACGTCTATTGAAACACTCGAAGAGCATACATGAATTTCCACCTCTGACAAGAAGACAAGCATAGATTTTTTCGTTAACAGCCCCCAAGTGATCTACGTTGCTTAAGTGCTGATAGACAGGGAAAATATTGAAATTAATCTTGCAGTTTGTTGGTGCGTGTAGCCTGAGAGAGGGCGATCGGGTTTCAAACATTTGTCTCCGATTCCACATAGCGCTAAACGGCACATCATACAATGGCAGCTAGTGTTTAGTAGGTAGGAAGGCAATGTTGATCAAATCCCACTACGACGGTATCGATACGATTAGTTATCGGCTCGAGCCGTCCCCTCCAGAATGACGACAAATTTGGAGTGCTATACAAACCTCGTGCAAGTGTTAGTTCGCTCCCAAACTCGACCAAATACCTTCTCAGAACTCAGATGTCAAACATCGATTACAGCTTTGAAACGTCGGTGGCCGCGAAATGTGTTATGAGCCCATCTAGGAGGAAGTAGGAAGCAGACGTGTAACCAGACGATCAGCATTGAGTTGTGATGGATTTTATTTGAATCTGATATATTGACGTCAATAGTCATCAGCCGACGCTAGTATTGCATCCGGGAGGATACGGGTTCGATTCTATGACCTACAATCCAGATTTGTGCTTTCCAAGTTTTCCCCAAGTCACTGCGGGATGGTTCCTCCAAAAAGGCCTTGGCCGAATTTCTCCTATTCCTTGCTCCATTCTTTTCGGTTTATAATTACCTCGACGTCGACGAGGCGTAAGCCAGAAGCAAAATAAAAATAAACAGTATTACTAAAGAAGCATTCAAATCTT
Organism: Vandiemenella viatica; assembly: GCA_031002005.1. NCBI lineage: Eukaryota > Metazoa > Arthropoda > Insecta > Orthoptera > Morabidae > Vandiemenella > Vandiemenella viatica. The sequence goes on along the minus strand of JARYHS010013631.1, from coordinate 3,039,862 downwards.
CCTGTTTACACCAACTACTCTGTGCTTGCCAGAATGTGCAGTATACTAACAATTATAGTTACACTCCTTGATGCTAAGCATAATGCAAATCTTGTAACCAGCCCAAGCAGCCAGTTCAGTATAACAGTAATTACGTATGCCTTTTATACATTACTACTGGAAAACCAGATGAATGTTGTGTTTGAAGAAGATGCAAATTATTTTATTTTGTTGGTTGGTTAAAACTCTACTCCCAATCGATATACTTACTCATGCCCAAGCAGGCTGGTAATGATTTACCTTGTCTGAGCCATGGTAAACGTTTTAGGCATACTAGAAGGGTCCGAAGCCATCCCCGCCGAATAGACTTTGTTTTTTGTTTGCGGTAAAAATTAACATAGAATTTGCTTAAAATTTTTTTGTATGAATGTCATTATAAAGTATTTGTGAAACAACTGGATTTGACTTCAGAAAAAGGACGAAAGTTATCGGAACGTAGAAGTTTACCTGAGACTACCCTATGCATGTAGGACATCTCGTTGACGGCCTCGTAGGTGACGGCGCCTCCGTGTTTCTGCAGCACAGTGTCGATCTCCTCCTGCAGCTTGCTCTGTATCTCCGGGTGCAGCGACAGCTCCATCAGAGCGAAGCTGGTGGTCGTCGAGGAAGTCTCGAAGCCGGCGAGGTAGAAGACGAACGCCTGCGCCGCGACCTCGTCCATCGACAATTCTGCAGAAGTTGGTATGTGATGTATACTTTTTCTACGGTTAATTTAGAGAACAGCAATTAATAATGAGCTTACTAAATCATTAGTCATGTTTATAGATCATTTGGATTGATCACAACTTTCTCCATGATTTCTAGTGTAACGAGCCGCGCTGTCGCCACGTTACAAGGTGCATTTTTATTATATATGTAATAATATAAGAGTAATTTACATAAATCTTGGGCGACCACGTGAATAGATTTTTGTTGTAATTTTATAAAGTACGCAAGATTCCAAGTGAGGACTGTAATGAAATGGTGAACTTATACAGTGTATCGTAGCAAAGCGAATATTAAAGAGTTATTGAGCTATGTAGGCTTGAAGCTAATCTTGGTCTTTCCGAGCCATGGCGACAGGACGTCGCGGATTTGGGATTTGCCAGACCACACACACTGCTCCCTGGGGATGGGTCACTCACCGAGCGGGAAAAGCCTGCCGTCCGAAACCCGAATGTTCTCTCTCCCCGGCGAACTTAGCCGAATATGTCCGACCTCTGTTGGATTCTTTGGCCAAATCACATATCGAGGATATCACGTGACATTAGGTGCCGACCTGAAGGTCCAATCAAAATGAGCGTATAACTCAAAATCCTGGGAATTTTTGTTGTATGTGAGCTTCGAGACTACAAATGGGCGGAGCAAGAAGTTTCCTCGTGGACCGAAGAGCGAGGAGCTGGACATTCTAGATTGGGATTCTAACTTCGATCGCACCAGTCTGAGGTTGACTTGGAAAGTCGACTTCTTTCGCTAACGGCAGCTTGCCTTGCTGAAGCGAGCGTATCACCGCAACACAGCCGGTAATGCGATGATGCGCATTGCCAGACCAGAGATGCCTGTAGCCGACTTGTGAGATAATCTCACATATCGTGGGTCCGCTACACTCATCACAGACATCAGATGCAGAACTACAATGGTAATTGATTACGACCAAGCCATGTGATTGTGCATTCCGTGAAACAGAACCCGTAAGCGACTTTGAGAGGATAGGTCCATGTTCTCACTTTGTAATTGTAAAAACCCCTGAGCTAGCGGCATAATTTGCCAGAACTAGTTATTTTCGATTGATATATTGTTCATTCTGGCGCCCATTATTTTCTTGTTTAACTGTAAAGGTCACAGTATTATGATACCTTTGTCTGAGGTCATCATAACTTGTATTTTTATTGTTCCAACTGTCATTATTTCTTGCATTTTGATTCTGAGATATTTAAAGGTAAATATACAGTTGTTTGCTTGCTCATGACGGCTAATTGTAACTCTGAGCGTTGCTTTTATGATTTTGCCAATTTGTGTTAATGTTAACGATAAATTCGCTCAGACTTGTAATCGCCAGTGATCAGAAAATAAATGTCATATTGTGACAATTTTTCCTAAATTCCAACTAACGTCGAGATTCTTGCAAAATTAAATAATTTTCACTCCTTCATAAAAATTAAAATTAAAAATCCACAATTATTAATCATAAAGGTATGAAATATAATTGTAACGTGGTTTGCCCACCAAGGCATCCACCACACTAGTTAACATCTAAAATCCCTACTTTTATCTACTGTTTTAATATATTACGTACCATACTGGACGAACATATATGACCAGGTATAAGTCCAAGACTTTATTTGTATGATCACGGGTCTAGAATAATTTCAGTTTTTAGGGACTATGACTGGTTGACCTGATCTGGCTAAACTTCGAACTTAAATTTTCATATTAAATTCAACGTAAAAGAAAAATTATTAACTTTTTAATAGCCTTTAATAGAAGTTTCGTTTCAAATGTAAATTCCTATATACTTAAAATGGCCCATCAGCGTGACAGCTGTGCCCGAAAAACAGCAAAAACGGCGAAAGACTTCATTAAATCGTAATGCTCAATTTTATTCCACGTTTTATCAGCCGTAAAGTTTTGCTATGTGTTTTTAACTAAACGGACATATTTAATTTAAAAAGAAATGCTACGAAAAACAAAATAAATGAAAGTACTCTGGCAATTCATTTCCTCATAACCTCGAATTGGTAGTAATAACTCTGATCAACTTTTTAACATCACTTCTCCTATACCCTCGTCCTCTTCTTTCTCTCCATCATTTCTATTATGTTATAATTCTTTAGAGTGCTTTATTCAACATTCTTTCCCAGTTATATTTATGTTACGGTTTCCCTTTCATCTTTGTTAAGGTGTTTGACAAACTTAAAACCATCTCTTGTCTACCATGGACATCATCTTCTATTGAATTCATGAATCTGTTCTTATTTCAGCTTTTTTTTATTGTCTTATCAATATTGCTTCTACTTTTATACACATTCTCATTTTCTGGGGAACGATCTTTTGTAAAGAAGACTTTTACTTTTGTTTAGCAAGCTCTCGTATATCAGCAAGTCCTAAGTCGCCAGTAGCTCTCGTATATCAGCAAGTCCTAAGTCGCCAGTGGCCGAGCGCTTGTCGTTACTGCAAGCTGGTAAAGTGACTTCATACAGCAGATTAGCGAGGAGTATTGTCCTCTCCCCACAGTGGTGATAGGAAGGGGAAGTATCTACTTAAACCCTAGGGGGCAGTGGTATGGCGGTCTCTCTACGAAAGTCTTTCAACATACCACATCTTCGCCGAGGGCATCGACACCGGAGCCGCAGGGGCGGCGGTTGCAGAGAAGAAGATGGCTGGCGTCTGCTACTAAGGTGGGCTCTACTGCGATAGCTGGGTGTGGACAGTTAGAGGGTCATATTCATTTGGACATAGGTCTTGTAGAGATATTATCAATATTCCATTTAGTTTGCACAACGCCGACTTGACCCGACAAGTCGCCTGCAGAGGGGTGCGCTGATGGAGGCGTCGTCTTCGCTGGGCTAGAGGCAGACAACACCCGGGACCGACGCCACTGTGGGAGTCAGCCAGCAAGTCGCCCCAGCCTGCCATGATCGCCGGACACGCTGCCAGAGTGACGACGGGACTCCAATAAAGTCAGGAGGGGCCGACTGTCTAATTCTCGGGGATGGTCATTGTTGTATTGGGAGATATGGTAGCCTTAGTGAGACACGGCTGTGTGGGGAAGCATTAATACCTCTGCATATTAATTATCAGCGCCATTGGCGCAAATAAAAAAGGCCAATAAATGTTCTGATACGTGCTATATTGTGACTACTTATTTTTAGAGCTCTCCTCTGATGGAAAATTGCTAACCCGAGTGGCAGATTAAACGAGGGTCCACTTGAGTTATTCCTGCAACCCTTGCCCACATTCTCTCTCACCTTTAGTGGTGACTCGTAGGGCGGGTCACTATAAGACTCGGCAATCAGCCTTTGATCCTCCTAATTTATCTGGGTTTGGGACCGACGTTAGGATATCTGCCATTTCACTAAAGCCTCGTTCAGGTAATAACTATAACGAGCAGGTAAACCTTGAACAAATTCTTTAAGGCTCTTCTTCTTGCCGATAAACATGACCAGAGAATGGTGCAATTACAAATCTCTGAGTCAGACATTTCAGAAGTTATGAGGGTTCGATAGACAGGCAAATGAAAGAATGAATAAATTTTTGCATAATGTTAATAGACTGTAGATTCACCATGGTACTGTAATATCCCGTGGTGACGGGAAGTTTATGCGTGTGAATTCCACGTTTCTTTGGCATCGGCGAGAGCCAGGTGACTCATACCTGCGCTGAAAGACCGAACGATTTATGGCAGGCCGTAAAGTTAAAAGCTTTACGCATTCAATGAAATTCAAAGGACAGTATAGGAACTGTGCCGAAATGAGGATTTCATGGTACAGTAGAAAGTTGAGACTATAGAAACGATGCTTCGGAGAAAAAGTCAGGTTGCGGAACACCTCTGTTGGGAACCAGCGAATCAAACTGTGTTACGAACTTTTAGAAACCATAAGTTTTTTATGTTGCATGAGGAGCGCCAATGGAGATCGTGGAAGACCCGCCAAACGCTGTGACTCGCTGAAATTTCCCGCGTTTGCTAAAACTCGGGAGCCTGCAAGTTTTCAACGGGGCGAACACGCGGGAGTGACGACATTCTGTTTCTGGCCAGCAAACAATCCACACCGGCGCACCACGGGAGATTGCCGGAGAGGTGACTACCTGCGGGGAGCCAACTCGCCAAGTGACCCTGCACCCAGCTGATCAACGGTAAAGAACGCCGACGATGTATAGACACTCTTGCGTCTTTCAACCCTAGGCAACGCTCTGAGATGAGAATCATGCTCTAAATTGTTCAAAAGAAACTTTTAATATTCAGTTCTGTTCAATAAACCAATCAATTTTATATTCAAAGAAAATAATAGGTGTTGTAAACCCTGCTTTTAATAACTTCCTTTCCAATCAATCAGTATATCATTTGAATAGATAATGATTTGTGTTTTTTAATGGTATTTTAAAATTACATTGCTTTGATTAAAAGTATTTCAGAATTGGAATGTCGCTTCTCTCGGATAGAGAACACTTCCATTCTTGGCGCCTACCCGGGATTAATTTTGCAAATTAACTTATTAATTAATAATGCTAATTATTTTATTATAATTTTAATAACGTAACAAACTAGACGTTACAGTACGAATGAAGTGCCCAGTATCGCGTTAAAAGTGTCTATTTACGTTACTTTTGTTACTCTTGCACGCGAACAACAGTGAAATATCAAACTGCTTACTTAACCACTAATATAATTATCCACTCCCAGTGAAGCTATTAAGAGAAAAAGCCTATGAGAGAGGACTTTGAATTAATTCCCTATGTTTCTTTCTTTAACTTATTTTAATTTATTATCTTTTTTTTTAACTGCTTAACGTCTCTTGACAGCGAAGTCTTTAGAGGCGAGAAAGGATGGGGGGCAAGGAATGGGAAGGAATTCGGTCATGGCCTTTTCGAAGGAAGCATCCCGCCATTTGCCTGGAGTGATTAGGGAAACCATGGAAAACCCAAATCTGGATGCCCGGACGGGGATTCCAACCGGCGTCCTCCGAATGCGAGGCCAGAACGCTAACCGTTACACTACCACTTTCGGTATTTTATTAATTATCAAAGCAGTAATGTGTTCTAACGGTAGATCAGTAACTGCGTCCATTGTTCAACTAATAGTACTGGTACTCACTCCAGTTGTCAGCTGCTTCATTTGATGCCTTGTCGTCGTCAAGAGCCCCTTTGTTCTTGAGCTGTATGAGCAGCTGCATGAAGTCCTTCCGAGAGACATTGTTTTTCTCACGATAGTCAACTGTCTGCGTTACCATATTTAAGAAGTAATCGGTGATGTCTTCTTTCCCGTCTGACAGTCTGAAATGTAAATTGGCATTAAAAGTCTACACATAATTAATGCTGGAACCAGTGATGTATGAAAAATCTGCCTTAATTTACTGTTGTCTTCACTTATCGCTGTTAAAGACCATAATTTATAGGTTCCCAAACTGCCCATCCTCCCTCAGAGGGCCACAAATACATTTAATCGGTGGCGGGAGGAGGGGGAGGGAAGTAGCAGGCCGAAGGGTGCAAGGTAGCTTCTCCGCCCGTGTGGTGGTTACCCTAGCTTTAAATCGTTGCAAGTACTACGTCTCCTTTGAGACATCATATAGTTGAAAACATTATTGAATCAATAAATGCAGAAAGAAAATATGTCCAGTTTTACAAGTTTTATGCACATGAAAAGAAACTACATTACGCCCGAACGGTAGGCTACTCAGTATTACATTTTGTGGTGATTTGGGATGAGAAACACATTATTGAAACGTAGTTACTTGGATTTATGGAGAGAACGGAAGGGCTAAATTCAAAGATGATTTTTTCCGAAAAAAAAATGATTTTCGCCAACAACTGGACATTTCCCTTTCTGCACTTAACTATTTCTATATTCTAACATCACACGTATTGAATTTCCTCCGAGATGTCATTGTTAGTTCTCAAAAGTAGCCATTTTAAATTCTAAAAATAAAAATGTGTTGCGGGTTTTATTTTATTATTAATTTTTTTTTTAAATTGACGGAATGGGAGCGTGGTATGAAAAACACTGGGAACCTCTATTTAAAATTAATGTTTCAATTATTGTGGTAACTCACTTGAGTCGTTTGTTAAGCGTGGGCCAGACGACAGACAACATCCCCTTTAATCCACCCCTAAAGGTAGGTCTGAAGAACTCTCGTCCCCAGCGTCTGAACTCGGTGTCTGGATCTCGCAGGCTGTGGCACTCGAGACCGAAAGCGACGGACGCAATGATGTCGGTGGTGAAGCGGGCAACGACCTCCCTCATCTCCAGCACCTCGCCTCGCTGCGCCTTCTCCTCCAGCACTTCCGCCAACTCCCTCCCGCAGACGTCGATCGTCTGGAGAGAGTGTAGAAATTTCTTATACATTTCTTTTAAAGATTCGTTACATTAATTTTACCTTTAGCGACTAGGTGTTAGGCTGCACAGTTTCAGTATCAGTACTGCACAAATCCCTTTACTCTCAGATGAGAAACTTGTGTATTTTAATTGTTGGATAGGTGGACACTGCAACATTTCTTATGCCTTGGTACAGGGCCTGCTATTCCAGCCAAGTGATTTCTAGAACATTATATTATATACTAATGTAAGCCGTGACCGGTATCGTCGTGGGTCTAGAATGGTTCCAATTTTAAGGTCAAAGATTAAGACAGGTTAACGTGTTCTGTGCAAATACGTTAGGGTGAACAAAATTTCTTGAGCTTGAAGAACTCGTAAATTGTCATAGACCCATTAAACACGGACAGAGACGATCGCGCTATTGTTTCATAGGTCGTGGTATGTAGACTCGAACTTGCTGAAATACAAACTTGAGTTGTATTGACCCAAAAACTTCACCTTGAAAAATTTGAAGATAAAGGGGGAGCACAATTGCTTCGAAAGCACCACGTTTTTTTTTATGAACTCGTTGGTGATAGTGTCTGTAACGTCCAGAGAACACAATACAGATTCCAGAATATTTAATAGTTGAGCAACTGCGAAGAAATGAATTACCAGAATATTCGATTCGGTAACATATTTAGTCTGATGTACACTTTAAATAACCTAATAACCCATGTACAGCGAAGGTTAATAACGACCATTAACGAAAGTGGTCAGTAAAATATGTAAAAATCAATTAAACCGTAATGTATAAATTTGGGTCAAGCTGCAACATTAAAGTTTCAACTAAAATTAACTTTATCGTAGGTCGGAATGACAATTGGCATTCGTGATTACAGCAGATACCATGAGTAAAATTTTAGTTTTTTTTTACGTTTTTTTTTGCTTTCATTACGATATCTTACTGGAAAGCAGTTCCACGCTTATCGATATGTTTTTTAACTATAAAATGCTACGTAAATCAAACTTAATTAATGTATTATAGCAATTAATTTGGTAGCAGTTGCTTAGCTATTAAATTTTGGACATAACCACGAAGATATCTGCTGGCTGTTGTTTTGCGAGCGAAGGCTGACACGTGACACCATGCTCCAGCCAATAGCTATCGAGGTGAGTGGGTGAGCTTAGGAAATTATATAGTAGATTCCTGGAAACAAAGTTATCTAAATATAATGTAGCAAAAATATTGTTTTTCTTTGTGTATGATAGAACAGAAAAAAGTACTGTCTTAAAGAATATAAATTTTGTTTGCAGTAAGCTTTCATTTGTCACCAGTAAGTGTATTACCACATCATAATTCCCATACCTCTGATTGTGTCAATGTAAATGGGTGATGGGTGCGCAGTGAGTAAGTTTACTACTAAACCGACGAACCGAAAAGAAAAAATAGTTGGTTTTTTTTTGGGGGGGGGGGAGGTAATGAACTGTTGTGATGGATGAGAAATTCTGTTTTTTTTTTTTTTTTTGTATCAGCCATCGGGAAGAGTCCTCTTTTGCAAGTACATGTCATAACTAAACGTTTTGGGATATTAGGACGTATATGAAATTAAGGCGGTAATGAAAGTACTAGGTACAATTCACTCTTTCAAAAAAGGCATCTCCTAATGCCATTCACTTGATCCAAAAATTCTTCCATTGGGTCAAGGTAAAGGTATCTATGAAAATGAGTTCACATAATTTATGGTGGGAAAAATGGAATTGGACATATTATGACTGTTCTTTCAAATATTGAAATAGCAGAAGTGATGTCTAAATAATGTGATGCCTAGTGAAATAGCACAACGGTTTTATCTTTCATTAAATTCTTGATTTCGAGTGACTCACAGAGAACATCGCCTTTAGTTTTCCAGAGGTGAAGGTAGGCGTCAGCTTAACGCGTAGTCGCCGCCACTTGTGTCCAGTCAGGTTGAACAGGTGTTGATAGATTGGTTTTTCTTCGTCCCCGGCGAAGATACCTCTGTCAACGAATGTAGCAAAGTCCTTCACCAGGATGTGCCGAATGAGGTCAGGATCGCGAACAACAAATATTGGGTTGGCGAACCCGTATATCCCTCCGAAGCGGTGACCTGAAAACGGTGAAAATATTTGCTGAAAAATGTATAAAATCCTTAAGCAAATTAGCTTGTTAGGAAAGTACAAGAACCATAATTTAACATACTAATAGCAACTTCTATTACAACTGCAGTCATACTTAAGATTATGATACAGCTTTAGGCCACTGCCGATGGAGGATGATCTTATGGTCAGTGCGGTGAGGTTCACAAGAGTTAAATTACAGTATGTCAACATGAGACACTGTCGATGATCAAAACATGTAATACAATCAGCGCAGAGTGAAGGAAGCATTTCAGAAACGGTTATGAATACCTAATGTCTGAAATGACACATGCTAGTAGGGGCATACTCAGCCGATAATCCATATTTCGCAAGGTCGTTTACAACTCAATTGCGTTTATTGTGGGATTAAAGAGATGAGAAACTTTTACTGTAATGTAGCCAACTGATTAGAGACAAAAATGTTGATTAAGAAAAAGCAATTAAACATAATGTTACACAAAATAAGCTCTGGTACAAGTCACAGATCTTTTTTAACTTATTGCTTTACGCCTCTTCGACATCGAGGTCATTAAAGGGGGAAAGGAAGGGGGCAAGGAACGGGAAGGAACTCGGCCATGGCCCTATGAAGGAAGCATCGCGGGATTCGCCTTGATTGATTTGGGGAAACCATGGAAAACCCAAATCTGGATGCCCGGATGGGGATTCGAACCGGCGTCCTCCCGAATGCTCACCCACCACGCTCGGTTCCACAGATCTCCCATAAAGTTGCATGATATGAGGTTCTACAAACATCACTGTGATATCTACTGGATGAAATGATCCAGAAAGGTACAGACTGCACCAAATACTGCATTGAAGCACGCAGAACACATGGTCGTGTGGCAGTGTAACTTCGTACACAAACACAGCATATGTAAACAATTTCAGGTGCAATTCTCTGTGCCTGGTAGAACGACCACCAGATTGCATTACTTTTTTATGTTTAGTGCTGTTGTGAGTCCTGGTAGGGCATATAATTAATGTGAATGAACAGTGTGTGATGTCCAGCCTCTGCTGTCATTAATTTTTCGTCGCCTCTACATGTATTCTGTGAGACATTTCGCCCAGCCGTTTTGTGAGACGGCGGAGGGTGGCATTCCTGTCTGGCGTCAGGCTGCCGCCGCATGTCTGTGTCTTTGTTTGACGCAGGGAGAGAGATTGGCTCCCGGAGGGTGCGAGTGGTCAAGCTGCGGGGGTACTTGAGGGTGAGACCCCGTGCAGTACGCAGGTGTGTGTGTATGTGGGATTACCGGGTGGAACCCGGGAGAGTACGTGTGGTGTGTGCGTGTCAACAACAACGCCATGTTTTGTCACGGCATCTTTTTGTCGTGTTTGTGTTCTCCATATGGAGGAACGTTGTGAGAAGCGCCTGTTTCGAAGGAGACAGATGGTCAAGAGGAGACCGTTCAGCGTGTAGTCTGCAGCCACCGTCTCGACGATACCGATAAATGACAATTTAATTTGAGCCTATTTTTGCCCCGTTTTCATGGCCCTGAAACAAATATTGGACTGATCGACGCTAGCCGGGAACAATTTAAGCATTAAAAGTATTGGATTTACTGGCTGAGCCTATTTTTGATGTACTGTTAAAATAAACACTATATTTCTTTCAATGATATATTCTATAACTTGATTATTTTATTAATTCTACATTCGAGTACCTTTATATAATTAGTGTGTGTAAGCTCAATTTGCATCCTGTCCATGCGGACTAACAATAACAAATATATTTTTTTTTTATCGAACTTTGCATCTCATGCAGAGAAAGAGAATGATTAAGATCTTAAAGAACCGAGACATTTCAAGTGTCAGATGTAGAGTGATAACTGTAAATGACACAGCGTTACTAGCACCTGACACAAGTCTCTAAGGAGCATAATTATGAAATTGATTTTACCATCTGGATGAATCGTGCAATACCCTGATTTGTGGTGCATTCGGATGTGACAGTGTCCCGATGTTGGGCTGTATAGGAGCGTGATGACAGGAATACTCGTCGGCAAGGTTCCGGTCGACTAGATCTGATCTGCACTAGGGAAAGATCTTCGTATTATGTACCCAAGCACATCGTAACCCTTTCTACATCTGCACCGGCCGTCCGAGATCAAGTAATGGAACTCCCTAGCAACATTCCATGTCATCGCGCACCGTTGGTCGGAGACTAGGGATTATCGTCAAATGCGTAGGCACCCGTTAATACCACAACCCAAACTGCTGCGTTTGGAGTGGTGCCGTGATCCGAAAGCATGGACTGCTGATGAATAGCGTCGCGCTGTGTTCAGCGATGAATCGCTGTTCTGCATTACCTCGGAGGACCGTCGGCTGTGAGTATAGCGGTGGCCTGGGGAGAGGCACAACACTATTGTGCCCCGTTTACACGATGCGAGTTGACTGGAACGAGTGTACTGTCCTGCTGCGCGCGCAGCACTGGATAGTCCACTCTCCTCGTGTAAACAGGTACAAGACAGACAGTTGACTGGGGATAGTGGACTCGGTTCACAATCAGCTTTTGGCGTTCGAGTTCAACAATCAAGATGGCGACAACTAACAAGTCGCGTAAGCGGAGTTAAGCAGAGGCATTATTATCTTTAGAACTGCATGAGAGTAACGAAATTCCGTCGAATTTCAAGAATAAAAATTATTAGAACAAGGATTTTAGAGACTCTGCTATCAAAAAATTGCTTCATAGCGGTGTCATTTTTTATGTATCGGAAAAAATATTTCACAATAACTCTTCAAATTGAGATACAGTTAGTCTTAAATGATGCAACTCCATATTTTCACTTGCAACTTTATTTTTTTTTAAAGGTGCTGAGCCATTTAAAGCAATTCTTCTTAATATCCACTCTTTTAACGTTTTATTTTATTATTATTCATATCATTCAACATTATAATCAACAAATTATCTATGATGTTAATTCCTTTCTGTAATATGGAAATATTATTTTCAATAAGATCACAATTTAGGAGTGGAGAACTGTCCTCACATTGGACAGAGCACTGTCTTCTAATTATTACTAGCATGCTAGTCCACTCTCTTACCCCCACCACCGACGGTCCGGCCAACTGTCGTTCCAGTCAACTCGCACGCATCGTGTAAACGCGGCTTTACTGCTGGCGTGATGCTGTGGGGAGCCATCGGGTATGACTTCAGTTCTCGGCTGACAGTGACTGGGGGAGCTCTGACAGTACAACGGTACGTTACTGATATCCCGCTTCCTCGTGTTTTACCACACCCTTCCCACTCTCCCCAGTGGATACATCAATGCCAGAAAGGATACAACATCATACTGATAGGTGGGCACATACTGCCAAGTTGTTTGTAAATTTAACTCGATTTTGTGATCATTGAAATAACGTCGCATGCCCTCTCAATAAGTGAAGTTTTATTTAGTTTGCTCCTTCCCTTCAGGGTGCTTCAATATTTTTTTATTTTTATTTTGGTGACCGTGTGTATAACTTCGCCGACATTCCGCATGTAAGTGTATTAATTCATGAGTTGTAATAATAAATAGTGAGAATTGGAAATGATCTGAATGTAGTTTCTAACTGACAATGGCATGGGAAACTTTACAATTCAAATGTGTGGTGTCAGTACTGCATTTTTTTCCCTATATACAGAAGAATAAACAAACTTTATCTGAAGGGAATTACACGTTGATGTTTAATTGTTAGTTCAAGAATGTTCGGATCTGAAAGTAGGAAAATATGGTAAAATATTACGTAATGTAATGTGTTAATTACAAGTAAGATCAGTTAAGGATGCAAAGTTCGTTTATATAGATCTGAAATATGTTTTCATTTAAGGGAAGAGGCAGTTTTCAGATGTCGGGCAGCATCGCATTCTGTGTAAACGATGGTGTACATTTTCATCAGGGAACGAGAAAACGGGTAAAGGACTTGTTTAAAATCGGCTCAACTGTAGACTAAGCTGCAGCACAGAATCTGATAGCACGGTTGCTTTGTGAAGAAATTATTGTTACGGGGACTAAATGATTTTAACTTCTTTTAACACTAGGAAGTAATAAGAATCCTTAGCTTTTAACTTGTCGGTGATATTAAAATTTAGAGGAACTACGAATTAACTGCACTAGAAGTTTCATCAACGAAAGGAAAGGAAATTTTCTTACGCGTACATTACCGTAAGAAATTGGAAAAGGAAATCTGTGCACGTGACGTACGTAAAAATAAGCATGAGACTTACCAAAGCTAGAATGCAAAAACAATATGTTAGAAAATTATATTTATTTACTATAGCATTACGTCAGAAAAATTGACTGAAATGAGTTCTGTTTATTGGTGCAATGTTAATTTAGCTCCCATGCATATACAGATTCTGGAATTTGGTAGAAAGCAATATTCATGACATATCCGTCAGTCTCTTACTAGGCATTTTTTTACCCATAGCTATAGTGTAACGGAGACAATTTTTATTTTTTATTTTATTGAACTTGGCGGATAACCGATATTATCGAGATAAGATACGAAGCATAAACGAAAAGTATGATAATACGCTACCTTTCAATTGGTCATAGACGTCCTTGATGATTATACCGAAGGTTTTCTGTCCCAAGAGGTTGTTTCCCATGTTACCGAAGGGGAGCTCGGCTGCAACTGAGGTACGCCTTTCTTGGTCCAGTAGTTGAATCGATAGGAAAACCAAAGGTACAGCAGCAGCAGTCCTCCAGCGAGCACCAGCATCAGCTCTGATAACCACGACAGAGGCAGCGCCATTGTGGAACTGAAGAATTAGTAAGTATTTTATATGATGTCAAGCATCTTTTAAAAGGATATATATGGTGATCTTGGCTGTACGTCACCAATTTCACAGCTTTACTGAGAAGTGCTGCGTCAACAGATAACGGAAGTAAAAATATTGACACAAGATTAGTTTTGCATGCTTCTAGCTCGATGGGACTACAGCAAGATCTTATGTGTAGAGTTGAAATTAAATGACTGAAACTAATTTCACAGTTTATTTATTTTATTTAAATGTTTATTTAGCCTAGCAAGTTATAGGGCTGTAAAGCCCTCTCTTACATTTTACGAAGCTGCTTATAAAACATAAGTTTACTCTTTACATTAATTAACAAACATACAATATTAAGTTCACTTTTTCTTAAATTAACTTAATAACTAAAATTTTAATTCTATGGACGTTTGACTGGTAAATAAGAAAGTAAGTGGCATAAAGTAATAATGCTGGTGAAGGCTGAAGAAGAAAGTGTAAACTCTAAATACTGATTAAGGCTGGAGAAACATGTGAAGGATGAATAAATATGTGAAAACAATATAAATAAATACAATTGAATTCTAAGAATAAGTGATACGTGGAACAAAAGGTTTTTCAGCTAGTGCCGCGACAGTTAATGCATTCTCAAAGTATATTTAAATTGACGAATTTTTTTGGTAGTTCTTATTTTCATGGGAAGATTATTCCAGAATCTATCCGCTGAATGAAATGGAGAAAGAATTGGCAAGGGTTTCCGAGCTATGATAAGAGATGGTTAGTATATTTGAGATCAGAGACCTGGTGTTAAAATTAGAAAAGTCCTAAGTATGTGATGTCGGAATAAAGGTAGGCGGGAGTTTTCAGGTGTATGAGGCGGTGAAGGAGACAAAGAATGTGGAACCTTCGACGATCGCATAGCGCGTAAACATTTTAAGTTAAACGATTATAAGGAAAAACGAAGTAGAATATCATTGTAGGAAGGTTACAAAATGCTGTCTATTTAAAGACCGTACTTCATTCTGAAATGAGATTACAAGTGATAATAGATGTTGGGCTTGTACACGAAGATCACGGTGTGACCTCAAGAAGGTTATCTCATCATCATAGTTAAAATCCTTGTGATCATTTTTCTAAATGTCTGAGGAAGCAACAGCGGTACAAATATAAACATAGACTCCCCTTTTATCATTGTATAAGGCGTTAAACTTTTCATTGTCTTACTACAAGAACTTTAGATGTTTTTGAAGATTTCTCTTGGTGTCCTGAAGAAATAATCTGCCACGTTCAGGTCAGAGGTTTCACTTAGGTATTGCTCACCATACCTGTTGATATTGTTATCATTTAACGAATTTCCAAAATCTCACTTGCGACAGAGTCCCAGAAGGTAGATGTTCGAGTCTCGCCGTAGAATGATTATAACAGTTTTTATTTTTATTTATCGATCTTACATCCATGCAGCCTAGTATCTAAATACTAAATTGGGTCCTGATACATTCCTTTGTTTATTTTTGATTAAAGATTCCGCCATTGAGTGTTGCTGGTTTCATTACTTATTTAACTGGCCTCTGAGTTCTGAGGATAGCCACCACAATCTCCAGTCCCCGCGAGGAGGCAGGGCAAGCATACTTTCTAGCGAAACCATGTTAACAGTTTACAATTTACCGCGTAAGAAAGTTCTATGTAAGGAATTAGCATACCGCTACACTTCAGCTAGTTAAATGGTAACTGTTATACACTGAAGAGCCAAAGTAACTGGTACTCCTGCCTAATATCGTGTAGGGTCCCCGCAGGGCACGCAGAAGCATGACGTGGCATGGACTCGACTAATGTCTGAAGTAGTGCTGGAGGGAATTGACACCATGCATCCTGCAGGGCTGTCCATAAATCTAGTGGTGGATCCACGGGAGGGGGCTAGAGGGGTGAAGCCCCCCCCCCCCAAAAAACTCTTTAAGTCGCGCGTCTTTACTACCCTTGAGAGCAATTTGCGATTGTTTATTCGACCACAATACCTCATCCTTTAACCAACCTAGCCCTGGTTTATATCGAGAGGACCGAAAAGGAGGCATCATACACGCAAGCCCTCATAGCCTTCGCATCTGCTGATGTCCTCCTTTTCACTGGAGCCCTCTGGATTCCTTTATCGCAAGTACCAATAAATTGTTTAATATCTATGGCCTTCATAGTTTCTCTGAATTTCAAAGCCTGCGTTGATTGTAATAGGCAAGAACAACAATGCAGCGCAGCGCAGCAACGTTTATGTAATCCACAAAAAGTACAAGGTCTGTATGAAGGGGATTCGACATCATATGGACACGTTTCAGCTCTTAAGTGGCAATGCAACAGGTGCGCATCGTAAACTCCTACGCGACTGGCTGGCCAGACTATGTTAGTGCTCCGTGCGTCTAGACTGCATTGGTATGGTTTACCAGTAATTGTTCTTTATCAGCCAATTTAGCTTTGCCACGTAACTGGACTCGAAGAAATACAATTAAAAAAATGTTAATTCAGGTGCCTGGCGTACCAGTTGAACAGATTACTATTTGTGGCTGATTCTTCGTAATCTACAAGGTGATACAGGGACAATGGTCAAGCCCTTCCTCAAAAATTAAATAACTTATAAACGAAGCAAGATTGTAGAACACAACTTAAACTGTTCTAGGCCAGATACTTTCTACTATATTTCACTATTAGTTTTTCCAGTTATTTGTTTTCAGATTTGTTTTTGCTTACGTTTTACGCCAGTCGATGTCATTAGAGGCGGTAGAGGACGGTGGCAAGGAACGGAAGGAATTCGCTTACGAAGTTCTGAAGGAACCGTCCAGGCTTTCGCCTGGAATTATTACGGGAAACTATGGAAATTGAAATCTAGCATGTTCGGAAGGGGACTTGAACACGCGTCTTCACGAAAGCCAGGCCCAATCTCTGCCGCATCCCGCAGGACTCGGCTCGTTTTTGTATGAATTTGTTTTAATATTATTGATTTACATTAATTTTTTACCAACAGCTATAGCATAATTTTTATTTATATGTAAGGATAGACGTATTATCTAGGATAGTTTTCATTTAATATACTAGCCGAAAAAAAGTTTTGAATTTTTATATCTGGAAATTTAAGGAAGTGTGAAATTTGATAATGCTCCACATTTTTCTTCTTTTATTGCTGAAAAATATCATTGAAAAATGCCATTAATTTAAAACAATTTAAAGTTTTAATATTATTATGGCATAAACATATTTTTTAAATTATAAAATCAAAGATCTTGAAGTGAAATTTGTTGCTCTCTTCTCGACTAAAACAGCCTCTTCTCGACTAAAAAAGTCTACCAGTTCTCTGGCTACGACTTCATGCAAGACGGTCATGACCTTGGCATCCTCCGATCGGAACCACACGATTTCCAATAACAACTGAGTGGCGATCAAGACTACGGCCTTGCTGCAGATTTTCATTAATTTCCAGCTGACAGCTATCTGCGGATAGACCGCACCTTTAAACTCGCTGCTGATCATTATTTTCTGAAATAAATTGATCCAATCTTTACCCAATTCTCGATCTTTAAAAAATGACAAAATTAAAGTAAATCTATTTTTTCAAGGTTACATGATATGTAATCAGTTTCATTGTATTTTTATTTCAAAAATTCTTTTTGCCTCTATCTTTATCAGGCTGGCTTAATTGGTGACCAAATGAGGAAAGAGGAGTATGATATATAGTCTTCGTCGACGATTCAAAACAATTTGTGCCTAGAAATATTCACAGTTGTGATTTTTGTAACATAGGAGAATTTTTCACAGCAACATAAGATTTATTCAAATAATATATTTAAAGACATTTTCCTTCGCCGTTTTCAAAATGCTTCAGGATCAAATGTTTTGAGGTTCAACAGATTCAGCATTTTCAGTTTTACTCCTCTGTCCGTGGTTATTCATGGTCAAAGTGAAATGTCAAAAGTTGGGGAATAAAATTTTTATCCACTAAGCAAAATTTAATTGAATCTCTTTGATTCTATGCAAATAGTAGTTTAATTGCATAGCATCAAAAATCAATTTTGAACCATTTGACCTTTTCCGCGCTCCTGAGTCTGATGTATGATCGTGCTTTTATTTTTCGGCGCAGCTTCAAGTCATACCCGATCTTTGTGTCATGCGTCTATAGAATCTGTGATTTTCGTTTAGTATATAGGTACAAAAAATGTGATCATTCTCGATAGTTTCATCCATTCTGGCAGATATATTATAGCTGAAAACAACCTTTAATTATATATATATATATATATATATATCTCCTTTGATAATAGTTATCGGAATTCATCGACATTTTACTCTGTATCTTTTATTGTTGAAAACGATAGTTAAAAATGCAATTTAATTTATATTAATTACAAAATTTTAAAAAATTTTGGTGCTCAGCATAAATTTGAGGGCTTGGTACTCCCTTGTATCGAACTCCCTAAGGAGTGCCATATTAAATCGCCAAACAAGATTGTAATTGAATGTGTCAGATAAGTTTTTTCTCATAAACTAAAAAATCTGTTTTGACTTTTTATGATGTAACTTTTATTTTTCGCCTCAGCTTCAAATTATTCACTATCAGAGTGCAAAATATCAAAGGAATCTTTTTTAAAAGAAGGTAAACAACTGGCTAGTCATTTTAGATATCACACAATTAAACCATTCATTGAAGTAAATTTAATATTAATTTACTGACCACACAGTAAATATCATGCACTGGTGTTAATTAATACATGCTTTGTAATTTGCTTTATATTTACTGGTAACTGCATCGTTATTAATTTATTTACCAACAGTGTATTGTAGCCTGTGTACAATCAGCTCGCAGTAGCTAAAACCGCGCGGATTCAGTACGCTTTCAAGGATTAGGTAAATTAAGCCACTCCATTTTTAAGGTCTGTTGTAATTAGCTACATTGCCTTGATATATTTGCAATGATTTAGACAGCATATACTAATAGGTCTCTTACGTCCAGTTTTATAGACTTACTTCCGCATACTTGACACTTGTAAATCACTTTACTGTGTTCGTATAGAGCAAAAATGGATTGGATAATTTACATTCAAATTAAAAAAAAAGTATTTAAATTACACCTTGCTTCCGAAGTTTTAGGTTGATAACGGGAAGCTGTTACTTAAAGTGTTAGTGAAGAAATAGAAATGTGGTTTTTGTAGTATATAGTACAGTCATGTAATCTTCCAAAAAGTTCCATTGATGCATTCAAAAAGTTTTAGACACTGTATTCGAAGAGTAGACCCATCATGTTAGTGTTTTCACTTGCTATTTTATTAAAACAGAGGTACTTAGTATCTACTTAAACTAGAGCAATAAAATAGGCAAGAAAAAGTTGGGTGAGTGGTTCTCTGCTTATAAGTGTACCACCGTTTACACAAACAGAGAGACGTTACAATTTATATGTAGTGCTAAGAATTAATGCTGAACGTGAAGACAATACTAACAAGTGTTAATCAAAATTTATTGGCCTGCTTCACATATGTAAAAGTAGTGAAGGTGACTTGTAAAACCCAGAATCGGATTAGGACCTGTAACAAATGCGAACAAGAGATCCCTGAATTAGGATATAATATAATATAAAACATCACATTTACAGAACTACCTTTCGTGACTTAAGGTGGGCAGATTTGGAGATAACAGTTTCCAAATCAATATTTCTAAGTAAATAATATTCTACACAATCATTAAAGTCAGTCGGATTATTTAGACGCATAGGCGCGGGGCCCATAGCATTTGCTGTCTCTTGCTACGTGACTTATCTGGCACTGAAATGCTGAAATCCCTATTAGTCAACTTTGAAGTGATCACCTTACCATTGGCTCTGTGTCATGTACTCTTTCCATTATTTCTTCTGTTAGATTTCGGGTGGCAAAATGTGAGAATTATTTAAAATAAAAGCTTTCCACCATGTCCATTGTGTTCTGTGTTCTTGGTTCTTTTTCATCACCATTAGAAGCAACGAGTAGCATATTAACAATGTTGTCACTAAAAAAAATGAATTACTTAGCAAAGCATTTCAGGTAGTAAAATTGTTTGTCGGAAGAGGACTGCCGACGGTGTGTTACTTACAAACCATCGTATAAAAATAGAATAATATTTAAATTGTAATGAAAATAAACAAAATAAATAAAACTATATTATTTCTTATTTGGTTTGGTGATTTATGCCATATAGAAACTGCCGCTTAATTTTTCTCATTTCTGTTATCAATTTTAAAATAGTGATCTTTTAAAACTATTTGCAACAGTGGCTATCATGTGCATTATGACCTCGCTGTGCACTGGCCCATAACTTAGTCCTCTGTCCTCTGTTTGAGGTAGCTTTCCTTTCCCTATCTGAATTCTAATCTCATTGAGCTGTCAGATGGAACGGCCGCCTACCATATTGGATATCGCTTTCGATATTTCTCTCTTGTCGTTATTCTGTGATGTTACATTTACAGTGATCCACATTTTCCATATTTGAACTCTCGAGTTTAAAACTGAATAAATAAACTGTTGGTGGGAAATAACATTCGTGACCCAATTAATCAATAAAATGTATGCATAATGTAATCGATTGTAAATAGAATAACAAGATAGTTAAGCATTCTGTATGTTCATCGACATGAGCGAGGGCAGACTTAGGGAGGAACAGTTGCGTCATGACGCTACGATCCCACCTAGACGGCCTAGAAGCCTGTCGCCAAAGGGGAGGGTGTTGACCCGAAGTCCAAGCGCGCTTGTAGACGCTTGGCGCAGAAAGTAATCTCTTCACGATGTTCAAGACCTCATCAGCCAATGTCGGACACTAAAACTTGCAGAATCAAAGAAATTAGTTACTGGATTTTTTGAGCAGATTCGTGAGAGATAAGGTGGGAAAACGAAAAGAGAACCACTTTTGGAAATTCTGCTCTTGTGTTTGCTGCTTGAAACAATCTTCGTCCGTGCCTGGAATGGTACAATACGCAACAAAGTGGACAGTAAGGACTGCACGTAGCCTGAGATTTTCTGACGCTACTTTTGCGTGTTATTATTGGCAGAATCGTGCATTCCTGGGCAGAGAGACTAAAGTTTAGTCTAAATCACAATCAGTAATCAATCAGTTACTACCAGATGAGAAGGTAATTTGTTGATTGATATGTTTACGTGACACTATGTCATCGGACTGAGTCGAGGTGAGGGACCCTGCTCATCCGAGACGATGTAGTTTGAAGCTGGAAGGAAGAGATAGGAATATCCGTGTACCTGACCCATCATCATCACCGAGCGTGGTGTTTCAGCGGTAACGTTCTGGCCTCGCATTTGCAAAGACGCGGGTTCGAATTCCCGTCCACCCATCCTGATTTCGGTTTTCCAACGTTTCCCAAAATCACTCCAGGTAAATGTCGGGACGGTTCCTTCAAAAGACCATGGCCGAATTCCTTCCAGTTCCTAGTCCCCAGACCTCGACGTCGATGTCGACAAGGCGTAAACCCATATATACAAAATACACTTGACTATCAGCTGTGAAGCAGAAAAAGGCAAATAGTGTCGTATTCACTGTTCAGACGAGCAAGTCCTGTAATTTGGCTTCATCAATGCATTACGGAACCATAACGTTCCTGTCATAATGCTCAAATAAGAAATCCCGACGTTACACGCATGCAGATTTAATAAAAAAAAGCTACCTGGTAAAACAATATTAGCTCGAGTCTTTGAATATGATCTGCATGGTTTTATGAAAATCAGTGAATGAGGAAATTTAATCCTGCCTGTGTTTAAATTTTTTCGTTGCGTAAGATTAATTCTCTTGTTATTTCTTTCTTTATGAAAGGAGTAAATAAATCCATGTTTGGAAAAGAATAGGCCCATGTTTGGATACTTGTATCTAACAATATCATTTTTGAAAGATATGTCACCTATAATAATTCTTGTGTTTGTCTATTCGGACCGAGCGTGGTGGGTGAGTGGTTAACACTCTGGCCTCACATTCGGAAGGATGGCCCGTCTCGGCATTCAAATTTGGGTTTCCATGGTTTCCCCAAATCACTCCAGGCGAATGCTGAGAAACTTCATTCCAAAGAGCATGGCAGAATTCCTTCCCGATCCTTGTCACCTGTCCTTTCTTGCCTCTAATGACCTCGACGTCGACGAGGCGTAAGGACATAAGTAAAAAAAAAAATGTCTATTTGCGTTTTGCATATTCAGATTAAAATCAGTTTATTGTTTAATTTTGAAGGCTTTTCTTTTCTTATTTCTCTTCCACTGTTTAATTAACATTGCTAAATAATTAATAAACTATTATACTGATTAATCGTGACACACTGAGATGAACCTATGAGTAATAACAAGAAGGAGGTTATGGTATGTTAAAGCTTCGAAGTGCGCAAAACTGTTTGAAATGGTTAATTGGGGAGAGATTGTGGAAATACCGCATTTTTGCGTTACGTTTTATATCTTGAAATGAATGGCAGTTGAGAAAGGCTTGTGAATTTCGGTATAAAATTTTATTTTACTGATAGTCTATATTTGTGTATATATATTCCTGTGTCACATAAGAGGTTTTTCACGGTATTATCACTCCGTATCCTTATATAACTGTGCATCCATTTGACTGACATTCTCTTCTCTCTCTCTCTTTTTTTTTTAGCAATTTGATATGCATAATATCAGCGGATAGTTTGAAGAACTTATTATCCAGTCAAATAAGGTGAAAATAGGCGCAAACCTCGGAATAAAAAATAACAAGCTGAAAATTGCATAAATCTTTGTTTTGACATTTTATAATTCGGCTCAAAAGTCTCATAGAATCTCGTGTACGCTAGTCAAAATATTCAAAGTCAAAGGTCACAAAAACCGTTTTTTTTTTTTACAAATATCTCGCTTCCTTTACTATAAATGTTATTTTGAGTTATAAGGAAAGTTGTAGAGCATGAAATTCTCTACAAATTTCGGCATAGACAATATTTTATAGAGTTAACCCTTCTTGAGATAGAGCGTGGAGAGTGGGAAGCGCTTAGCCGCATGGACAATAACGCTACTGTACGATACGTAACTGTAGAATCGTATACACCAGTGTTTCCCAACCTTTTTTGGGTCATGTCCCACTTTTAACATTTTTTTGCCCCCTCCCCCCCCCAAACATAATTTTAAATAAAAAACATATTTGTTATTAACGAAACTCATATAGGATGGTTTTTGAAAGAAAACACTTTAATATTGTCATAAAACACAGTAAGTAAAATTAAAAAACATATAATGAAATACTAAAATTCAAAAGATTTTTAATAAAGATTTATTATGGCAATTTAGTGCGATCCTTGCGCTTGATGCTTGACAGTGATTTTATATTAGACTCCAATTTAGTAAGTTTTAATCTCCAGTCTCCACGTTGTGATATATCCAGTCGATTTCTTTTTTTTATCAGTAAATCATTTACTGATAACAGGCCGAGACAGGCGGCACATTACGCGGTGAATCCCAAAAAGGTCAAGTTGGCGACTCAAATCATCCAGATGATATATTTTGCTAACATCAAACGAAACTATACCTAATAATTATTTACAGCACTGTTTTAAGAATTTGCTTTTTTGCTATATTTTGTACCTATATCTAGCATTGCATTTAAATAACCTGAAGAGAAAGTGGTAAAGTCGTATCAAGTCAATTTCTAAATTGACCCCCTAAAAAAACCAAATTGCCCCCCTGTGGGGCGTGGGCCCCACGTTGGGAAACACTGGTATACACAGTACGATGACAGTACAGTGAGATAGGTATGTGTTCAGTGAAGTCTCGAGCTGAGAGGAAGCTGACGTAAGTGTTACCTCATGGCAGTGCCTGGGAAGTTCTAAAAGTCAGCGCTAAGGACTGCGTAATAGTGGAGTTTATAATGCAGTGCATCAAGTGTGACGTGTGCAGTAAATTATACAAGTCAGAGTTGAGTCATTCGTGCTTACCCTGGGTGTAACCCGCTTCATTTCTACATATCTCACGCTCAATCATGAAATTTGTAACCGCCTATACCGAACGGTATCGATCCATCCCTTTGAGGGAAGGACGTCAAAATTACCAGCCAAAAATTTAATCGTTATGGATTCTCTCCAACGATCACTCTTCGTCCGTCGTGCGTCATCACCTACTGAATTTCAAAGTCTTCGATAGTTATATCTTCCATAGTTATGAGTTCCCCAGAACGTGTGCTTCGACCCAGCAACGGCTTGGCGAGTAATATTTCCTAGATATGACACTTTGCTTTGATTCAGTGGGCAACAAGGATTTTAGTGTTTAGGAAATAAACACCATTTCTATACGAAATTAGCCTCCGGATTCTAAATATGACCTTCATTCTGACATATCAGATCTACAGAAGTTCTTCTCGGATGTTCTGCTGGATCAGTTCTTCCAATGTGCGACGTTTCGACAGCAGCTCCTGTTGTCTTCATCAGGCGAAAAGGTTGAAGTTGATACTGCGACAGCAAGACACCGACGTCGCACATGGAAGAACTGATCCGCCAGAACACGCGAAAAGGATTTCTCTCATCTGTATGCTGGGAAAGACTCAATTCTCATATCAGGTCAAGTTTTTAAGCTATGTGATATTCTTCTGTTATATCCCGTGTTAGTCAAAGTGCATGTTGTTTTAATGTATGCATGGGAGTGACAGTCCATATGTCCTTTTTCATACATATAAAAATACGAAGCAACTAAATTGGTTTTAGAGAAGTTTCTGCATCATCAGCATAAATGGATAATTTGCGTTGACTAAAAGGGGTGAATTTTCTCTTAGGACAGCAAACGGGTTATACAAAATACCCATGTTTCCTTTGCATGTGGAGCAGTAGAAATCATGACAATCACTATATTAAGAAAGACTGGTACCATCAAACAAATATGACCCTTTGTAGAGATGATCAATATATTAGAAGAACCTTCAGTTGAGCGAGAGAAAAAAATCATCTTCCCACCTTTTCACATGAAACTGTGATTGATAAAACAATTTGGATAAACAAGGGAAATTCTTTAAGTATATCTGAAATGAATTTCCAGACACGATGGTTGAAAAACTTAAAGCAGGGATTTTTGGTGGACGAATCATCCGTAACCTCATAAACGACACAAATTTCACGAAAATTGCATTAGAGTGAAGCATTAACAAAATTTCCTTAGGGAACAAAAATGTGAAAACTACAGCGACTTTGTCAGTAACATGGTGTCAACTTTACGTGATATTGGCATTTTCCTTTTAGCCATGTTGATCGCTTTCCTGAGTACGTAGGAGATGTCAGCGACGAACAAGTGGAACGATTCCATTAGGACATCAAGAGGATGGAAATCCGATAGCAAGCAGATAATCATATTGCTCAACATTCACGGCACGCAAAGAAGCATAGATTTATTCCCTGAATTTTCTGACAAAATCTTTGCATTTTAAATTTTGAACGTATGTTTGTGCTTTGTTTATGAACCACGCACACTTTATCGCTTAATATTCTTTGCTTCTTATACAAATAAAATGAATTTTGTAGAAAAAAAGGTGTTTAATTTCCTTAAAACACACTAATATCAGGCTATTTACCCTGTTGTAAATATGTTTTACAATGTAATGGAGGCAACTGGAGATGAGTACGGTAAAAAAACTAAACCTGATAGAGAAAAGAAATTATTCTCGAATTTATCAGCTAAAATTACCTAAGAATTCGTTAAAACATTCCAGGCACCAGAAAATATTTTATTTTATTTTTTTGTTTCCAATAACAGTGAATGATCTCCTAAATTTTCTGTTTCTTGTTTTGTAATAATTAGATGTTTAATTTTAATAAATTTGACTTGGATAAATCTCTACGATTTCCCTGTTTTGTAAAGAAATGCGTTACATAATTTAGAGAATATTGGCTATTTTCATTCAATATCAACGACACTTCCCAGTATATGTTAATTAATTAAGAAAAGGGGTACACCATAGTATTAATAGGGTGCACGGGAACGTGGCGCGGAGTTGGAGAGCAGAGATGCGAAGTCCACTTTCTATAAACTTGAAAAGGCAGAGATTTTTTATGAAGAGACTGATATCTGACCTTCGACGTGCGGGATAAGTGTTTGATCCTTCGTGTGCGGAACCCTAAATGCGCGAGGCTCGACTTGTGATTACCATGTTATTTTGTTTTGTAGAATGATTGAGTAGTTGTTTACTGTTTTTCCTACCCTTCCATCTTTTAACTACATCGTCATTTGCTGATTTATCGTTTACGGAACTGGCTCTCAACCAATCTCGTGTCAGGTGTATAGATTGTTTCTGCATCTGCAGCGTTTACTAATTTTACGGACTCGGCAATTTGCAAACGATCTGACTATTGAAAGAACATCTGATTCAAGCATTCGAAGTTCTACCCAAGTGTTTTATTATCTAGCAGGTACAGAGGACTAGTAGAGATTGCGCTATTAGTTCACACGCAGGAGCTATATGCGAGATTGAATGCAGTGCTGTCTAGGGTTTCTTATTTCACTTAAGCATTCCATACTACCCTGTTGAGCGTATTTATCTGTTCTTAAGGGAGCGTCCATAATCCACGTAGTTCCATTTTGGCCTCCTGTGAATCCCTCTCCCAACCTACGTAGCCCAACATGGCTTTTGCCTCAACCTCCCTTCCTCCCCACGTAGCACGTAGCTTTTTCCCTATTGATTCCACAAAACATTTTGAACTTTTAATTGTGACAAATGAAATGTATTAAAAGCTACGTGGCCTAGCTCTGAACACCCCCCACCCCACTTACCCCAGCGTAGCTTTCCACCCAACCCCTGCCCCCCCTCTAGACCGGGCCACGTAGTTTATGGACACTCCCTAACGAGGTGCTTTTGCGGGATCCTTTCAGCCTTACCAGTGGTAAGAGATAAAAACGCAGAACTTGTTTGTGTTATAACTTTCAGTATTTAAACATGGTCTCTTTCCCGTCCTACTGTTTGGTTAGTACCGTCGGGACTTTATCTGTGTTCCAGTAGGCAATATTTTCCTGTGCTCTGGGGTCTTTGTATATTTTTGATAGCAGTTGATAACAACACTAGCTCACAAGTCGATTTTGGTACGGTTGGTTTCCTATAACCACTGATTTAGGTATAAGATGATAATTTTTTTGTAAGTTAAGATTGGTTAACGTAACCCGGAATTTGGCCTTGAGTTTTAAAAGAGGTCCTACGCTAGCCAGGAGGATGTTTTGTTCAACTGAATCAGTTTCAAACTTCATTTCGTGCATGCAGGCAGTTACGGAGTTTGGGTCAAAACCTACGCAGATGCAAAGATAATGAACGCTCGTCAACTTCAGAATTACACGTAAAACAAACACATTTACAGAAAAACTTGCATGATTCGTAGGCATATGCCTACACTCATTATCTTCTCTTGGGTTAGAACGTCCTTAATCTTATCTACTTCGGCAGGACGGAAAGTTTAAAGGAAATATGTATTATCCATAGTCAAATCTAGAGAAAGGAAGCATTTATTGTCTGAAAAGTGAAAAGTTTCCACATTCTTAGCTATTTGGCTAGAGAGGTTACAGTGTGAACCAAAACGTTTCGGAGACCCAAACAGGTATCAGATATAATGATTACTGTCTTGTAGGCTTCGAAATGTTTGTAGCGGAACTCATCTTGACATTGACTTTGATTTTTGCACTCTTCAGCACTAACTCCGTATTCTGTAATTGGTCTAAAAATCTGATTAAAGTAATCTAAATTCCATAGAACCAAATTCATGCATATTAAATACACGTGATCCATGTAGCCTTTGAAAATTTCACTCAAAATTTAACCTTTTATGTTTCAAGTTTTCAAAAATACCAAAAAAATCCTGATATTTCGATATTTATTTTTTAAAGCGTTATTTTCAGATTTTCTAAATTTCTAATCGTGAAGACGATTATCACAGCACAAAACTCGCGGATCAAATGAATGTAGTAAACTAGTAACACACACGTCTTACAATTTTTTTATCGTGCTCTACATCAATGCATTGATTTGTGACAATTATTTTATATCGATTGAGAACAAAAAAATTAAAGCTGCTTTTTTTACAATTCACTGCAACAGTACATACCAAACTAAAAAGCTGTCTGATCCGTTGTGACCCTCGGCAAAGCGATACACGACTGCTTACAGCGACCGATGGCCTCCGACTATTCGTTGAATAACACGCCAGGCGTTGTGAATGTCATGTGAGCAAGTTAGATCACGTGGAATCGATACATAACCTGTATAATTCATTCTCAAAATTTTAAAAATAATAAAACCTTATTAATAATGTAAAATAGAACTTACATAAACCGATCTTTCAAAAAGAAATCTAGCATCTAGAATAGCGAGCTATATACTGCATACATACACTTATCATTCACATGTGGGAAAGCGTAAAAAAACAAAATTTCCACTTCTCCTAAAGTTGCTTGGATTATTTTCAACATCTCTGCTAATATAATAAAAAAATTTCTGTGTATGTGATAGGGTATTGCAAGCAGGTTGGTTATAATGATAAAAGTTCTATACACATGAAGTTTTCTATAAGAACTTAGAAATCCGTCTGTTTTACGTTGTTACTTAGCCACTGCTAATTCCTAATGAGCCACGAAATGCCTCTTTGGAACAGACAAAGTAGAATCTGTTCTTTCGAAGATAAACTACAATAATCACAACTTGCATGCTGGGTCAAGATTACACAGCTCAGAAGCTTATAACAAGGAGCCTGATTATGAATTATTTTGAAAGACTGATTGCTCTTTTTTAAACAACAGGCCATTATGAGAGTTCAAACAAGATTCAATGAAGCACAGATTGTAAGTGACGTAAAATAAAAGTTCTGTGGTCATAATCACAGTTTTATTTGTCTATGCCGTAAATATAGCGGTAAAGTATTCGACATCGCCAGTACAAACTATGACACGAGGACTAGTGGATAGCTGGTTTAAGTCTTTGGCAGTGCAGGATTTCATTTAACTAGTGTCATGTTACTGTGTGATGTCTCTTCTGAAGTATGACAACTCTGGAAAATTTTATGGTACTTAAGTAAATTTCATATGAAACAAGAAATTCAGTGGGATATGGTTGTATGGCCTTCAGAAGAAAGAAGACACCTTCTTAAATTAAAGAAAAAGGTATGTAATGACATCTTCGATACAGCGTTAGACAGAAGTGAAGAGCAACTATTTTGATCGATCAAGAAAATTCTGCAATAGATAATTGTATTAACAGCGCACATATACATTACGAGTCACCATATTAGAACAACGTACATTCCACCTTGCCTATGAAATCTGAAATCACATCCTTAATGAAAAATTATCCTCGAAGTCTCACAAGATCCTACACGGCCCGCATATTACAAACCCTGCACACTAAAATAATACCACCATCACATACCTGCACTACTAATTTCAACACTTCTCCTCTCTGAACATCGTAAACATTGGGAAAACAATACTAAACGTGGATTTGAGTTTGTCACTTTTGCAATTAAAAATATTATCAACATTTTGTTTCTTATTTATCTTTCTGTTAGCATGATTAGAATCATAATTAGCAAGCAGGTCTATCCGTGAATGGCAATATAAATTTTACAAATAATTTGAGATATTTTACTGTGAAAATCAAGATACGATTGTTCCTACGTGTAATACTTTGCTGGCAGTGAGGTACTGGTGTGTGCAACAGGTAATATTTCAACTTTTACATTTCTTTTCTTCTGGTATAGTTTTCACCTGCTGATCCAGCTCGGATCAATTACGGTACCAGGTGGCCGACTTCAACCTTTACCGTCTCATGTTTCTCCTCCTCTCTGTCTGCATCATTGTTTTTAGCGAGAAAACCAGTGACTTGACTTTTGTCAATATCTAAAATAACGTCGCAGGTGTACTACTAAAGATTTTTTTTATAGAATCGTGTGCAGGATTAACAAAGGAAGTTTAAACTGTCCTAAACGCTGTTTTTAGTGCCCATAGCAATAGAGATTTTCCAATTTTTACAAAAATTTATTTGATACTCTCCAATTTCGAATAGCGAAAAAATCTCAGGACGCCATCAACAAGTGATACAACATGGAGATAGAAGATAGCTGTGAGCAGAAACTAAAGTGGTGCCAGAGCGCAATGGAAAGTGAATTCAGAGGCAGTGATTCGCTATATGTGTTTCAGGACAATTATGCCAGTTTTGAGAGACATATTTCCTCAATCCCAGTTACATGGAGCCAGAAAATCGAACCTAAAAGCGCAAACTTTAAGATCTAAATAAAAGAAAAAAAGACGCGGTGCGTTATTACTACATATTTCGTCAAATGATTTAGCAGTACAACGAATGTGAAATGATACGAGCAGTGTGTTAGTTTTAAAATCCTTAGAACCATTGAATACAATCAAACGAGCGCTTTATTTTAACCTGAACTGTATAAAAGCAAATATGTTGGAGATAATTAGCATGGTTAATGTAATTCAACTCCAATCAGCTCTTTGTCAGAAAAGTACGTATAGTTCTAGAAGTCTCGGTGATGCTAAACAACTAGAGACGTGCTGAATAGGAGCCAACATTTGTAGGTCAAGGAGGTAGATATTTTTAAGGGGATAATTCAATTCAGATCCTTAAATGCGAAACATTGTCATGGTAGTTACGAATGAAGAAGATAGCAACCAGAAAGAGTTGAGGAATGACGGAGAATAAAGGCTTTAGTACCTGCGTGAAACTTTGAAGAGTTAAACAATGAGGCTCAAACTAGGATCTTACCAACTTGCGTTGCTTGCTTACAGGAATATTTTGTTTCCGTAAAGATTTTAAACGTATGAGGAAACCTTAATAGTCGTTGCTTTTCTCTATTATAGTCTGATATATTGTTGACTTGCAGTTTTAAGTTGCAAATGTGAGACGCTTCCAAGGACAGGGGACGGGAGGGAATACGTCCACAGCGTTTTGGAGAAAGCATGTCGGAATTCGCCTGGAGTGATTTGGGGAAACCATGGAAAACTCAAATCTGGATGCCCGTATGGGAATTCGAACCGGCGTCCTCTCGAATGCGAGGGCAGAGAGTTAACCTCTTATCCACCAGGCTCGGTGGGAAAGCGTTATCAGTGTTCCATAACTAAATTTTGAAAAGTGTGTCAACAACGTTCTCATTATCCAGACATGGGTGATTACTAAAGTTACAGGTAAGTGTTCTCTTTTCGTTAAAGAGATCACTGGCTGTAATAAATCAAGCGAAATGTTGCAAACACAAGGTTTTCCACAAAACAGTCACAGAGATTTTTGAACGATCTTTCTATTTTGGGCTAACAACACGAAATTAATATATTTAATAATAAGAAATAACACGTCGATAATTCGTCACTTCATTTGAAATCTAATACAAATTCATTCATTAATAAGGTCTACTAATACTATCGGGTTAAGAAAAATAGTTTGCAGACAAACAGAACGTAGACAATAATTGATCAGTTTTTTTGTCATCCGAGAACTCTGATAATGATTAAAATACCTAGCTGCAATTTTTGAACGATCACAATTATTTCTGTGTCCTGTGGAGAAGGCAATAAATTGATATGGCATGCACCGAATGGTTATTGCGGGTAAAGTTAATGTTCATTAGTATACCAAGATTTGATTATGGCGTTTCTCTGTTTGTAGATATGAGTGAAGATACAGAAAAGTTATTGAATGTTATTAACAAAATTTAGTTTGGAGAGAAGCAAAAACAAATAGAAACGTCATTGAGTGCTGCATAGATAAAATGACGTAAGATAATATCCTTATAGAAAGTGAAATTTCAATCGTTGAGTGAACCAAAATTTTTTTATAAATAAAGATCACTGAGGCACTAGGAAAAAAAATCTTTTCCAGAAGCTGAAACTTGGTAACTACAGAAGAGGAAAGTACATTAGATTTGAAACGTGATGTTATAGAAGGGAGCTGAATATTTAGTAGGTCGATAAATTACGAGTTAAACACATTATGGCATGGATAGATGAGGAAACAAGTTTTGTGAAGACTCTTACAAAAAAGCGTATTTTTGGGTTACATTTAATTTCTAGTAGAGTTACTAATAAGAGAAGCATTTATTGTAACGCAAACATAGAAGTAAGAAGTAGATAAGTGAAGATGTAGATTATATTGATTTTGTGCAGGTAAAGATATTTGCACAGATCAAGGAGAGGTGGAGTATTGTGAGAAATTTAATTTTAAAAGCTGGGGAACAGTCTGAAACGAAAATTCTAATCATTAAGTCTGAAGTGTAACATATACCGAAATGAGTAATTGTGATGGCGCCTTACGATTCGCACAAGAGTGAAAGTTTCGAAAATTTCAATTAATAAAATCGTAGTAACTGTGTTCTAGTATACACGGGCAATATTTCTTGTCATCAGTACGAACATCAGTAACTGTTACTAATTATAGTTAGGACTTGAGGAGATTGTCGGACTATACAAAGCAAACGAATAAAACCTTCAATGATAATGAGCTGCCAAGGAGTGATTGAGTGGTGAGTCTGTATACTCGTGATATAAACAGATGCTCAGACTATACATGGCTTGACATGGAAACATTTTTCTAAGTAAACGTTACACACTAGCAGAGGACTGAAATTTACACAATATAATGCAAATTTTAAATTAAGTTTTGCAGACAATTTTTTGAATCAATAAATATAAGTTCCTATTACTTACGATGCAGTTGCACTATATAAGACCAAATACACAGGCATGTTGTTAACGACGAAAAATTAATTTAGATTTAACAGTAGGGTCGACGACGAAATGGCTCCATGTGAGCCACAGTTTTGGGAACAGTAACAAACAAATTTTGAAAGTGAATACGTTTTGAATCTACATCTACACAGCCAGTTTTCATTATTTTTGCAATGACTTTGCAAAAATATCTGCATGACAAGTAATTATTATTGTTACTTACATTTCGACGTTTATCTCTTCTAACTGCAATAAAAGGATTTGCACAGTCATAATAGCAACGGTGTTTCATTTATGGGAGTATTTGTTAGCATTGGTGTTTAATGT
This sequence comes from Vandiemenella viatica, assembly GCA_031002005.1. Lineage (NCBI taxonomy): Eukaryota > Metazoa > Arthropoda > Insecta > Orthoptera > Morabidae > Vandiemenella > Vandiemenella viatica. The sequence continues at coordinate 3,006,924 of JARYHS010013631.1, read as the reverse complement.
TTTTGTCATAACTTTCTGATTAAAGTGTCGCAGAGACGCCAGTAAGATGGATTTAATTTTTGAGAGCAAGAAGTAACCTGCAAGTGGCCGGCCTCGGTAGCGTAGGGGCTAGAGTGGTAGCTCCGCGTGCCGAAGGCCGCCGGTTCGAATCCGGCCGCGGGCATGGATGTTAAGTGTTGTGTGTCTGTGTGAATGTCCTGTCCGTCCTGTGGCGTCCATACATTGGAAAAATATACACATTGAGCTGGCTGTATGGCCTCCGTTGCCGAATGCCATTAAAAAAAAAAAAAAAAAAAAAAAAAAAAAAAAAAAAAAACCCTGCAAGTGTTAAGTGCGGCAAATAAGGATTACTGAACGTCTAAGTTGAGTTACATTTTGTTTGTCGAGAAACTGTTTTGCGATGCAGCTTGTTGTCGTTTAAAGCGAACCAGTTACCAAATTTACACGTCTGCCGATGTTCAGCTTACCTGTTGTCATCCTCAGCTGTAGTGACAATTTTCAACCAACGAGTGCCCAATCTGTCGTGGCGAAAGTCGTTTGGCCGAACTTCCGTGTGTTATCCATCATTAAATTGGCTATAACGATGGAAAATGTTGGAATGGGATAGTGTTCGTTCCCCCTCAAGCTGTAATTACTATGAGGAATGTTCAGTCGTATTTTTTTCATCTTCGCTTCCCCGTGCTCAGTAATTACAACGGAATTTCTTCACACCTCCCTTCCATGTCACAAACTGCGTTTTGTAATGTGCTGCCTCAAAGAAAAACTTGCACACATATTCATTAAGTTGCATTTATGCCGACTGCATAGTGGTTGCGACTGGTTAGTGAATGTATCAAACTCTTAATCGAACTAATTCAAAACATAAATTCACTTTAAAAGAAGCATTAAATTTTAAGTGGAGATACTGAGCGTGGTGGGTGAACAGTTAACGATCTGCATTCGAGAGGACGCCGGTTCGAATCCCTGTACGGGCATCCAGATTTGGGTTTTCCATGGTTTCCCCAAACCAGTCCAGGCGAATACCGGGATGCTTCCTTAAAAAGGCCATGGGACGAATTCCTTCCCGTTCCTTGTAATTATTCCCATCCCGCCTCTAATGACCTCGACGGCGACGAGGCGTTAAGCCATAAGTAAATGATAAATAAAAATAACGAGGTCGAGTATTAAATAAATTTCTTGTTCATAGTTACGCAAAGAATAAGGAACATACATTTCTGAAAACAAAAATGTTTTACATTAAATAATGGAACACACATTTAACTATACGTGAACTTAACCATATGCACAGATAATCTTCTAACAATGACTATGAGTATGAGTATCTTTCGAATGGGAAGGTTCAATGAAGCCCCCATCAACATAAGTTTATTTGAGTTCCAAGCTCATAATGAATCGAGACCTTCTAAATTTTCTGTGTTAGTGTAAGCACGTAAGACTCGGCAAAAGAAATATCTAACTTCCTCATTAGAATGACACAGTGTATTTGTTTCCTGGTTGTATACTCACGTGCTTGCTAGGCGAGTTTTGTTGAGGTACTGTTCACCCCGCCAAGGACTGAGGCCTCACAAGAGATAGAAGCGCCTGTTTAATCACAATGACTCAGCTGTTACAAAACAGCTTCTGGCTGACAGTGAAGCCACAAGTCATGATACGCACAAAACTGCTTTCCTCCAAATACATTTAAGAGTTATTGAACGCCATGTCAACTGGAATATTATTGACTGCGTAGACTTACGCGGTTGTTGTGATCCTTATTTTGGTTCCCCGGGTAGAGCTGCGTCGATTAATTTAAACCAGTGATGTCAAAGATACGGCCCCCGGGCCCTATCAATACGGCCCGAGATCGCAATGTGACACAGAAAGAAGAATCATGTTTTTTTAGAGCTATAGATACAATTAAATAAATAAAATGTTATAATAATTCAGTACATTTTTCCCCCCAGACCTTTCTCGCCTCTAATGACCTCGAAGTAAACAAGGCGTAAAGTCACAAGTCTACACCTAGAGAATCAATATAATATGAAACATTCTTAACTTACATGTATATTGTGGTGTCATGGAAGCACCTCAGACATTGAGTAGTAAAATACAACATCGTAATCAACTGCAACTTCTATGCATTTAATGAATATTTGAGTGAGATTCTTCATATTATTATACTTTTACTAGCATTCCTAGCTGCGAGAAAAGATTAATGACTAGAATAACTGGTGAGCCTCATAAGTGCTGCAAGAATTGTCTTCAAACAAGGTGATCAAAATTCCTTTTTGTAATTGTCACCGAAATATTAGATTGTTCCAAGATTTAATTTGTCACAATATTATCTTGAGATGACAGCAGATATGTTTCTAAATTGACCATTACTGACACTAAATCAAGCTACAACACAACTGCACGTGTGCTACCACTGTGAGTTCAGACTATGTCTACTTTGAAGAAAATTAAAGTTTTGTTTATTTAACTAGTAAACACTCTTTTGTATTAATTAGTCTGATTTTTTATTATATCTTATTTATTTCCGAACTGGTTAATTCAAGAAATCATCCTCGTCGAATTTCAAAAGGGGGCGTCCATTAATTACGTGAGGTGTTTTTCCGAAATTACCCCCCCCCCCCCACCCTCTCCTCTCTGACGTGAGATTTTGACGGGAAGGGTTTTTTTTTCAGCTCTCCGGTTTTCGAGGGTGGTCGGTTATACTTCCTAAAGTCTGTATCCGCTTTTCTGGATTATTTTCCATTTTACCCCCTTAAGGTTGACATCCGTGTCGATTGGACCCCTTTTTGAGCTCTACTGTGCTTCAAGAACTTAAAAAGCTCACGTGACATTTCCGTCGACTATCTCCCCTCCCTCCCCCTTGGTGAGATTTGGTTATATTCCGCCGGACCCCTCCGCGCCTCTATTTCTCCTCACGCAATTAATGGATGCCCCCAAAGAAGATGCTCCGATAGCGGATCTCGGCCTAACTAGATTTCCATTTATTAAATATTTTTAAAAAAGAGCCGTTGCTTAGTCTTTTTTAATTTTTGTATAAGCTGAAAGGAAACTTGAGAACTTGCTATGAGCGGTATACCTCCTTTCACATCCAACAGTCTCAGAGCGTTAATGTGCCACCACAATGGACTTTATGAGACCCAGTGGGAACCGGATGAAGTCCTAACGACTGTTTTTATGGTCGTTTCGTATTGTTGCCTGCGGAAAGCAAGAAAGAGACACTACTGTCGTACGTTTCATATGCACTGAAGAAGCTGAACAACACAGTAACAAAGCGTACCTTGTCTGCATATATAACTTGTAAAACTGTAAGCAAAAAGTGCTTCGCAATAGTTTTTTTTAGTAGTACGTACATGGAAAATGCTTTGTTTTGGTTTCACAAATCGTATTTTGATTCATTGTAATTGTGCTATTCTGTATCATTAGATAAAATTCGTATCTACATCTACATCTATACTCTGCAATTCACAATTACTGTGGGTGGCAGAGGGTGCTAAGCACCAATCCTATTTTAGGGCATTCCAATCCCGAACAGAACGAGGAAAGAAAGAATACATAAATGTATCAGTACGGCATCTTATCTCTCGAATCTTATCACTTCTGCCATTGCGACTTAAATAAGTTGGCGGAAGAAGTATTTCGTTACAGTCGTAAATTAGAGATTTTCGCATATTCTCCAACAAATTTAAACGAAAACGACGTCGTCTGTCCGCCAAACAATCCCAGCCTAACCCACGTATTAGCTCTGTGACCCTTACATAAGGACTGTAACTAGCGGTCTCTAACGTGTCAGTCAATCCCTTGCGATACGGATCCCAAATTGCACAACATTATTCCAAATGCGGACGCACTAGTGTTTTGTACGCTATTTCCTTTGTATGAGCATTGCAGCTACTCAAAATACGACTACTTTACAAGTAAAAAAGTACCTGTCACTTAAACAGTACGTTCTTAATAAGACAACCGTCTTCAGCTATGCGACAACATAATGGCACCATTCTCATTCCATTCAATTTTAATATTCATTAATGAAACGTATGACTATAATTAACGACGGCAAATAAAATTACATTAGTTTAGGCTCTTGTCACCAGAATTTTTACTGGCTTCAATCCGTCGTTACTGTAGTAACTTTCACCTAATCTGGTAATCCTACAGCGAATAGGGGACCTACGGTTTGACGTGGGATCCGAACCACGGAAGCGTTTTGGCGTAGCCTACTTCACACTACACAGCAAGCTATGCCAGGACAGATTAAGGGTCACTGAAAATCTCTGCCCACACTGGGACTGAATCGGAAACCTTTCATTCTCCAGTCAAACTCCTTAGCTTTGAGCCACCAGACCACTCGATTTCATTGGTAATCATGATTTTATTGAATATTGCATGTAGATATAAATGTGTAAGATAATTGCAATTTCTACCTACCTCCCATACATTAAGGAAAAATGTGGTTTACATTTTCAATTGGTATTAATATGTGTGTTTGCTAAGCACGGTAACTGAGTTAATTCTAGTTGATTGATGTGAAAATAACGTTTGGCTCAGACGCTGGAGACAGGAGTTGTTCAGACCCACGGTGAGGAGTGCATTACAGATATTGATGAATGCAGTGTGGCCCTGGCTTAGTAAACAACTCAAGTGAGACCAGATAATTGGTAGTTTCATGGTTGTTTTAGTCCTAACAGGCAAAACTAAATGTATTTTTTCACATTTATTATCTAGTTTCTTTGTTTCTATACATCCGTTACAAAAACGGCTTATTTCAGGATGTCAAACGGAAAGGAAGGAGTTTATGACTATTTCTCGAATGTATACGGCAAACAGTTGATTACGGTGAGAGGAACAATGTCTCCAGGAAGGACTTTCTGCAGTTGCTCATACAGCTCAACAACAAAGTTGATCTCGACGGTGACAAGGCATCTAAGGATGCAGCCGAAAATTGGAGTGAGTAATATTGGAATCGTGATGTCCACTACATCGTAATATTATAGCAGAAAATGTGTGTGTGTGTGTTTTTTTAATATAAAACCCAGTGAGGGTGTTTCATTTAAATCTAATTTTGTTGACTATGACAAGGCTCATGTAGTCTCAGGAGTCATAAGATACCAGTGATTTTAGAAGTGGAAAGTATCATTTATATGATCTCACACTTTGATGCGAGAAAGATTCAGGAGATATTGCTGTTGAATATCCAAAATCGACATTCTAGCAAATAGACCCTATTATTCTTCCGGAAGTTAAAATATGTTCTGTACCTCACTTCTCGGACCTGTTCGGCCTGTAACTATGCTGTGAAAATGACTTCTAATTTAGTATTAGTTTCTAAAACCTTTTATTTAATACTTTCCACTTAGTATTCTTGTTTTAGTTGGGAGTAATCATAATTAAATATGAAACATATGAAAATTTACTAAGGATTGAGTTACAAACTAGCATAGCGAAAGAAGAAATTTTGAATAATATATTTAAAAAAGTTTTCTCAACGGAAAACGTAGAGGAGATTCCAGTATTTAACAATCGTACCAACAAAATTATGAAAGATCTCGTCGTGGATGTCGAAGGAATAACTAAACTGCTTATGAATGTAAAAAAACCAATAAGGCTCCAGGACCAGATGGTAATCCAACAAGATTCTACTCTGGGTACACAAAGGAAATTGTACCGTATTTGATGAACTTATATACCGCCTCATTGGATCTAGGAAAAATACCAGCTGAATGGAAGACCGCCATGGCAATGTTAATGATCCTCGAAATTATAGGCCGATGTCGTTAACCCCAATATCTTGCAGGATATTAGAACACATCCTCTATTCATATGTCATGCAGTTTTTGGATAACTGGGAGCTCTTAAACCAAGATCAACATGGATTCAGAAAAGGCCGATGCTGCGAAACGCAACGTGCACTTTTAACTCACGACTTGTGCCGTATTATAGATGAGCAATCCCAGGTTGACTTAGTTCTATTAGATTTTAAAAAAGCTTTCGACACTGTGCTTCACACTAGGTTACTTAGGAAACTTTGTGGTTATGACATTTCTGGACAAATATGCGACTGGGTTGCAGACTTTATGAAGGGCAGAACACAGTGCGTAGTTTTTTTTTTTTTTTTTTTTTTTTTTTTTTTTTTTTTTTTTTTTTTTTTTAATGGCATTCGGCAACGGAGGCCATATAGCCAGCTCAATGTGTATTTTTTCCAATGTATGGACGCCACAGGACGGACAGGACATTCACACAGACACACAACACTTAACATCCATGCCCGCGGCCGGATTCGAACCGGCGGCCTTCGGCACGGGGAGCTAGCACTCTAGCCCCTACGCTACCGAGGCCGGCCAGTGCGTAGTTCTCGACGGTGAGCGTTCATCACTTACCGAATTGAGGTCCGGCGTTCCCCTGGGAAGTGTGATAGGGCCTCTGTAGTTTCTCATACACATTAATGATTTCTGTGGCGTATTAAGGGGAAGAAAAGACTATTTGCCGATGATGTTATTATTTATCGTGAAATCAAAACCCAGGACGACTGCGGTTTGTTACAACACGATATCATGAAAATAATTGTGTGGTATAAAGACTGGCAGTTGGAGTTAAATGTTAAAAATTGCCAAGTCATGCATATAAGAAAAGAAGCTCTACATATACAATTAATGGCATTGTCTTTAGAACGATAGATTCCGCTAAATACTTAGGGAGTGACAATTCGTAATAAGTTGTCGTGGAATGAGTGTATCGAGAAGGTAATTAGGAAAGTAAATCATATGTTCCGATTTCTAGATCGTAATTTAAAACAGTGTACACCGGAAGTGTTAAATCTATTGCACACAAGTCACTGGTTTGTCCCCACTTAGAATATTGTTGTTATGTATGGGGAGAATGGAGGCTTTAGAGTAGGTCCAAAGAATAGCCGCCCGATTCATGTCAGGTATATATAGTCAGAGGGAAAGCGTAACTGCGATGTCGAAGTAGTTAGTTTGGGAAGATCTAGAGCACCGAACGCTTTGTTCTAGACCGAAGTTGATTGAAAAAATCTCGCTGGACTTGTTTCGTAATGACAGCAAACGAATATTACTACCAGGAATTTCATATCTAGGAATGACCGCGAAAATGAGATAGGAGGAATCAGGGCCAGAGCAGATTGATTTATGTACTCAATTTTTCCACCAGCGATTAGGGAATGGGATAGGAAGGATTTACCGAGCGAGTAAACTTAAAATCCGACAGGAGTTGTTAAAAAATAAACCGCTTTGGCCATCCTGATCTGTGTTTTCCATGGTTTTCCCAAATCGCTCCGAGCGAGTGCTGGGATTGATCCTAAAAATATCCCATGGGTGCCTCCTGCCATATCCCGTATATCCCTTCTTATGCAGAAATGGTTACACATTATGATTGGTGCAATACACCGTCCGCCACCCACTTTTAGTGAATCGCTGAGTAATAATAATACATGGGTCAAGGTAACTGAAACAAGTGGGCTGTTATTGACGTGGCTCCTAGGCAAACTCACATGAGTTTCTATTAACTGAATCGTTAACAGGCGTGGAATTGTTCATTACAGGGCAAATGCGCATATGGTTTATACACTTCGATGACAGCAGGGTTGCGCTTATATGTAGTGATCGGTGGCGTTGATGCCTGCGGAAGTTAGGCAACCTGATGGCTGTTTCAGTATCTGCGACCTGAAACCTTGGAGACAGCGGCATAGCAAGACATGGGACTCTCGCCTCAGGCAAATAGCTGGTTAGTGGCCAGTGACTGCTAGTATAGATCGCACCCATGTATTGGTAGCTGGTGTAAATGAGCCAGTCACAGCCTGGTGCCTCGATAAAACACGACATCTTAAATTAAAGAGTGTCTAATTCGAGACCATTACAAGTCATCAACTTGAAGATCTCAGCAGATGTGATCTACTTAGATCCGTAGAAAGAGGAATCGAACTGAGATCAACCGACGCAGTGGTCTTGGGATTAGTTTCTGAAGCCGTGTATCGGGAATTATTTTGCAGTTCTTCCCCGCCAGCTCATTGTTGATTGGATCAATGGAAGCTTCTTGTCTCTATAAGATTTCACCTAGCATGGAATGCTCTTTCTACTACCCAACTAACCACTATTCCAGGTTGCAAGTTGGCTAGAGTGCGGTCAGATGTGTCTAAATTATTTTGAAACTCGGCAGATCACCGAAGAAGTGATTCATTAAACCTTTCCATTATATATGGAGAGTTCCATACAATCCTTAAATAACTATGTATATTCGCGGCGGCAATGCTTTATAAAAACTTCTCGGGTTTCAAGCCGCGTCAGAATTGAGCCGTCTGGCGACGTTTCGGAAGCTTGCACTGCTTCCATTGCCAAGCCCCCGCTTAACATTACATTTTATAAATCCTTAAATGTTTGTACAGCAGAGGTAAAACCATGCATATAATTAATTTCCGTTGTCTGATTTCATTAATCAATGTAGGCTCGATCAATTCAGACATTAGATGGTTATTTCATTGTAAGTTGAAAACGAGAGGAACCACGCTTGAAATTTACTTAATCGTGAAAGTTTTAAAGGCAATTAAACCTGACATTTGAAACGAAAAAGCAGAGTTTTAATCTTATCTGTTCATCTGAAAACTGAACTTAGTCCACAACCCGAAGGATGGTTGGATCCTCTCGAAAGAGAGATACTAATCCATTGTGCCAGAGGTAGAATAGCCAATTCCTTTCCTATGAAACCTATAGTTAAATGTGGAATCCGAAATACGGAACGTCTTGGCGCTGCTCATATGATCAAACGCAAATCCTTAAAAATTCCTGCCTGTACTGGGATTTGAACTAGAGACGTGAGCAGCACACTTTTGAAACCAAGCGCCTTTCCACTGAGCTACCAGACCATAATTTTTAATTGATTTTTTTCAAGTTTATGATCACATTTCAGACATGGTTTTTAACTTTTGGAAATGCAACTAATCAAGAATTATCCTTCCAGAATTGACGATGGATGACGTCGAAGCCCAGGCTTTCGTGTTCTACTTCGCTGGTTTCGAGACCTCCTCGACGACCACTAACTTTGCTCTGTTGGAACTCTCGCTCCACGGGGAGATACAGCGCAAGGTGCAGGAGGAGATCGATACTGTACTGGAGGGACACGGAAGTGCCGTCACCTGCTACGGCATCAACCAAATGTCATACTTGTATAAAGTGGTCTCAGGTTAGTAAATGTGTTCCGAATAAATTTCTGGTTGACAATTATTTTTTTTTTTTTTTTTTTTTTTTTTTTTTTTTTTTTTTGTACGTTCGGTTTTTACATTATAAGGTCCCTTACGTAATTATCCTTTGAGAAACAGATTTTTGCATCATCTACGTACAAATGATATCTAACATAAATATATTTTATCTAGATTTATCTTTTCTATAACTTCAGCGAATACATTTTATAATTCTTATTACCATTCAGAACTACTAACGTGGGCTCACTTTATAGTATTACTATTTGTCTTTCTCCTGTAGGGGAAAAAATGATTTTAATTTCTTTTAATAAAAATTGTTTTCTTTCATTCATTTAATAATATTTATGCCTTGTATAACTTTTCAACATATTAGTGATTTATCAATTACATCTCTCAACTTGTAAGAAACATATTTTTAATTACAACACTTCAAATTAATTCAGCCAAATTCAATATTTCACATTAGTTTTATTTTACTACAAAAAATCTGTCAATCGACTTCTCTCATGACTTTTCTTTTCGACTCCTCCCCTTCGGCTTTATTTCGCATTATGCATATTTCACAGATACTCCGTGCTGCTGGTCGTCTACCGTTTTCATTATTTCGTTTCACTCCGTACTTTTCTTAAAATAATTAATTACCTTACACCATTTTCATATTATTACAATAGATACATGGTCATCATCGGCCTTTCCGCCTGTGATGAAGTATGTCCGTTATTGGCCCCCCTATCCAAATTTACATCGACTAGCAGTGTTGCACAGACAACTTCTTAGTCCATACGTTGTCAAAATTACAAACTTGTTTATACTTTAACTCATTTACATATATTGAGTTATAAAAATGATGCTGCTGATGTGAGTACAAACCTCGCACAATAGCTCTCACAAGCATCAAATAAAAACTACCACAGGAGTCGGTTCATATCTTTTTTATGCGGTACTCTCTCACTTGTAACTTTCCTTTCCTTCGTTATGTCTTCTTCAGTTTGTTCAATAGCCAGTTTAGTTCTATTTTTAGGAATGCGATCACTGTTATCCGGCTATTCTTTCAAGCTCTTTTTCGGAAGTACCATTTTTGATCAAACCATTTCTTTATGACCAATTCATTAATTGCGATTCTTGAGTTTCCTTTTTCTTTTCTTTGCTCGTGATTTGCTTTTCTTCTTTCTTCAATTTCTGATCTACTGAAATTTCCACAACCCCGATTTTGGTGATAAATTCACCTTTTCGTCCTCTGTATTCCATAACCTTAACCTATTTCTTGATCGAGGATATGTCCAGTAGTACGCATTGTTGTGTTGGTTCCCGTTGTATTAATGGAGAAACTTCTTAATTTTGGCGTTCAAACAACTTCTCATGTGACTTCACCAACACTACATACACACATTTTCCTTAACTTTCTGAATCATTTCTACTTCTTTAATATTTGGTTTAGGTGGTAAATTTATTGCTTCTTCTAACAGCTTCAGAGCTTCTTTGTCGTCATTATCATATACGGTGTAAGCTCACTGCTATCGTGCACTACACTGTTTATAAAGTCTTCGGAAATTTCATTTATTCAGCCCATCGAGTGTGTTTCTGATTAGAGTAGTTTCGACATAATCGATCAATTTCTCGACTCTCTCCACTGGATTACTCGCCGGTTGATATATACATGCTAGAAATTTTCCTTTCGCAAACATTCCTTCCATTCCTTGACAACCATTATCCGATAGAATAGCTTTCAGCACGCCGACTTTGTAAAAGTGTTCTTTATTCAATTGTACTACTAGCTTTCTCCTAGTCGCTCTCCAAATACGGTAAAAATTAACAAATTTTGAGAAGACATGTAACAATTCGAAAATGTTAGTAAATTTGGCTTTAGCTTTTCTAAGAGACCATTATAAATCTACTTATACTAAATCTGATACGTTTGCCGGCATGATACTGTTCATTAATCCCTTACTTGCCATTGTTGTCACCTTCACACTCTGACAACTGTCGCAAGGGACTAACCTTACTGGCACAACGCATATCTATAGGGGTAAGATTTCATCAGGAATTATTTCCAAACGACTCAGTAAAATGTTTGCACCCGTGGCAGTGCGACTTATTACTGAATGACAAGGGCCAAAGTATCAGAGGAATATTGCGCTAAGTGGTGCATCTGTAGGAAATAGTCTAGTGAAGAATGGGCCATTATAAAGTGTGTTGTTGGTATAAAGGCATTTATTTCAATGGTTATCATGAAGAACCGTGGAAGCAGATTGGTGAGAACAGCGTCTCAATTCCCTAGAGATAATTTTTACATTGTAAGTAAGAAGGAATGTTTCATATAAAATTATTGGAGATGCTGGTAAGCACTCTTTGGACTGAGGAGTGAAATGCAATATGGTTCATTACTTCTATATATAATGGGGTCGGCATACTTCTTTCATATTAGCTGTGGTCCACGACCAACGGCAGTGATGTTACGGTTTTTGGTTAGTTCTCTCTCGCCTCGCTTTCTATGATGTTGGGGTTATTTGAATTCTGCATGATACCGAGAAAATGCAGTGAGAACACAGAAAGGGGATGGTTTTTATAAATAAGAGGTAGGATGCTGGATGGATTTGATGGCAACTGGGAATTATTACATCATTACAAGCGATATCTTGCGCAGTATTTACTAGTGAAGAGCCCAGCATAACGCTAGAGAGATCAAATCGTTTTCGAAATGCGGAGGCGGGCGACAAAATGAGACACTGTGAGAGACAAGTTCGGTTTCTACAAAGATGTAAAAGTGATTGTCGTGTGGTGGTTTTGTGCGAAGGTGGCGGAGGGAATTGAGAATATTTGTGAGATTTGATGATATTGGGATGAGATACTGGTTTAATATTACCTCTTTGGAATAAATTGTGAGTCAGGAAGATGTTAATTACGAACAGAGAGATTTTCATCAAAATAGAAAAGTTGAAAGGGGTTACTTTGGATTAGAGACTGGCTGACAGAAAATCTATGCAGTTAAATGATTTGGAACGCACTTTGTTTGCTTTTTAAATGTGTTGTTGGTGGAATAACTGAGTGAGTGTAAGAATTTCTAGAAACTGAACGCATAGAGATACGAGTGAAAACGAGCTGTCGCTGCCGGTATTAAAAGTTTTTGATATGAGATTATTTGGTTGCGTATTCATAAATGGGACTCGCGGACTGTATTTGTCAAGGAGAGATTTATTGTAGCATTTAAGAGATAATCGGATTTCAGTAGAAGATGTGTTATGTGACGTGAAAGTTAGTGAATGAAACATAGAAAATAATCCTATTTATGTAGATAACTTGACGGAGAGAGCAGCAAATGAATGATAGGGGTATAGTAAAGGTGGATGTAATTAATGATGTTGATGATGCAAGGGTTGATGATAGGATAGAACAGAGGATCTAGTCACTCGTTTCAAAATGTGAAAGTAATAAATTTTGTGTAGAAGATTTACGGAATAAGCGCAGTTTAATTACCAAAAGGAATGCAGAATTTGTAGTACGTAGTACATTATGGCTATCTGAAGCAGGTGTGATCCAGCATGGCATAGTTGGGACTATGTTTGCTTACATAGGTGATGAGGAAGTTGGTAAAAGTGCTGAAATTGAGGAATTTCTCAAATATCTTGAGGATGAGGGTGATACAGTGGTGTCGTCAGAAGACCCAGATAAGGAGGAGAGCCATGAGTTTGTCTACTGAAGAGAGAGAGATTTAAAATGCTTACGTACCAGTTCCTAACCTGGAAAAATGTTCTGAATGTGACTTAGCTCATACGTTGTCTAGTTCTTTATTTGGTGTAGGTAATGGTACTGAAGAAACGGATGGGGATAAGAAGTTCCATTAACCAGTTTCTGACTTGGAAAAAATCCTGAAATTGACTTACGTGACACAATGTTTGATATACTCTTTCATATAGATGATAATAGTGTCCTAATAAGTGAAGAAAAGGGTAGTTATGTAGCAGCGAAAGTCTCTGAGTTTAACATTAGGAAAAGTGTAGATACAGATAGCTTTTTAATTATAGATAATAGTTAATGGATAGTGGAACTGAATGTAATGAGGGACTTAATTGTGTGAGTAATGACTTTAAATCTGCGATGATTGGTTCAGCAATGTTGCTGTTAAGGGACAAACAATTTATAAAAAACAGAACCATATGATCCGTCAGCTGTTCTATAGATATGCCAGAGTCTGCTGTTTGAGATAATTCAAAGTTCATGTAACTTGCAATGTATAGTAAAGCTTTGTATATGTAAAAGGGTAGTATTAGATGTTCAGTCAAAAGTAGAAGAACACTGGAAGGTTCGAGAAAAAATAATTTACGCCGTTTTGGGTTTTCGGGAAATTCCTGGAAACCCCTTTCACAGTAAGGTGTACGGAACTTTACCAACGTCTTGAGGAGGGGTGGGCTAATATCTGATATTTTTATGAGAATTAGTTTTTGGAATGCATGTTTCAGGGAGGGATAAATATATGATTTTATAAATATGATTATGTCAATAAAATGTATATTGATTGTTTGTGTACTCCAGTTAAAATATTAAATGTAATAATTCAGATAAAGTTACTCGGAACAGTTCTGTCTAGTGGCTTTTGGGGTTTTTATGATGTTGGGGTTGGCTGCTCTGTGGCTACTAGTGATTAGTTTTCAAATGTTAACAAACTTTTGTCATTAACAAGCAGACAGCAAGTGTGTAGCTTCTAGTGAATGAATGACATGTAACTTACGCTTAAGGTGATGGAATTAAATGTTTGTTCAGTAAAACAGTAACCAAGAAATTGATTGGATCTGTAAATAGATATTTATTTATTGTAACCAGAATAAGTGTTATGAGCTGTGTACAGATGTTGTATGTGATGAAGGATTGTATATCTGGATTGTATAGTTGTAAAAGTTATTATGATTGATTAATTGTGATCTGTTTATGTTGACCTTATGTGTACATACAACCTGGTTAACTTCATGAAGGATTCAATAAATTTTAACTATGTGAAATCAAGTGAATGCTGGGGAGGGGTTGCAAACCGTTAAATCCAGATTTTAAATGAAATTGTATTTTATGAATTATTTGTAGTAAGCTAGGGGTTGAGTTAATATGATTTTGTACGTTTCCTTTGCCACTGATTGTGAATTGGTGTAAATGGACTTTGTTTAAGGAAAGAAATTATGTAAACACTATTTAATATGTTTAAGGACAGAACTATGCAAAAAAAATTGATTAAATGGTTCTAATTCCAAATATTAAAGTGAGCTACGATGTCTAGAGGACAATTTACGACAGTTTAAAATGATTTACATGAATAATTTTGTTTTAAAAAACCTCTAATTTTCATTTCTGTGCATTTCGTAATGATTGTAATTGATTTTAATTATTTTTAATATGTTTTAATTGTTTAAGTATTGTTAGAGTTTGAGAAACATCTGTCGGAAGCCTTTGTAATATTCTGGAACTTTCTATGGAACTTATAGGCTATAAGCGATCGGCAGAGACGAATTTGGAAACAGTAAAGAACAGTTTCTACGTTTGTAAGGAGTCTTGTAGGTAAGTACTGTGAGAGTGTATAGCAGTATTGTCTTTGAAAGTAGTATTGGGTGTAATCGCTGGAGCTTGTGATACAAATGCAACCAATATCTTTGGAGTCTGATGTCTTCTGGAAATAAACAAAGTTATATCTGAAAGGGTATGCGGGACTAATTATTTCATCATTTATATATAAAAAAAAAGAGAGATACCTATCAAAGTGAGTAAGTTTTTTAAAAAGTTAATGGTTTCACTACGGTAGTATGCCGTTCCTAAAAGACAGAAATCGAGCAATAGGAGTGAGAGACACACAGGTAGTATTTATATTGTTAGATAATCGATAATAACAACATTTCTAATTTTTTTCAAACATTTCTTATATTTATTACAAATTTCGAAAATGTGTATACAGTTTAGAAAACTTATTTATTCAATTTAAGAGTTTAGTTCAGTTCATACTATAGGTCTTGTTGGAAATGTACGATACCATCTGGGGAACTAAAACACTCAGGAAATTCATTTCTCAACGTACTTCTTGGTATCCTGGAAAAATTCATGAAGCCATGTACTGGAGCTTCTTTTGTCTTTGCATTCTTGACCGAGCTTCTCCTGTGACCTTGCATTCGGTACCAAATGCCACTTTTGATTGTATATTGCTGTTGATCTGCTTATTATTAGAAAATTGTGTAGATGAGGTATACCTAATGTTACTTTTCTGCTGTGTTTGGTTCCATTACCACTGATATCTTTTAGTACGCCAAAGATTGAAGATATTATTTCGAATATAGTCTCCGACACTCTGTGTGCTCTGGTTAAAAGGTAACAAAAATTCCTTTTCACTGAACCCTTTTTTTGTTCTCCTGGAAACAAACAACATAACATTATACGATAAGGGAAACGCATCATTAGCAATAAAATCAAAGGATGTAAGAATACTTCTACCAGGAAATACATTCGAACTGGGAAGACTCATAGTGTTACCTTCCAGACATTTCTTGATTTCCCCCCCCCCCCCTCGTTAAATACAAGATACTAAGGAAGCCCTTATAATTGAAATAAATATATTTTTTAAGAAACTAATATTGTTTATAATTCTTAGTTTAATGTAATCCTGCAAAGCGTTGACTAAAGTATCCCAAACAGCTGGATTGATTCTGGTAATCGCTTTCTTCGAAATCTTAAACATATACATAAAAGAGTGGTAGGAGTTCCCTGTTACCAAGAACTGCAATTTAACTGCTAAACCTTCACTACCTGGAATAGCTCTTCTAAGTGAAGTGCAACTCTTGCTTATTTTCGACCCGATCAAATTGAGGATCTCAAAAATACTCCTCGACATTCGAGACGGAACTCATCTGCATCACTATTAATAAATCATGCAAGTAACTGTCTACCTCGAAGAGTGGGACATATCCAAATTCGTCGTATACGTGGTTCACTACATGATACATTTTCGACTACTATTGCTTCAGCGACGGCAACAAACAGATCGTCGGCAAACATTTTGACACTGAGTGGCATTTTCTATGGGGACGTAGTGAATTTTCAATGGAGCTGACTTTGCCATATGGCCTTACATTGCCTGGCGAATGGCATAGTGTGGACGATCCTTTAGGTCGTAAAGACGACCAGTCTCACCCTGAATGCCAGAGTGTAACAAACATTGTTTACCAAACAGGCAAACATTGCCCCAACTATAGCAGAGAAGCTGAACAAGCTTAACAGAGAGCTACGAATCAACAGGTGCGCACCATTAGCCTCCAGTTTATTCACCAAGCTGCTCATTAGCACTCGGCGAAAAGCTCCACTTCGACGAAAACGCAGCCGTCAGATCAGCAACTCTTTTACAAGCTCTCAACTAACCAGTTGGTATTTACCATTGGGAAATTCAAGGTTGTTATTTTCTCCTGTTTAATATTGGCACACAGGTCAACACATATATTATACTTTTTTATTATACAATTTAACTACACTTAAGTTACTATTCAATCACTGAAATGGTGCTTAATAATCTAAATCACCTATTATGTCATCAAGAAGACCAAAAATGGAGTGTAAAAACTTATGTGCGATTTTTCTAAAACAAACCTAGAAACAAAGAGTTTTTTTTTTAATGTAATATTATTTGGTGCTAGATTAAATTTTTTCTATTTCAACCGTCAAAATTAAAGCGTCGTTTTTATTATTAAATTAGAATGTCCCCGCCCCGTGGAACTTGCGGCACACTGATTTATGAAACATATGAGAGTGAACCACGAACTATAAATTTTGTAAAAAAAGATTAAAGTGTAAATTTACGTATTTAGATAGTTAGGAAAATTTAAGAGCAGTATATGAACGCAAAACATACTTTATTCCTCAATATGAATTTTATTATTCATTCTAGATGAACACAATTATTAAAAAACAGGTAATAATCTGATCTATGAACCTTCAAATATTTACTCAATATATACAAGAAAATCGTTAATGTGTGCTTTTTTGTGACATCTGAACTATTTATATCGTTTGCATTGAGAATCTATTCACCATCTGATAGCACACTGTAGTTGTTTCACTTTCTCTTCTCCAGCCGCAGCTGAATACCGTGGTTTGTCATTAGTACAAAGGACTGTGTATTGAAATGGACTGGTGTCTTGATTATCTCTGTAGGCAGGATGTTGAACTTGGACAGCAGATGTGCAAGACCAACTTTAGTCTGAATTAATCCCAGCCTCATTCCTGCAAACAGAAGATGTACATTAAGCTGACGAAAAACCAATGTAGAAGTCTTATTATAATTTTTTTTTAACTTTATATGATGTTTTCATTTGAAATATGTTAACATTTCCCACTAAGCTTTTTCAAAAGAAACTGATAACTCTATCCTCCAGAGGCAACAAAGCCATAAAAGACAAATGTGAAAAAATATCGATTACGCCTTTCAAAAAACGTTAATTTATATATATACATACTTTTGAATGTCGAAATTTTAGCAATCTACACATTCTATAAATATTGTACTCTCTTTAGTACAATGCTAATGGCGCCTGTTTAAGTCTTTGTTTATGTGATGGTCATGGACGTTGTGTGTAAAGTAAACATTCTGAGGAAATTTCACTTGTTTAATTGGTTTCAATTAGTTGATATTACAGGAGTTTAGAATTGATACACCACAAGAACAAAACCATCGTCTGAAAAGATGCATAACACTGAGGTAAGTAATTTGCTAACGAAGAAGATAGAAAAGATGGGAGAATAACATTGTCAGTCAAGAATATAAAAAAACACCATTGATTTCATGTGAGAATTTGATACTCTCCTTAACTTCAGAGTATTTTACATACTATTTTCGATATTAATTGTAACGCAAGAATAACATTTTTACGATATGCCTAACTTAACTTAATTAGTTCTTCAGTTCAAAGGAACCTACGACTATTACTTAAAATGAAGAATAAAATTTTTTGGTATGAAATAAATATAAATGTAAAAGAGATAAAAGAACTGTAATATATATCATACATCCATTTAGGAGAGATAACTATTAGTGATACAGTATTATTAAAATGTAATTTAAAATTCGAGAAGAGTAAAGAGAAAGTTATGGAGATATTTAAAAAACTGCTACTTGAAGAAAATGAATAATGGACAGAAATAATAAATAAATGAGTTCAAAATACTTGTAATATATGATCGATTTAACAGAGCAGACTATCAAAATCGGGAAAAAAATGATAAAACGATATAAAACATTACTAGTGTATAAACAATAAGCTGATTATTATTGTATGACTAGTGAGATATTTGAAGCTTGTAAGGTTTTACGCTTCGTCTACGTCGGAGGACTTTAGAAGCGGGAAATGACTGGGGGCAAGGAATGGAAGGAATTCAGTTATAACATTTTTAAGGAACCATTCCGCTATTCGTCTGGCGTGATTTCGGGAAGTCATGGAAAATCGAAATCTGGATTGCCGGAAGGATATTAGAACGCGCTACCCTCTAATGCGTTTCTTCTCATCCACCACTTTAGGTGAAAGGTTTGGAATTAGCAAATGAGCTCCGATGGTAATAAGCCCGTTTGAAACACTTGAAAAGTTGATAGCAGATTGGCACGAAGGCTGTCTTGGCAGATATGAGCTTTAGAAAAGAGAATATGAAATGTGAAGGACAGTAAAATACCTGTTGAGACTGTAAAAACTGGCGAAATATTGTTGTAGCAGCTAAAGAATAGGAACATTATTGCAGGTAGTGAAAATAAAAGGCGTGGCTACGAATGCTTATTCCATACAGCTGGCCCTTTTTTAAAAATTTTTTTGGGGAAAAAATCTCTGTACATGAAACATTACACTCACCTATGCAGATGCGTGGGCCTTCTCCGAAAGGCATGTATACGTAAGAATGTCTCTTGGCGATCTCTTCCTCTGAGAACCTCTCGGGGTCGAAGCGCTCGGGGTCCGGAAAGTATTCAGGATCCATGTGGAGGCCGAGCAAAGGTATTACCATAGCGGTCCCCTTATCCAGGACCACGTCACTGTTCGGCACGCGATACTCTTCGCTGCACTCTCGGTTAAGAACGGGGACCACAGGGTACTTACGCAGGGTCTCTGGAACATAGAATTGTAATACCGTGAAGATATTTTATAACAATAATTGAATTGTATTAATTTTTTCCCTGTTTGAAAATATTTCTACATTAACACACAGCTCACATACTGGAGTTAAGAAATATATTTTTCACATAATTTACAATGTGCCATGTAAGTTACAACACACAACCCGAAATTTGGAAGACGTTACAAAGACACTGTAGACAAATTCTCTATTTAAATTAATCTATTTTTACTGAGTCCGGAACCTCGAAACTCATGAGAAGGTAATTGAATTTCAGGTAAATACTTTAGTGAAGCTATGAGATCACTTTCAGTTTATACCAAAATCTGTTAGCATATTTTAACGTTCAGTAGCTTGTACTTACGTGGAAAGGGTAACATATTTTATCTGCTTTGTGTCACAACTATGAATGTGGTAACTGCACAAAATTTCACGTATACCCGTATATACATGTGTAGTATCTGGGTGCGCAGACTTCCGCGGTCGTTGTCGATGTTATCTTGGTTGTCCAGGTTAAACCGCGTCAATTTATCAAAACCTAACGTTTCGGCCATCATTTTGCGGCCTTCTTCAGAGGACTGTCAGGGCTGGGATCGCTGTCGCCTATATATAGCTCCCGGAAAGCGCGCTAACCGTTTGGAGTGACGTCACTAATGCTACCACCACCAGCGTGGCCTGTCCAATGGGGGCTTGCGTCCCGCGTTTTCCTAAGCAAGCATGACCATATTTGGTCAAGTTGTAGCCCGCCGTCCGAGTTCATATTATCTGGTCTCTTTTTAATTTCCAGCGCTTCTCTGATACTCCTGGGGCACCATCTACTTTCATGAACAAGTACACTGGTGTCACTAAATAAAATTGCGTGCCCACTGTCGGCTGAATGTTGTGCTACAGCTGATTTGCTGACGTCGTTATTTTAAGATGTCTTATGTGTTCACACAGCCTTTCCTTGACCGTCCGACCAGTCTCGCCGATATACACTTGCCCACAGCTACAGGGTATTTGGTACACGCCCGCTACCTTCACCATGGAAGTTGAGGTGGACAAACAACTTCCCTTTATGGACGAGATAGTGAGGCGGAAGGAAGATGGATCCCTGGGCCACGGAGTTTATCGCATGCCCACGCACACAAATCGCTATTTACACGCAGCCTCTCACCACCATCCAGCAGTGAAACGCGGAATTTTAAAAACTTTAAGTGTTCGTGCTTCCACAGTAAGTGACGATGCGAGCATAGCCGCGGAAAAACAAATTTTGAAGGAGACGTTTCTGGCCAACGGCTACATCCTTAACGTTATTAATAAGGCCATCGCAAGGCTTGAACCTCAAGCACTATCTTGTGATCCAGCACCGGAAGTTGAAGCCAGAAGACAAACAGACGGACCCCTGGCAGTATTACCATACGTTCAGGGCGTGACAGATAAAATTGGCCGTCTTCTAAAGAAGAAAAATATCCGCCCAGTATACATAGCGCCTAGGAAGATCTCTGAAGTGCTCATAAAGGTTGAAGACAGGAGGGAGAAACTGCAGGCAGCGGGCGTGTACCAAATACCCTGTAGCTGTGGCCAAGTGTATATCGGCGAGACTGGTCGGACGGTCAAGGAAAGGCTGTGTGAACACATAAGACATCTTAAAATAACGACGTCAGCAAATCAGCTGTAGCACAACATTCGGCCGACAGTGGGCACGCAATTTTATTTAGTGACACTAGTGTACTTGTTCATGAAAGCAGATGGTGGCCCAGGCGTATCAGAGAAGCGCTGGAAATTAAAAAGAGACCAGATAATATAAACGCGGACGGCGGGCTACAACTTGACCAAATATGGTCATCCTTGATTAGGAAAACGCGAGACGCAAGCCCCCATTGGACAGGCCACGCTGGCGGCGGTAGCTTTAGTGACGTCACATCAAACGGTTAGCGCGCTTTCCGGGAGCTATATATAGGCGACAGTGATCCCAGCCTTGACAGTCCTCTGAAGACGGCCGCAAAATGATGGCCGAAACGTTAGGTTTTGATAAATTGACGCGGCTTAACCCGGACAACCAAGATATCATGTGTAGTATCTGTTGCGGATATAATATTCATTTCCACCGAAAGGGGTACATAAATGAGTAATTTAAACAAAAATCATATGAGTGTGAAAAATGCAGATAAACGGAAGACAAGCATTAGGTTAAGGAACTTAATATTATATATTTATCTATATTTTTTGAATATGATGATAAAGCAACCAAGTAAGAGTAAGCAACACGTCATTAAATAATCGCTTAAATAGAAAGACCTTATATTAGCTGATCGTTCGTGTTTGATTCACAGATATGTTTGAGGATAGAGAAACTGCTTGAAAAATACGCTGGAAGAGTTTAAGGATCAAATACAGATAAAAGAAAAATACAGAAAAATGGAAATAATCACATAGTACTACAGAAATATTAACAAATATGGTAGAGGAAGTAAGGCATTTCTGTGATTTATGAAGTTCTGTTAGAGCCACTGACCGAAACACGAGTGATTTCAAAAAAAGATTGTAACAGTTTTTTTATTTTACTTTTTTAAATCTTTGATAGCTACTTTCTGACAATGATCCTCAGGGACAAACGATACCAAGTAAGTATGAACGCTAGGAAGGCCACCCGTAGACGTCTGAATAACAGTCTTGCCCTAGGTAGCGTCCTGGCTCTACTTTTATTCAGTCTATTATACACTGAAAAGCCAAGGAAACTGGTACACCTGCCTGATATCGTGTAGGGCCACCGCGAGCACGCAGAAGTGCAGCAACACGACGTGGCATGGACTCGACTAATGTCTGAAGTAGTGCTGAAGGAAATTGACCCCATGTATCCTTCAGGGCCGTCCATAAATCCGTAAGAGTACGAGGGGGTGGAGATCTCTTCCGAACGCCATGTGGCAAGGCAACCCAGATATGTTCATGTCTGGGGAGATTGGTGGTCAACGGAGGTGTTTAAACTCAGAAGAGTGTTCCTGGAGCCACTTTGTAGCAGTACTGGACTTGTGGGTGTCGCATTGTCCTGCTGGAATTGCCCAAGTCCATCGGAATGCACAATTGACATGAATGGATGCAGGTTATCTGCAGGGATGCGTACGTACGTGTCACCTGTCAGAGTCCTATATAGACGTATCAGGGGTCCCATGTCACTCCAACTGAACACGCCCCACCCCATTACAGAGCCTCCAACAGCTTGGACAGTCCCCTGCTGACATGCAGGGTCCATGAATTCATGAGGTTGTCTCCATACCCGTACACGTCCATCCGTTTGATAAAATTGGAAACGAGACTTGTCAGTCCAGGCAACATGTTTCCAATCATCAACAGTCCATTGGTGGTGTTGACGGGCCCAGGCGAGGCGTAAAGCTTTGTGTCGTGCACTCAGCATGGGTACATGTGAGGGCCTTCGGCTCCGAAAGCCCATATCGATGATGTTTCTTTGAATGGTTCGCACTCTGACACTTGTTAATGGTCCAGCACTGTAATCTGCTGTAATTTGAGGAAGGTTTGCACTTCTGATTCGCTGAAAGATTTTCTTCAGTCATCGTTGTTGCCGTTCTTGTAGGATCTTTTCCGGCCGCAGCGATGTCGGATTCCCGATATTCAAGGTTCACTCGTGAAATGGTCGTACGGGAAAATCTCCACCTCATCACTACCTCGGAGATGCTGTGTCCCATCTCTCGTGCGCCGACTATGACACCACGTTCAAACTCACTTAAATCATGATAACCTGCCGTTGTAGGAGCAGTAACCGATCTAACGCCTGCATCAGATACCTTATATAGGCGTTGCCGACCGCAGTCCCGTACTCTGAGTGTTTAAATATCTCTGTGTCTGCGTACGCATGCCTATACCTGTTTCTTTGGCTCTTCTGTGTATATTCCAACGCTCAATCATGACCTCGCTATTATGGTCTGAAAAATTTTCTCTCAAACGTAGGTAATAACATATGCATTGAGTGTATGAGTAGTAAACAAATATAAAACTAAACAAATAAAAAAAACTCATTCTTCTTTTACACTGAAAAGGAGGATGATTAACGTAATTTGGAGAAAATGGAATCGTACTCTCACTGAAAATTTGCAACCCTTCGGAAACTGATTCCTAATTATTAGGAATGGGATTAAACCAAGGATAATACTAGACCCTGGTTTGCTTCTTAGATTTTCATCCGAGGATTAAGTCAATCCTGTCTTGAGGAACTCAGCATACCCCTACACTAGCAATGCCGTTGAGACAATTCTTACTTGCAGAATGATAATGTCATCGACCTATAAAATGTACTAGCCGAGTGGCATCAAACCATCTAGCATTCAGAGATGGACAAAGAATATAAGTCGTCAATGACCCTAGAAATTTCCATCGACTCAAGAATAATGCGGCAATGGTGCCGTCTATGAAGATTTTCTTCAAGCACGGGAAGGAACTGTCGGCTGATACATGTTCGGAAAGGTTAAGGAGATGAGAAAAGGCATGTAGACGTAAGGTTTTCTCTTGGTGTACTCTTCCTCAGAGAACTTCTCGGGGTCCGGGAAGTATTCAGGGTCCACTGAACGAAGGCTTGTGTTATTTTTTATGAGATGAGTGATTCTCAGATAGAGAGGGTATGAATTCTAAGATTCGCAGAATAATTACGAAATACTGCTTAAATTCCGTAATATCCAGAGATGAATTAGCAACTGGTCCAGTAATTAATTAAACTATCAGTTGCGCTGACTATAACCAAATTAACTATTTGTGAGTATCGCTTCTTTATTTATCTAGAAACAGCAGAAGATAGAGATCGTAACATTACTAGAGGTCGTCATAACCTTATTCGAAGGATAGTGACGATAGAGATTTGTACTTTTACAAGTTAGCTCTAGTGGTCTTCTCAGTCAATTTCGAGTCAGCCACTACCTACAGGACTTGGAGGGATGCCCGTTAGAGGATTTTGCAGATATTGAAACTAACTCAGAATGGAGTGTAAAATATTATACAGAAATGTTCGTACTGACTTACCAGACACAACTTTATGCATGTAAGTCATTTCGTTGATACCCTCGTAGGTGACGGCGCCTCCGTATTTCTTCATCACAGTGTCGACTTCCTCTTGCAACTTGCGCTGTATCTCCGGATGCAGTGACAGTTCCAACAACGCGAAGCTACTGGTCGTCGAAGAAGTTTCGAAGCCGCCGACGTAGAAAATAAACGCTTGGGCTTCGACGTCATCCATCGACAGTTCTGGAAATATAACATTTGCTGTTGAGCATTAACGAATTGTAAACCTTTTCATGCAGCTAGTAGTGGATAGCAGTACTTTTCCAAGATTTTAATATCCACACTGAAGTATAATGTATCTAAGTTGGAATTGCAGTATTTGTAGAGTTAAGTTCACACTAGTCTAATGAAATATAATCCCAGTTGTGAATCCGATTTAATGAATTAGTTTCCGGATAAAATGTTTTTTTATTAGCTCAGTTTCCGTATAGGCAACGTTGTTCCTAAATTTTACTGCATTTTACCATAAAATGAATGGGAATCAGAGAACAAAACCTTTGTTAAAAAACTGAAGAGTGGAGAGGTTAGTTAGATTGCAAATTCATCGAGAAACATCAGTGAAAGTAAATTTTATCTCCTCTAGAAGGGTATGCCAACCGAAAGAACTTCTAGGAAACTTGGGTGTAAATGCCTTTTGCGGGATACGATGGTTTGGGATCAGGTTTGATAGTGATGAATGGCTCGTTTAGTAGTTTCACCTCCTCTTATACATCTCCCCATTGTTCGTTGACTCCGACGCTATAGCTATAGACTAAGAATGTTGACTTTAAATACACATGGAACTTTATACATATATATATATAAAGTTTGTAACTAGTGTTGTGCTTTCTGATTGCGGTGATACTCACTCCAGTTGTCGGCTGCGTCCTTCGACACCTTGTCGTCGTCGAGAGCCCCTTTGTTCTTGAGCTGTATGAGCAGCTGCATGAAGTCCTTCCGGGAGACATTGTTCTTCTCACGGTACTCAACCGTCTGCCTTACCACGCGAGAGAAGTAGTCGAGCACCTCTCCCTTTCCTTCCGACAATCTACAATGCACAGTGAGCAAATGTATAAAAACAATGTGATAAACTTTTCATGCTTAAACCAGAATAACAAATGCATTTGTATCCAATAGCGAATGTACAAAAAGGAAGTTATTGTTAATATGCAGATTAAAGTGTTCAATGTTACATAAAAGTCGAAAGGTATTTGTTGGCAAGTTGTCTCACTTGAGATAGCCACCAAGCCAGGGCCAAGCCATGGCTAGAAGCGACTTTATTCCAACCCTAATTGTGGGTCTGAAGTTCTCCCGCCCATAGCGTCTGAACTCAGTGTCTGGGTCGCGCTGGCTGTGGCAGTCGATACCGAAAGCAATATTAGCAATGATGTCTGTGGTGAAACAGGCAGCCACGTCCCTCATCTCCACCACATCGCCTCGCTGCGCCTTCTCCTCCATCACTTCGGCCAACTCGCGCCCACAAGCGTCAATCGTCTGCAGACAAGCGTAAGAAAAAATTTATTTAATTTACAGAACTTCACATAATGGGCCTGTAACCTTATATAGTTTTCAGTTGAGGTTTCAGATCCTGACAGTGTAAATACCTTCAAAAATCTCTGGAAAATGATTTATTACTGACAGTTTGGTGCATTTTTAAAACCAGTAGATGGTGGAGAAATTGAAAATTTAGAAAATAAAATCACTGAATCTTCTAAAAATTAAGTTTGCTACTTATGTATCATTACAGCAGATAAAAATGAATCAACCTCAAAATAAAAAGCGAAGAACTTTTGAAACAACTCCTTTAACTCAATTTTTGAATGAAGTGATTGAATTTGAATTCTGAAGAATTATTCGTGAACATTTTTTTTGTTTATAAAAAAAGAAAAGAAATATGGCTTTACGCTCCGTCGACGTCGAGGTCATTAGAGGCGGGATGTAATTGGGGAGAAGGAACGGGAAGGAATTCGGCTATCGCCTTTTGAAGGAAGTATCACTGCATTCACCTGGATTTATTTGGGGAAACCATGGAACAAATCTGGATGCCCCGACGGGGATCGAACCCCGTCCTTTCGAATGCGTGACTAGAGCGTTAACCGCTCACCGACCACGATCGGTGCTATTCGTGGAAATTACTTGTAAAGGAAATAGTAGGGGAAGGCCAGGCTAAGATTTGACGATGTTTTAAGGTAACTTACTATACACCTAAAGCCATCAAAATCAGGGGTTACAAAGTTCAACTATCCCAGTACATATCAGAATTTTTTAGTTACCTTTGCGTTAGGTTTATTACCTAAAATAACCATTTTTCAAAAAGTACCCATATGGCCGCTTTGCCCGACATGGTGGGGCAAGTGACCACTCAGCTTCAAAATAAGAAATGAGTGATTAAAAACGCTATAAATTTTCAAATTGGTGTTCTTTATTTTTTTTAAAGTCATATAACTTGTAAATAATATAAATTATAATGGCAAAAAAGCACTTTAATTGCAATTTTCTCAAACGAAGGACTAGCTGCTTCGTTCAACTCCATCACAGAGTTTGTGAGCCCAAAACTAACATATTTTGCACTCTGTCCATTGTTCTCGTGATCTTGAACTGAAAAACTTCGTTGGAGTACGGGCACTTACTGAATTCTTATCATCGTCATCATTAAATTACAATATTTTCCTGCGGTTAGTAGTTTTCTATCTAGCAGTGGTATCTCTCTCTCTCTCTTTTTGCAGCTTCAAGTACTTTTTTTTAATAAGAACTTGATGTGAACATCTGCAAAGAACCTTTGTTTCGGCCTTTACATTTGCTTTTTCCTGCTGTTGTTACACGACAATATCCTTTGGCCTCACAGAAAAAGAAGTTTCCGTTCGTTAAAATACCATCACTAAATAGAAATAATTTATTTATTTTTGTTTTTTGATTATTATTAATATACCCACTTCAGCTTCACATGATAATAAAGCATCTGTTCAAAGCATTGTATAATGTTCATAATCTGCAAGGAACAAACAGAATCCGTGCCCAGCAGGCAGAGGCTACTTTTTTGCCAGGGCACAATCTTCTGGGAAAACTTTAGTCCCAGAGTGAAGGGAAGTTCTTGCGCTTATGCGCATCTCCTTCCAGATCTTGAGGTTGTCATCAGGTTTTTGTCATTACTGGATTTGCCAGGTCCTTTTTTAATTTGCTACAATATATTTTGTCCTGTCTGGATTTGTCAATCCTGTTATTGTAAACGTTGTCCTGGGGCATCTTCGTTTGCCAGTTTGACTGGCCATCTTGTGGTATTATGGTACTGCACGTGCTTTCCCAGTTGTTGGATAAGTGGGATCTCATGTGTTGGACATTGCTGGTAGAGTTTCTTTGCTGCGATTTTGAAGCGTTCCTTAAGTTTGGTAATCCGCTGATCTGATGTAATTGAGCTGTCGGAGTGTCAATAGGTAGCTTGTAGGCATATCTGATTGCACGGTTCTGGATGCGCTGGAGAGGCTTGATGTTGGAGGGGGCAGCATTGCCCCATACCGTAGCTGCGTATTCGAGAATGGGTCTGATTGCAGCTGCATAAAGGGTGATAGCGGTATGCGGATGCAGTGTTGATGCCGGGTTGAGGGTTGGATATAACCGTCTCAATCTGCTCATTGCTTTTGAATGTATATTCTTGATGTGCTCCTTCCAGGTGAGCCTCCTGTCCAAAGTGACTCCCAGGTAAAGAGCAGTTCGGGTCCATTTAATGCTCTCACCTCGTATTTTGATGGACTGCAGAGGGGGTACTTTTCTTCTTGTTATGATTATTGCTTGGCTTTTAGTAGCATTAAATGCTAATCTCCATTTCTTTGCCCATAACTCGATTTTGTCACAACCTCTTTGTAGCTTAGCCACGGCATTTGAGGCTCTAATGCTTTTTGCATATAGAGCGGTATCATCTGCATATAGAGCACTTTCAGTCTGATCCGTTCTAGGTATGTCAGCTGTATATAGATTATACAGAACGGGTCCGAGGACGGAGCCTTGCGGTACTCCTGCTTTAATGTTCTTGACCGATGAAACTGCATCTTCGGTGATGACGCGGAACGTACGCCCATTCAGGTAGTTCTTGATAAGTCTGATGTGAGGCAATGGTATCCCCTGTATCAGAAGCTTATACAGGAGACCTTCATGCCAGACTGAGTCAAAGGCACGACTTACGTCAAGTAAGACCGCACCAAAATATTCCCTTTTTTCAAAGGCGTTCATTGCAGATTCCACAGTCTAAGTAGTTGCTGTGGAGTGGAATGGTGGCGCCTGAAGCCAAATTGTTCGTTGGGTAGGAGTTTTGTAGCATTGATATGGCGGTGGAGCCGTTTAAGGTAAATCTTTTCAAATACTTTTGACAGGGTTGGCAAAAGGCTAATTGGTCTGTATGATTTGGGTGACCTTTTGTCTTTTCCAGGTTTTGGTACAGGGACAATTTCGGCGTGCTTCCAGATTTTGGGATATTCTCCGGAACTCATGATTCTGTTGAAGGCCGATGTAATGTAGGTGGTTACCACTGGCGGCAGATGTCGTAGGAGATGGCCACCTATATTATCATGACCAGTGGCTTTATTAGTATCGACGTGCTGGAGCAACTTGGCAATTTCTTCTATGCTGGCAGATTCAATGGTTGCTTCATCATCATCATCATCGTTGGGTCTACCTGTATTTAGATGAATCTCTAGTTCTTGCTTGACTGTTTGAATGTGGTTGTCATCTCGGGGGTCTTCAATTGGACGGAAGTTCTCTTCAAAGGCTTCTGCCAAAGCATTCGCCTTGGCTACTGGATCAGCGATAACAACATTCCTAACGGTTAGAGGCGGCATTTTTTGTTTTTGCTGAAGGATTCGCCTGGTGGTTTTCCAGACTGTCCCATTTTCGACTGAGAGGGTTGCTACAAGGCCTTCCCAATCTCGTATGCGATGTTTGTTGACCTCGGCTGTAATCTCTCGCTGTAGGCGATTTACTACTCTTTTTGTGGCTGGATCCCTAGTCTCTTGCCACTCCCTCGTAAGCTGGTTTTTGAGGGTTATAGTGCGGCGGATATCTGGAGGCAGTTGTTTTGAGCGTTCTGGTTGTACTCTGGGAGGCGGAGTTGCGTGGTCAGCCGCAGAGTTAATGAGGTCAGTAAGAGCTGATATCGCAGCACAAGGGCCGACTTCAACCGGGGACGGGATGTTAGTGATGTGTTCCGAAAGAAATGCTTGGAAAGCATCCCAGTTTGTACGCTTTAGGTCTCTGGCGCGTTTGTTCTTCCGTAGAGGTGCACCCACCTCCAAATAAAAGATCACGGGGACGTGGTCAGAAGAAAGGGCTGTTTTGGTTGTGACAGCAATGTTGTGTCTTAGACCCTTTGTGATTCCAATATCAAGGACATCTGCGATAACTCTTCCTCTGAAGAATGTGGGCTCAGTTGGGCCCCATGCTACCGCATCATTTCTTTCAATGGTTCGTAGTAGACGCCGGCCATTGATGTTGGTAAGCCTTGAGTTCCAAGCTGTATGCTTGGCGTTGAGGTCGCCTGCTATCATTATATTACCCGGTAGTCTTAGTAGGGTTTCCACATCCGCCTCGTTCACCAGCCCGTGGAGAGGTCGGTAGGCAGAGATGAGAAGCATTTTTCCTGCTGAGGTTTCCATGGTGATACCCGTGGCTTCTATGGTGGAGAGTGGAGGTAGGGTGACTTGATGATGTTTGAGGGTATTTTTAATGTAGATGGCGGTACCACCTCCTGCTGTCAGTCTGTCGTTGCGGTAACAAGCGTAATTTGGTGCAGCGGCTTTTATGCCTGCTTTAAGGTGGGTTTCATTGACCAAACATACGTCGATTTGCTCATCTCGCAGGAATACCCTGAATTCGCCTAATTGCCTCAAGAGGCCATTGGCATTCCATGTGCAGATAACTAAATCGTCTATTTTAGTTGCCATGGTTGTTGGATGAGGTGCCATTATTTGCGGCTTGGACCGCTGTCTGCACTGCGGCAGCTATCTGCCGCGGAATGTCTAAGATCGTGGCATTCATGGCACGAATGTCTGCGAGCATAGTATTCATGATGTTCATGGTTTGCAGCATTATTTGCATTAAGTTTTGCAACATTGCGTTATCTGCCTGTTGATGTTGTTGTTGCTGGTGTTGCTGCTGCTGTGATTCATCGTTTTGAATGTGGGTTGATACATCTGTTTCAGTGATGTTGTTGTTGGTTGCGGTAGTGTCAGGGTCAGTGTGTTGCCGTCCAGATAACGCTGCCGCGTAGTTGGTGCGCTTTGCCTGCTGAGGTGCAGAGTGATGAGGTGTCTGTTGTATGTCAGCATCCGCGCCTTTTGCCGGAGCTGGGGTTTCTGTTTCCTCTCCCTCTCTCTTCTTCTTCCTTAAAGCAGCTTGTGCAGCATTGTGCTGCTTTTGCCGTTCTGTGTATCGGCTGAATGCAGGGCACTTCCGGTAGCTCGCTACGTGAGGGCCACTACAGTTAGCACATTTTGGTGGGTGCTCACCTTTTTTGGTGGTACATTCACTTGAGGCATGGTCTCCTGCACACTTAACGCACTTAGGAGGCATGCCACAATGCCTTGAGACATGTCCAACGGCCTGACATTTGAAGCACTGAGGCGGGCCCCTAGTGCTTCTAAGTTTTTCTACAGTTATTTTTAGGGCGCATAATGAAGTGAGCTTATATATGGCCCTATTCTCCAGAGTGTCGCGGAGGACAATCAGGTAAAGCGGAACCTCCTGGTGAGTTTTTGGAGAGCGGAGGCGAACAACTGTTCTAGGCACGATGTTGCAGTCTTCTAGTTCCTCTCTGATGTTGTCTGGGTGCATATTGAAAGGCATTCCTCTCAAGACAACCTTTATTGTCTTGTCGGGTTCAGTGGGAAATGTATAATAAGGTATGCCTTTAGTCGAGATGAGGTTAGTCACTTCAATGTAGCCTTCAGTTGACTTGGTGATAACTTTGTATAGGTCTCTGCCAGCTGGTTTGACTTCAAAAGCAGATTTGAGGGTGTTCTTGAGGAGGCTGTATAGTGAACGGTAATCTTCTTTATATTGGATAATCACAGGGGCAGGAGAGTTTTGTTTTATTGTTGCGGATTCTGCCATTTCTTCATCTGTTGGGAGTACCTCAAATTGATTTGATGTCGTCAATTCCGGTGAGGGAGTCGTTAATAACGCAGCCCGAGCCGTGCGCTGTGGCTTAATGAAGCCTTCTTCATCGACTGTTCTTTTCCCTTGGCGGCGGTTTGTCGTGGATGCCTTACCCTTTGGACAGGCTGCATTGTTAAAAAGCTTTGATGGTCCAGCTTTCACTGTGACAGTGGTGGCACGCTTTTTTAGTAACTCCTCCTTCTCAGCTGAAGAAGCGGCGCTTCTCTTCCTCGAAGAAGGGGTAGCAGAAGTGTCCATCTCTTGGTTTTCATCAAGTCGTACATCAGATAATGCAGTGGTGTCCAGCACGTCTTGACCAGTTGGGTCAAGTAAAGGTTCCATGGTCATGTTAGCCATGGGAAGCACAGCCATGACGGCCGGAGGATGCTCAACCGGCGAGGGTGATCGCGGAGAATCTTGATAGATGTCAGGCGCCGACATCCGTCCAGCAGCAGGTGACCACTTTGCCCGGTTTGGCGCCATTACAGAAACGTCATTGTATCGTAACAATGGAAAGAAACAACCATGATCACCAAATCAGGAACTTACAGCAAAAACATCACTCTTGCCAAAGAAATTCGTTCAGAAGCGGCAAGTCATGTGATTTCTTAGTAATAAACTCATAAACTGATCACTTACCGAACATCAGCCTTATCAAAAACCACAAATATTCTAATAACTTCGGGAGATAATATGATAAATGGATCGGGCTTCTCAAGGTAACTGAATGCTTTAAATTTCACTAGATATGATTTTTCCCGCCTAGTGGCACCATTCCTTGGCCCCAATAACCCCCACGGCCACTTTTCCCGTCTATCCCCTATACTTTGTTGACCAGAAGTGGCATTTATGAATAATGAGTGGGTGAGTTGACGAAAGTAAATAAAGTAATAGAAAGAGAAGTTTGAATTAACATTCGATGCACATCTCGGTTCCCCAATGCGTTCGGAGTAGTGTGATGTCAGTCGTTTAGATAATAATTTTATTTTTGTTCAATATTTTTACCACTATGTTTTTTGGTAAGACAGCTTCATTCTCTTTCGTCCGCAACAACTTTATTTATCAAATTATTAATCATAGCAGGCAATGATTTAACGTGAATACAGCTTGTGTTTTGTTGCAACGACAAATCCTCAGTGCGGTTGGTGTTTGTGCCCTGTTATCGCTAAGTTTTAATTGCTTGTGTGTGTACGTGTGCATTGCATGGACTGATTTTATCCTATCTTGTCAGTGGCGATAAGAGAGTTGTTTGTTTCACCAAGACTCCTCACGTTTAGACATTCTGCATTCAATTGCTTTTGATACACGAGGTTATGTGTTCATCCATAGAACAAAATCCCACTTTAGACAATCGTAGTTTTGAATTGATCGATGTGATTAAGAAAATTTTTTATGCGAAGCTGCTAAGAATCGCAAGAAAACGTTTCACGATGTTGTGTATGGTGCGAGGACTCTGGCGAGAACCGCTTGTGAATGACAAAAATTTCTATGTATGGATTTATGTGCATACTTTAAAATCCATTATAATGCATATACAATAAATGTTACCAAGCAAATTAGAGGTTTTGTTTGTACACAGCCCCCCCTCCTTTTTTTACGGCTTTCGGCAACAAAGGCCATACAGCCAGCTCATAGTGAATATCATATATCTTTCAGTAGATCAGTTTTTCCAGTATATATTGTAACTTCTAAGTATGGACACCACAGGACGAACACGACGTTCACACACAACACTTTAACACCCATGCCCTTGGACGGACTCGAACCGTCGACCTTCGGCACGCAGCCAGTACTCTAACCCCTACGCTACCGAGGCCGGCCCCAAGCAACTTGTTCCTATCTTGTCATTATTTTTGTTGGCATCATAGCATCAAAATCATAATACGTCTGAACATGGGCGTATCTTGGAGTTACACAAATGAGAGCCGTAGAGCTTAGTGCTCCAACGAATAAAGCTCTGTCATTAGATGAATGTATTTGTTCCTACTTCAAAATATCTGCGGTTCTGTTTAGAAATAGTTTCCTTGTCTTCACTTACTGACATAAGTGAAACATCTTCTCGAGATTCATAGGTCTCCGAATTAATAGTTTCAGGAGTTAAATATTTGAACTGATTGAAGGTGTGTCTGAAGATTTGTTGCTGATATACTTACAGAGAACATCATTTTAAGCTTTCCAGAGGTGAAAGTAGGTGACAGCTTTGTGCGCAAACGGCGCCATTTATGTCCTGTCAGGTTGAACAGGTGGTAATTGATAGGTTTGTAGTCGCCCACGAAAATTCCTCTGTCAGTGAATGTCGCGAAGTCCTTCACCATGATGTTTCTGATGAGGTCAGGATCGCGAACAATAAACATCGGGTTGGCGAACCCATAAATACCACCAAAACGATGTCCTGGAAATGAGAAAAGAATGCATTACCAACATTTTCATAGAGACGTCCCCCATTCTTAGTTTGACTGCAAATCGAGTTCACTGTAAAGATATGTGGTATTTGTTACTCTGCACAGATATTTGGGAATGGTTTTCAGGCACCTACAACCTCATTTCTACTTTGCCGTTCGCAATATTGTAAGTAGCAAAGGGTGTCTTCCCCAATCTTTAATTTCCTTCAATTCACTGTTCCTACGCTGGTAGGTTCGTGTGTTTTTTCGATTGTGCGGCTTCCTATTTCCCTAAAGGTGCGTTTGCACGCTCAAGCCATTTGCGCAAACTGGCATGCGCAAGCCAAAAAGATTGGCCTGCGTATAATCTGTCCCGACAGAAAACTGGCTTGAGGTTGAAGTGTAGGCATGAGCGTCTAAACACTGCTCAAGCCTCAGCTCCAACCTTGCGCATGCGCACGGGTGATGATGACGTTCGACCACCGGTTCCCCCGACCTTAGGGGCGTCCATTAATGACATGAGGTGTTTCTCGAATTCCGGACCCCCCCCCCTTCCTAAAATGACGTGAAATTTTGATGAGACCCCCCCCCCCCAATTCTGATAAACGACCCCGCTCTCTAAAGTCGACATCTGCGCCGTTTGTAGACCTCTTTTTTTATATAACTCTACTGTCCTTCAAGAATTTCAAAACCTCACGTGAGATTTGCGTCAACCCCCTCTCCCTCTTGGTGAGATTTTGCAGGTCCCCCCCCCCCCCCCAACCCCATTTCACCTCACGTAATTAATGGGCGCCCCCTTGTCAATTAGCAGTTATCTATTCACTTATCTTATTATTTCATTATCTAGTCATTCGTGTTCATTGTTGTTTAGTTTGTTTATTGTATTATTCAAAAGTCTAAAGAGATATAATTTCTTGATGAAATACAAGTTGTTTCCGTGTTGTTGGAAAATTGAGAACGGGGTTGGAAAAAACCCACAATTTTTTCATAAAAATAAAAAAATAAAACAATTAAAAAAATGAAATTTATCATGATTTTTTCACTTTCTTTCCCCTCCATAATTCAACTATTATATGTACTAAACGGAACGTATTTGTAGGCGGCTGAGGAAATGGCATACCTTTCTCTTTGTTTTGTCAGGTGACGCCGAAAAACCTACTTATACTAATTATTACGAAGTATTTCTATTTGACACTAAACACACATCCGGAAAGTTACATACTTCTGAGTATCTCACTCAACTTGCTATGGCTTTAATAGAGCATCTGAAGTCTAAGTTTAATGATAGGGTTAGCAAGTTTCGTAATAGATAACATTTCCAATAAGTATAAAATGAGAAGGGACATTAAAAATGAAATAACTATAACATATGGTTGTTCAGCAGACTTTCTGAATTTACTATCAAAGGATTTGCAAGTGGAAGTGGCCAATAGAATGGAACATGTGCAAATTATCAAATATTTCCGAAACAGTCATGCTACAAACTGTTTAAAAAAGAATGTGGAAAATCTTTTGTGTTGCCACAAGATGTTCGTTGGAACACTGACTGATTGTTTTGGAACTACATACTTCTGAGTGGAAAAATTAATAAACATTTGTGACGAGATCAGAAATATAATAGTCATTGTAAAAAGTCGAAAACATAGTAATAAAAAGATCTGTTGAATGATTCCTGAGATTCTCAAACCAAAATCAATTACAATGGATATTCTACAAAAAAGTAATGGGCCTCTGTCAGATACAGCAAACCCCTGGAAAATACTTGAAGCAAAATTCTACGAAACGGACATTAGCCATATATCTAAGTTTAAAAAGAGATGCAACCAAGTTATGCGGCTCAGCCACTTTGTGGAGTATTTATTAGACCCAACTCAGACTGAATTCAGGGTGAAAGAAGAAGAGGAAGAGAGCGCGTTGGATGAAACTAGAACTCAATATTATGGTTGAGGTTTACTGCCAATAATTATAAAATTAAAGTCACTATCAAAACCCTTCAAATCTGTGATGTTTACTGAAGGAGTTTAAAAAAAAATGACACATGTCTGGAGTGGTGGAAGTCGCAAAACCATATATTAACGAAGTGGAATAATCGGATTTACATCCAAGTTTCAAGCAACTAGTTGGAGCCATAGCATTATCAGTGTCAGTGAAAAGAGCATTTTTCGCATTCGGACTTGTCCAGTTTATTTTTCGAATTAGGTAGGGTAAAGAGATTGCAGGAAAAATTGACATTTCTTTTTAAGTATCACAATTCAGCCATTGATTAGGTGTTTACTTTGAGTAGGCCATTAAATGACAATTTTATTAAATCTCTGGTTTTTACCGAATAAATCATTTGATTTAAATCAAGATTAAAATCGTGATTTTAATCAGAATCTTTTAATCACACCAACACTGGTCGACAGTAAAGAATACAGCGACCGCAATGTTAAATCTCATGGGCATGACATTTTGGTAGTAAAATTGCAAGCAGTATCTGCTCTTTAAATTATTGGCGTTATTAAATTCGGCAAATGCTGGTATGTGGTTTTATCCATATGCAAACAGATGCGAAAATCGTCAAGCTATTCAGCTATTGGTTTGAAACAAAAATCCCTTTTTAGTAACAATTTCCTTTCAATTTGCCTTCAATTTGATCTTTTTTATATATATAATACTAACCGCAACATTTGCAAAATTAGTTCTTCGTCAAAATTTTCAATTTTGAACACAGCAAACTACAATTTTTGGGGTTACTCACTTCATAACTGTGCAAGCCAAATCTGAAAGCGCGAACGGCATTTCATTTAGTTCATTTGCACAAACTGTCTTGCGCAATGGTCATGGGAGTGTACAGGGCGTATACTGGCGATGAGGCATGGAAAGATTTTGCCTTACAGGTTCTTGCTTGTCTAATGATAATGTTATCTACGAGATTAAGATGGAAGTTCTCTGGTATTATGTTTACAGGTATATTTGTGAATATCTTTGTGTTTGAAAAATGTATTGGTAATTTTTAAATCAAATTGTTCACATAATTCGTTTAACCAATGTCCATGGTCATTCTATTCTGCTTCTCCGTGTTTTCGCACTACCTTTCAAGAGTCTTGTTTTTACTCTGGAATTTATGTTCCCCATCATAATCAATTTTTCCTTCC
This sequence comes from Vandiemenella viatica, assembly GCA_031002005.1. NCBI lineage: Eukaryota > Metazoa > Arthropoda > Insecta > Orthoptera > Morabidae > Vandiemenella > Vandiemenella viatica. The sequence goes on along the minus strand of JARYHS010013631.1, from coordinate 2,969,923 downwards.
TGGGATTTACTCTATCGTCTCTTGGAGAGTTCTCCAGAAATTATCTTTCTCCCGACATTTTACATCGTTTGTGAGAGCGTATACCCCAATAATCACGAGCTCCCTGGCAAACAGTGTCATTTCAGCTGCAATAATACTTCACACAGGTATAGAATATATTAAAAAATAAGAAAAGGGGTAATTAGATTAAGGACTTGCTACTGTAGCATGTGCTACATCGCAATTAAAAATTAATAAACAAAGATAATTGGATACACACTGAAATTGTTTTCGTTCCTTGGAAATTATGACTGAGCAGGTAGTTTCATGTGTGACTGTTGTGCATTCAGTGCAGTACTAAAATTATAGTCAGTATTTTTTTTTTTTTGTCATTAGTCTCCTGCAGTTATTATGTCTTCCTACCTTGAGTTATTATTCTTCATCTCAGTACAACCATTAAAAACCACATCATAAATTATCTGATTTGTTTAATCTTTGTCTTTCACTACAGTATTTTCGCTAAATTCTTTGCTCCACTAACAAATCATAATTTCAATTACTAAATTTTAGGTGACCCAGGGAGTTTAATCAAATCAGAAAAAAGAAGAGAACCATGTTATAACACCACTACCATCGCTTGAACTTGTTTCATAGTGCATCAGAACATGAAATGAGTCTGTATTCTGAGCTATAAAAGTGAAAACAGTAATTCTAATGTCTATAGATCAGCTAAACAAAAAACAGAAGCAAGACCAGGAGTCAACTCATTTCAGCGTCATTTTAACAGAATGAAGCGATTTCATAAATTCACTGTAGCTCCATTCATTGACATATGGTCACGACACACTATAGATACGTAGTAAAACTCATAAAGTTTTGTTTGGCTGAAGCCGCACTTCAGATTTCTGCCGCCAGAGCGCTCGAGAGCGCAGTGAGACAAAATGGCGACAGGAGCCGAGAAAGCGTATGTCGTGCTTGAAATGCACTCACATCAGTCGTTCATAACAGTGCAACGACACTTCAGGACGAAGTTCAACAAAGATCCACCAACTGCTAACTCCATTCGGCGATGGTATGCGCAGTTTAAAGCTTCTGGATGCCTCTGTAAGGGGAAATCAACGGGTCGGCCTGCAGTGAGCGAAGAAACGGTTGACCGCGTGCGGGCAAGTTTCACGCGTAGCCCGCGGAAGTCGACGAAGGAAGCAAGCAAGGAGCTAAACGTACCACAGTGGACGGTTTGGAAAATCTTACGGAAAAGGCTAAAGCAGAAGCCTTACCGTTTACAATTGCTACAAGCCCTGACACCCGATGACAAAGTCAGACGCTTTGAATTTTCGGCGCGGTTGCAACAGCTCATGGAAGAGGATGCGTTCTGTGCGAAACTTGTTTTCAGTGATGAAGCAACATTTTTTTCTTAATGGTGAAGTGAACAGACACAATGTGCGAATCTGGGCGGTAGAGAATGCTCACGCATTCGTGCAGTAAATTCGCAATTCACCAAAAGTTAACGTGTTTTGTGCAATCTCACGGTTTAAAGTTTACGGCCCCTTTTTCTTCTGCGAAAAAAACGTTACAGGACACGTGTATCTGGACATGCTGGAAAATCGGCTCATGCCACAACTGGAGACCGGCAGCGCCGACTTTATCTTTCAACAGGATGGTGCTCCACCGCACTTCCATCATGATGTTCGGCAGTTCTTAAACAGGAGATTGAAAAACCGATGGATCGGTCGTGGTGGAGATCATGATAAGCAATTCATGTCATGGCCTCCACGCTCTCCCGACTTAACCCCATGCGATTTCTTTCTGTGGGGTTATGTGAAAGATTCAGTGCTTAAACCTCCTCTACCAAGAAACGTGCCAGAACTGCGAGCTCGCATCAACGATGCTTTCGAACTCATTGATAGGGACATGCTGCGCCGAGTGTGGGAGGAACTTGATTATCGGCTTGATGTCTGCCGAATCACTCAAGGGGCACATATCGAACATTTGTAAATGCCTAAAAAAAACTTCTTGAGTTTTTGTATGTGTGTGCAAAGCATTGTGAAAATATCTCAAATAATAAAGTTATTGTAGAGCTGTGAAATCGCTTCAATCATTTGTAATAACCCTGTAACAAAACCAGAGGCAGCTATACAAATTATAGACAAATGAAGCATGTTTAGTTGCAGAAATCACACAAGAAATGTTAACTACAATATTAAATGAGGTAAAACGAATGTCTGCAGTAGCTACACTAAGTGACACGCATTGTGGGATATCTCCTAATATCGCTGTGGGCTCTCCTTTTTTTTCCCTAGCGAAGTGCAGCAAACAATGACTCAACAAGTAGTCTGAAGTCACCTGAAGAAATGTTCAGCTAAATTTCCTCTGCAGCCGTCCGTAATGGCGAAAGTGTTGCCGATGCAGGACGTTGTGTACGAACTGGCCTTTTGATCATGTCCCAAATATGTTCGATTGGATTCATGTCATGGCCTAATCCATCTCTGGAATTTTCCTCAAACATTTTGGTCGGATTACGTGGAGCATTATCGCGCTTAAAAAGTATATCGTTGTTTCAGAACATGAAGGCCATGAAAGACGGGCTGTAAATGATATGGACATACCATTGACAGCCAATTGTTGGTTCAGTTTGACAAGATGACCAAGTCCGTGCAACGTAAACACAGCTCGTACCAGCATGAAATCACTAAAAGCTTGAACAGTGCCTTTCTGACAACCCTGTTAGCACTCATAGAAGGTCCAACCAATATGTTCACTAGCCCAGGAGAGGTGTTGGAACTGATAACGTTATGTTACAGATGCACTCTCGTCATTCTTCTTGTTTCCATTTCGCATCAGCGCCAAATTTCACTGCTCTCTACGCTCTGACCAGTCTGCCGTACATACACAGACGGAAAAAAAAATCCCAACACCAAGAAAAAATTATTGTAGAGTAATGAAATTTGGACAATGCATTTGTCAAGTTAACATGTTTAATTGATTAAATTTTCAAGATCACAGGTTAATTTAAGCTCAAGAAAATGCATTTCAAATGTGAAATACTGTTAAATTAATAGCCGGTGTAACCTCCAGAATTTTGAATGCAAGCCTGCAAACGTGAATGCATTGTGTCATACAGGTTTCGAATGTCACTTTGTGGTATGGAGTTCCATGGTTGTTGTACTTGTGCTGTCAATACTGGGACGGTCAGTGCTGGCTGTGGATGATGCTGGAGTTGTCGTCCAATGATATCCCATACGTGTTCAATTGGAGACAGATCTGGTGATCTCGCAGGCCAAGGTAACATGTCGACACTCTGTAGAGCACGTTGCGAGACAACAGCGGTATGAGGGCGAGCGTTATCCTGTTGAAAAACTCCCCCTTGAATGCTGTTCATGAATGGCAGCACTACAGGTTGAATTACCAGACTGACGTACAAATTTGCAGTCAGTGTGTTTGGTATAACCACAAGAGTGCTCCTGCTGTCATAGGAAATTGCTCCCCAGACCATGACTCCAGGTGTAGGTCCAGTGTGTCTAGGCCGCAGACAGTTTGGTTGCAGGCGTTCCCCTGGCCTCCTTCTGACCAACACTCGGCCATCACTGGCACCAAGGCAGAACCTGCTTTCATCAGAAAACACAACAGATCTCCACTCCGTCCTCCAATGAGCTCTGGCTTGACACCACTGGAGTCGCAAACGGCGATGGCTTGTAGTCAGTGGAATGCACGCTACAGGGCGCCTGGCTCGGAGCTGTCCTTGAAGTAACCGATTTCTAACAGTTCGTTGTGTCACTGTGGTACCAACTGCAGCTCGAATTTCTGCCGCAGACGCAGTACGATGCGCCACAGCTGTACGCCGAATACGGCGGTCTTCCCTCTCAGTAGTGCCACGTGGCCTCCCGGAACCCGGTCTTCTTGAGGCAGTACCATCCCTTGACCACTGCACCCAACAATCATGCACAGTGGATACATTCCGGCCAAGTCTTTCTGCAATATCGCGAAAAGAAAATCCACCTTCTCGTAGCCCTATTACACGACCTCGTTCAAACTCGGTGAGCTGTTGATAATGGCTTCTTCGTCTTCTTAAAGGCATTCTTGGCTAACATCAACTCACTATGTCAAATCTCAGCGGTAAATAACGTTCACAAACTTTACAGCGCGTATTTAAAGCAAACCTGATTTGCAAGCTCTGAGTAGCGCTACTAGCGCCACACTTATGCGCGAAGCGCGAAATTTGAATCGATGTCATCTTTCAGATGTATAAACACGCCTACCAAATTTCGTTTATCTAACACAAGTCTTTCTTGGTGTTGGGATTTTTTTTTTCCGTCTGTGTATGTTTGTCGACAATGACACCTCACAACAGATGTCGCTGGTCCCGTTCATTAACTATACATGGTCGATCACTCCGTTGTCTATTGCTTTTCTAATGCCGGGAATTACATATTCACTGCGCCATTTACCGTTTTGCGTTCAGATACTTTAATTCACGTCGTGAAGCCATAGTTAATTCAGAAAACCTTTCAAACGTTTCTTCCGAGAGCTACCGCCGTCTTCCTATGCCATGACTTCTGACACTTCGGTTTATGTTTGAAACATGGAATAAATAGAGTCGTGATATTGTATTGAGGAAAATGACTTTTGAAATCATTAAATTTGTCAACAACACACTCTGCTGATACGAATAACAAACGGAAAGGCTATTTATTACAACGTAATTTGGGAAGCTTCATATTCAAATGGAATGAATATGAACTAATCAATGTATGCACAGAGTGGAAGTTGGGGAGTTAGGTAATTGTGAACAAACAAAAAACGGTAAGATCATTGTAGAAACAAGTAAGTAGTGGTAATTAAGTGTCCCAATTATGCAAGATACATCATACACGATAAGAAAAGAGACACATCCGAAAAATAACACACTGCGTCATATGTCGCATCTTTAATGTAAAATATAAGTTTACTAACTGTAATATGAACACAAATGGTATATTTGCATCTTCGATCACTCGTTCCTAAATGGTTGCAAGGAACGCCATGTTGCAATATATATGAGAGGAATACATCTCAGTATAACGTTCTGATACCTTTTTACTTAACGACATTCGCAAAATAAAGTCATTCAGTTGACAACACACTGACGAGTTACCATAAAAAAATTACTCCACCAGTGAATAGACTACTCACATTCGGTGAAAATCTAATTAATTTCCATGGATGACAGAAATTTTATGCATTTAGCAACATCTATATTAATAAATTAAAAAAAATAATGGAGTAAGTCAAACTTACCCTTCAGTTGCTCATAAATATCTTTCATCAACACGCCCAAACTCTTCCTACCCAGGAGATTATCCCAGAAGTTACCAAACGGAATTTTCGGCTCCAACTGAGGTACGCCCTTCTTGGTCCAGTAAGTGTAGCGGTTGGAGAACCACCAGTAGAGAAATACGAGCCCTCCAGCCAGCACCAGCAACAGCTCAGACAACCACGAGGAGAGCAGCAGAGCCATCTTCAACCTGCAATCACAACTGATGTCAGTCTTCCCATGTTACAACAGGCATAAGCAAAATGTTGAGTGGAGTGAACAGAGTTACGATATACCTGATATAATATGATTTAATGCGACCTCTCAGTGCTCTTAATTATTATTTACTCCACATTTAGTTACGGGAGTTGGAGAATTTATAACAAAACTATATTTGTTAGCAAAATTTTCAACAAGAACCTTATTTAAGTCACACAGGATTGTTTAAGAATCAAATAGACCATTTTATGATCTTGATTTTTTTAACGGACACCCAATTTCATGAACTGGTTACGTCATTTTCAAAGTGAATAGTTTCAACATCAAAACTCAAATATACAGGTAAATGTAGCTAAACACTAACACTGAGAACGCAGGTAATATGCGAGGATCACATAAAGTTTACGCGATATGCTGGTTATGTCCTCTTGTTGATCTGGTAAAATTCTTCAAGTGGTTTTTACAAGTCGGGATCAGACCATCTGACGGCCCCTTTACTTACTAATATATGATTCTGGTAAATTTAATGAACATATGTAACGTAAGACATTTCACTTATTGTATAAGGGACGAAATTGTCCTCTTTGCCACTTTCTTTAACAAATCGGCTTTAGTTGACCGTGTCTGTACAATACAAGGCATAAGCGAAGAGTTCTTTATATGCAGTATTTTGGACTGCATTTTTAAAAGTTTCTCTAAAGGGGCTAAAATATTCCGGTCCCTGCATTTTCTGCTCCACGAATCAACTCCAAAATTAACTAGCCAGTAGGTGTGGTACTGCAAGTATTTTTGGCTTTCCATTGGTTGGTAAGATTTTGAGATGAAGACAGAATATTTTTCTCATTTAATGTTGTAGTGTTAATATGCGTTCGAGTTTACCTACGGGTGGCATGCCGTGGGCGCCGTTTGTTCTGATCGTTTCTAAATCATCTTTTGTGAAACCAGATACTGAATAGCTGAAAGAGACCTGGGAGTCCCTCAGACATACAACGGCTGGTCTTCGCTAACAGCTCAGCGAGAAACCCTCCGAATATTAAATTATTCTTACTCTATTTTCCATGCATTTCGTTCTACGCTTCAGTTATTTACTAACAGTTATTCTTTTAAAATACTCGTACACCACTGCAGCAATTATTCCGAGAAATCTCTACCATTCAGGCTGTAAAGGCCCCTTAAAATAATACAAAATCACGATGGCAAATAACACGAAAACCATTGCTTTGAACACCCAAAGCGTGCTAAGAGGAAATGTAATCGTCTAAAGTTATTGTATTCCGTAGAGGAAATAGTGTTCACGTAGGTCCCCCATGTAAGGAATCCTGTGAAAGAAATCGTCAGTAGGAGTGTAGATGAAAACATTCTAGTTGTCCGAAGGTGGGAAGATGTAAGTTTTCGTACGGATGGTTTGTTAGAGGAAATAAATGTCATATTTAGGAATTGTTGCAATCAGTGATGATATGGAAGATTCTCTTCTGAAAGGAACATAGTAATTAACTGACTAAACTACTAACGCAGTAACAAGACACGAATTTTGATGTAAAAGAAATTAGGAAACATGACAAATCATTAGCAAGCATATTAATAGAAATGTGGGTTAGAATCCCCTTCCGATCATCCAGAATTGGGTTTTCCATGCCATCTCCACATCACTCCAGGGGAATGTCAGGAAGGTTCCTTCATAAGGTCATGGATGAATTCCTTTCCATTTGTGGCCGCATTCCTTTCCCGCCTCTAAGGGCCCCAACGTTGACGAGGCTTAATTCAGAAAAAAAGCAAGCCCGTATATGAACAACTCCGACAATGATCTTATAGTTTGAGGCGAAAATTAAATTTCAAAACAATAACAGAACAAATAAACATTTTCAAGAAAAAATACACATTACACACCCTGGAAGTTAATGGAGAACCCACGGGTAGAACTAATTTTACAGACAGCTACACAGAAGTCGAACAAAAAGGAGGATTGTTAGAACAGATGCGGATCTCAATATAATTAGAAAGTATTTTGGGTGGAAATTTAATAAAAATGTATATGTTAACATAAAAAGAATTTCATAAGGGAAACCCACTAATCTCAGAAAAAACAGGTGATAAATAGAAGTATTAAACTAATGCCATTATGATAGTATGTTCGACAAAATTACTAAGCAGAATAATTTAAGAGGTATAGAGCTGAAAATTGATGAAATATCGTATGGAAACCAATTCAGGTTTATTTAAAACTGGTATGCAATCAAATAAATTTCAGTGTAGAGATTTACATTAGAAATTCTAATCAGGATAAGCAGACATATAATCATGGCACGTATAGATTTCGTAAAGGTTTTTCTTTGTTATATTAAAATGGCTGAAAGTATTATGTATTATATTTATTATATATTAAATTATATTACTGATATAATCCAAAAGAAAAACCGTTGCTTTATTATGGACAATTGATTGGAATAAACTCAGAAATAGTAACAAAAATATTGCTAGATCATTTTGGTAAAAACCTGAGTACCCAAATTCCTTGTTTTGGTGAAGAGGAAATGAGTACAAAAGAAATAAATCTCAAGATCGAAGATATCTTGAACGGGACGTCATACCAAAAAAACATGGAGAGTTTTTAGAATCTCCTAGAGAATAAAGGAACGTTGAAAAATCAGTTATTCGAGATTGAAGAAATAGTGAAAGTATTAACAAAATTTTGGGAAAGAAGAAATGAACGCATGAAGCTATTTCACGTGATCCACCGTTGGTTAAAATTGGAAATAAGAATGAGGGTCGTGCTGTTTGCACATAAAAGTAGAGATATGTTGGTGTTACGGAAAGGCAATGAAAGTAATGTTGAGGATGGAAATTTGATTAAATTTATATCAACGTGAAACAAAGTTCATGTATTGGAGGAGAAACAAAAACAATAAAAACTATAGTGCAAGAGATAACAGAAGTGAGTTCAGAACTAAACATGAAGGTACACTGCCTACAAACGTCCTGATCAAACGAAAATAAGTTATGTTAGCAAAAATTTGTACTTTGCTCACAATTAACTTTTTCGCCGACCAAAGTAATTGTTGAAAGAGAAGTCTGAACTCCAGAATCCAAGGACCAATAAAAACTAAAAATTTGACATACATTTGTATACAAAAGTAATGTAAAATTACAAGAAAGGAGTTTTTGGAAAAATTCAAATGGCGAATATTTTGTACTGGTACACAATATGAGACATTTTATTCACTCATTTCTTAATGTCGGATACAGAGGGAGAGAACTGTTGCTAAGAAGGTCAAAGATTAAATTACATGAAGAGTTTATTGCATAAAAATGTTAAATATGGAAACAAGAGTTTATAACTGGATAGTAACGGGCAAAAAATGCATGAGGAAAAAATAATATCTTCTGTCAATGCTCATAATTGAGTCATATAATGAAATAAATGATTGTGCGATGTCCTGAATGTACCGCAAACATTAATAACTAATGTAAGCCAGTGACTGTTTTTTGCGTATCGTCACGGGTCTAGAATAGTACCAGTTTTTACGATTAAACATTATGACAGGTTGATCTTATCTGGCCAAATATAAGCTTGAGCTGTGTTTCACGCTTAGGATGAATAAAATCTCTTGAAATTGAAGAACTCAGAAGCATTAATATTAAACAACACGGACAGGAATGATCGCACTATCGTGTAACTGTTTCAAAGGTCATACACTCGAACTTGCTTAAATACGAACTTGACTTGTATTTGACCCTTAAAGTTCACTTTGCAAATTTTTTTAAAAAAAATCCTGTTTGCTTCGAAAGAATCACGTTGTTTAATATTGAGACCGAGCAAACACTCATTATGTAAACATTCGTCATAGTATCTGTGACGGCCAGAGAACTTAATACATGTTCCATATTATGAAACAGTTTAGCAACTCCGCAGAAATAAATTGCCAGAATAGTCGATTCGGTGACACATTTGGCCTGATGTCCACTTAAAATAACATAATAACTCACATACAGCGAACATGAATAAAGGCCAATAACAAAAGGGGTCAGGAAAATGCCTAAAACCCAAATAAACCATAATGCATAAATTTTGGTCAAGCAACAACATTAGTGAAAGTTGTAATTAAACTGAAATTTATCCTAAGCCGAAATGACAATTGGCATTAGTGGTTACAGCAGTGACTATGAGTAATTTTTTTTAAGTTGCTTTAATTAGTAACATCTTACTGAAAAGCAGTTCCACATTTTTTCAGCCACAAAATTTATTAATTTTTTTAAAACTATGAAACGCTATTAAAAGCAAACTTAATGAATGTATTATGCCAATTAATTTGGTAGCAGTTGCTTGGTTATTAAATTGTAGACATAACCACGAATTTCTTGTAATGGTATCTCTTGTCGCTGTTAATTTGTGAGCGAAGGCTGACACGTGACACCGTTCTCCAGCCAATAGCTATCGAGGTGAGTGGGTGACCTTACGAAATTATATAGTAGATATTTAAAGATAAAATTCTTATAAAACATAAGTAGATACCTCGACAAATAGTTATCATATGATTTATCAAAATTAATAATCAATATCCAACTGCTTAGGCTGATTAACTGAGAGAAACCACCATACGTGTTACATTGATAGGTAATTGGTTTAGTTGGTGAACGATTCTTGGAGGAACGATATACTACTGTTCCCGAAATAAACACAGGCATAAGTAGTTTTTTTTCTGAAAACAGTGAAAATATTCATCTGACAACAGAATTTTAGGAATGATAACAACGCCGTATATGGAGGGCTGAAAAATACTTTCAACTCTTTAGTTACTATCATTGTCATGTTTCTAGGTCAAAAGAAAACACACGCTGCCAAACAGGATTGTGCTCCTTGGTTGGGATAACAGACTTGTGTTAGTCCCTAGACTTTCCTAAAACAAAATAGATCAGACATTAGCTAACTATCTTCTAGGATGACTAAAATTATTTGTGTAATTTTGAAACCGAATATGGTGAGTAAAATTTATGTTATACTGAGATCAAAGGGAAAATGAAAGTGTTGTATTGTATAATAATGCCTATATTTTCAACAACAACCCTGACTTTGATACAATTGACTAGCCACTTTGCAATATGTTTTATGAAAAATCCACTTAGAATGGTCATAAACGTTCGAAATCGATTTTTTTCCAGTTTATAGTTTTATAGCATTAGAATAAGATTCCCTCCTTCGAATGTTCTCTTGGATCCTTTATTTATTATGCATGATAACTATAACTCCGGCCAGAAGGAAAGTATTTGATTCATAAATAAAGTTCAATTTCAGCATTAATTTCTTCATGACGCAATGTTGATACTACAAATAACCATTTATGGGGTCCTAAAAAGAAAGCATGGGTAACACATTGTGCATAAACTTTTCTACTACTTATCCCTAATGTTTTTAGTATTCTATAATATGTCAAAAGTGATTCTAAATGTCTTCATAGAAGCAATTTCAGCCATATAGCTTCCACACAAGTATCTATGTTATGTTACCTTTTGGAAGGTACCTGATAGCTGCTGCAGTATTCTCAGAACGCTTGTGGGTCTTCTAGATACTCAAACAACACTGCTCTGTCGAGTCAGTGCTAACGTGTTTTAAGGCAGATATATGTACGAGATCATCATGAAACAGCAGACAAGCATAAAGCAGTATTAAAGAGGTGCAGAAAAACATCTCTTACTTGCAGACTGCGCATGTAGAACAATGTTATCAGTTAAGTCATTTGCGATATGTCTGCTGCGAAGCTTTTAGTTAAGGTTGCTACTTAATAGGCTCAGAGATTGCATACTGGTTTATGTATGACTGCCACAATATTTCAAACGATAGCCTCAATGGTTCATTCATTTAAGCCATAGTCTAATTCGTTATTTTTCATGCAAGGGGGTCGATAAGCCCATACTCAGATTTTTTATAAAGCAGATCTCAACATTGAACTTATACTTCTAAAAGAATTTGAAGAACATTAGCAGAAAATGCTGTGAAATTTTTAATAAACAATTAAATTTTTTTAATCTTTACATGCTATCCTGGTACACCTTCAACCAGCTTGGCATACTGTTGCTCTGATGTTCGTTTTCGTAAAATTTCTCGGCTGTTTGCTGCAATCAGCAATGGAATGCGTAATCAAACGTACTGGATATGTTAACTAAAATCAAACAAAATTATGACGAATTAAAACCCTTTCATATTACCATATTTTTGGCCTCTATACTCACTATGTCAATCATTTTTAATTTTTTCGGTTCTGTAATTTGCATTAAAAGTGTCTTATTTGTAATTTCGTAATAGTTTGTATTTACGTAACTGCTGATCTAAATAATCTTTAAAATTTCACTGTGATATTACTCTGCTAAGATTACAGGAAAACCTTACCAATCTTTCATTTATTTATGGTTTTCACAAAATATTAAAATGATTAATCTGACAATTTAGCAGATTTTTTTTTTGAAAATGTTCAAATGTTTATAATAATCAAAATATTTTTTTCAGCTGATTTTGATTATTTGATTCACAAATATCATTTTAAAAATCTCAAAATTTATAGTGAGCTATGTATTACTGATTTTAAAAAAAAGCTTTACATTTGCTTGTGAACGCAACGTCGTACGCGATCTGTGTACCGAACCCAGCGCGGAAGGATGACTCGCAGGTAACAGTGCTAGTCTGTTATTAGCATTTATTTTTCATCTTGGAAAATTAGAAGAACAAACGGTGAAGAATGGTGAAGGACAATCAAAAATATATTTTTTCTAATTATTATATGTGGCGCCTTCACTCCAATTTGCAAAACGCAACCCTCCCAGTCTGTTGCCGTCGGCAACTTGCTCGGACAGCGGAGCCAGCAGTTTCCGCCACACGCCACCGTGAATCACCGCACTGTTTAACACCTCCGCTGCCCCAACAGTGCAGTGCAGTGACCCTTACATTGTTATGAACGGTTTCTTTGCATTGTAGATAGTTTGTGACTTCAGTCTCTTATTAATCAGTGTTGTGAATAAACGTTTCTTTGCGGTTTGGCTGGTTTGGGGCTTCATACTCTTACTAATCTGTACCGTGTTTGAATGTGAGTAAAATTATGGTACGTTACAGTTTGCAACAAAGAATATTTCTCTACGATACATATGTGAAGAAGAAGTCGTTTAAAAAGTGTCGCAGTAAATTTCGTCGCGAATATCCTGGCGCTTTACTGCCAGCTAAATCAACAATTCTGCGTCTGGTTAAAAAAGTAAGAGAAACGGGTTCATTTTTTAACAAAAAGAGATTGTCGGTCAACCGTATTCTCACAGAGGAGAAAATTGACGATATCGATTTTCGACTAGAACAGTCACCCAAAAAATCATTAAGTCAGTTAGGGCAGCGTGTGTCTCGAAATATGTTCAGAAGATGTGAAATGTGCATTACACAAGAGTGTCAACACTTCCAGCATCTTTTATAAGGTAAGCTAATGAATTACGTCACATTTAAATGCTTAGCACATACAAGTTTATGAAATAGTCCGCGGCCGACGGTCGAACAATGCCGGGAGCTGACCGCTCGCTCGCCGCGAGCAGTTTCTTCCTTGTAGCGCTAACAGTGGGTTGCGTTTCCCGGCGAACGCCCTGTATGTCTCTGGCACAAATCTGACCATAAATTTCTGCGTGCAATTCGAGAAGCGTGGAAAGATTACATTCTCAGGTAGAATCAGGGAGCATTCCTGCGCAAGTAATAAACTTTAACAACCTACTAAGAGGGTCAATAACTGACAGCCAACCTGTGAGTAAAATTTTTGTAGTGAACACAAGTAATTCTTTTATTTGCCGCGAACTTTGCAACTTAACATTTCCTCTGCTTGTGAAGTAGCCATGAGTCATCATCATTGTTAGGCGATTCCGCTTTTGCGGTTTGTCTGGCACATCCTCTTTCAGGACTGACGGTCATTCCGTAACATCCATCCTTTCCGAGGCTGTGATTACCGTCTTGTATGGCTGTCGTATCTTCGCCATGAGTAATAAATTTAAACAAATAAATTATTTTTTGTTATATTGAAATCAAGAATTGTATAACGCTAAAATCTGGTACTTTGACGAAAAGTGTTTTAGAACACCAAGGAAATTCCTCGTCAATTTTTTACCTTTGTGAGACACAGTAAGTAATGTAACGCGCCATGAAACATTCAAAGAATACAAAAGAATATGATTAAAATCCCTTAATCAGCAATGTAATTACTTTAATTTTTATTTTATTACATAGCAAGTTATGCTATCTTCGCATTAATAACCTACAAGGAGTTGGTTTACTTTATTGAGGTTGTTACATAAAAAAAACTGTTAAAGCAAACTACAGGGAACACCGAAGGATTCCATATGATGTTAAGTAAATTGAACACTCGAACTTAATTATTACATAGAAATATTGATTACATTCACAGAACAACTAACTATAAGATGTAAATTTTCTTTTACTATTGCAAAGTAAATATAATAATTACGCTGTGCAAGTAATATAGTAGTCTAACCACCAAAGATATATTAATTTATTCGCTTTGGGGGAAGGAAATATATGGAGACGACGCAAGAGACCTTCACCACGCATTGAAGTGAAGCAGGGTGGAGGAGGGGTGGGTGGCATGGCCGGAGTGGGGGGGGAGGGGGGGAATGGCCGCTTTCAACAAGACACGGGGAATATGTACAAAAACCTCAAGGGGAAACGTGTCGCCGCAATCTGGTGATGGATTATTATGTAACTCGATGAGACAAATAAAAAATGAAGAATAAAATTTTTTGATATCCTGCTTAGTTTTTGAGATATTCTGTCCCAAATGTGAAATGGTTTTGGTTGAAATTCAGAAGAAAAAATTGGTCAAAGGCAAATTTGATGATGGATTCTTATTTAAAAAGACGAGACAAATGAAAAATAAAGAATAAAAATTTTCGATATCTCACCTAGTTCTCGAGATATACTGTATCAAAAGTGAGGTGTCTTGAGTTGAAATGGAGAAGAAAAATTTAATGATCGATTCTTATGTAACACGACGAGAAAAATAGAAAATAAAGAATAAAATTTTTCGATATCATGCTTAGTTTTCGGGATATACTGGGATTGGGTTGATATGCGGCCTGGACCCAAAATTAATTCTTCCAAAGCTACAATGAATTACATGGAGAATGGATATTTCAGTTTTTTTACTACCACTTGTGGTTAGGTTGAAATGCGGCCTAGACCAGAATAAAAATAGTTATCTTGTTAACATACATCGTAAGCTTGATTGGAAATAGCTGGAAGTAGTTTCCATCGCGATATACGTTTTGTCACTAACTTGGTTCTCATGAAATTACTAACAGTAATCGATAAATTCTTTGTCCCTCATGAAACAACAAAACCATTCTGGTACAGACTGCATTTAGACCTAACCACAATCTCCATTAAATTGTCGCTACAGAATCAAACTATGTAGACATACCCACACACGCGTATTTGAATCGCAAACTGTATTTGCAGTAACAACATCGTTTGCTTCATCAAGATTCCTAGATTGCATAGCATAATTTAATACATTTCATTTCATCATACAGTATAAACTGCAACGTGACGAAAGAAAGCGCAATACTAAATTCACTGAATCGCGATGTAAAACACACCCCGTTAAATCTCATTTTCAACACTCGTTAAAAAGTAATGCTAGTCTATTATGTGAAAAATAGCAAGGTATGCTGATTTTCTACACTACACCAAAAAAAAATTGAGAACAAAGTCATCCCATTGAGAGCTATGACTAAATATTTATATACATGCTCCAAAGTTTGCAACTTCTACCACCCACTTCAACAACGATAATTAGAATTCAACTTACTTATGAAATGATATTCCAGGTTCTTTACTGTCTTACCGAGAGTGGTGGTGTAACGGCTAGCGTTCTGGTCTCGCATTCGGGAGGACGGCGGTTCAAATCCCCGTCTGGGCATCCAGATTTGGGTTTTCCATGGTTTCCCCAAATCACTCCAGGTGAATGTCGGGATGCTTCCTTCAAAAAGCCATGGCCGATTTCCTTCCCATCCCTTGCCCCCCATCCTTTCCCGTCTCTAAAGACCTAGTTGTTATAGGAGACGTTAAGCAGTAAAAAAAAAAAAAAAAAAAAAAAAAAAACTTTCCTGTCTGGCCTATTTGTGCAACCGTACACAACACAAGATGGAGTTTAGAGCCTGCTTCACCGATTTAACGTCACTTCTCCTCCATATATTTCCTACCTCCATGGTTATTATTAACAGCGATGAAACATATGTACTAGAGGTAGTCTCTCTAGATACCTACTTTGCAAAACTTGAATTTTATTTGAAATTATTTTTCTACTAGTGTAAGCCCGTGACTTTTTTTTTTTTTTTTTTTTTTTTTTTTTTTTTTTTTTTTTTTTTTCCTTATCGTCACGGGTCTAGAGCGGTTTTTGGGGTCAAAGATTATGATCTGACTAAATACGAACTTGTCATGTGTCTCACCTTTAGGGTAAATAAAATCTCTTGGGCTTGAAGAACTCAGAAGTATTAATAGACGTATTAAGAACATAGAGGGACGATCGTGCTATCGTATAATTGTTTCAATGGTCGTAGACTCGAACTTACTGAAATTCAAAATTGACTTGTATTTGATCCTTAAAGTTCACTCTGTAAAATTTTAAGAATTTCTGTTTGCTTCCAAAGCAAAACGTTATATTTTTATTGAGACTGGGTAAACATTCATAATGTAATTGTTGGCCACAGTGTCTGTAATGGCCAGAGAACTTAATTACAGATTAGTAAATAATTGAAACCAAAGTAATTATTTGCAAAACACTAAATTCGGTTACATATTTGGGCTGATTTCCACTTTAAATAACTTAATAACTCACGTACAGCGAACATGAACAAAGGCTGTCAACCAAAGTGGTCGGTAAAATACTAAAAAGTAAATAAACTGTAATGTATTAACTTTTTTCAAGAAGCAATATTAGAGAAAATTTTAATTAAATTGAAATTTAGCGTAGGCCGGAGTGAAAATTGTCATTCGCAGTTACAGCAGTGATCATGAGTAATTTAAGCTTTTAAACTTTTTATATGTCATATTAGTAAAAACCAGTTACACGTTTTTTCAGCCATACTTTTTTTAGAAATAAAATGCTACGATAAGCAAACTTAATTAATGTGTTATGGTAATTAATTTCATAGCAGTTGCTTGGGAATTAAATTGTGGACATAACCTCGAATTTCTTGTATAGGTAATTCTGGTCGCTGTTTTGCAAGCGAAGGCTGGCCCATGACGTCACCATTTTCTGGCTAATAGCTATCGAGATGAGTGGGTGACCTTACGAAATTATATAGTAGACTAGTGTAAGCCCGTGACTGTTTTTTGCGTATCGTCACGGGTCTAGAATTGTTCCGGTTTCTAGGTTGAAAGATTATAACAGGTTGACCTGATTTGACCAAATGTAAACTTGACCAGTGGTTCAAGGTGAATAAAATCTGTTGAGCTTGAAGAACTCAGAAGCATTAATAGAGGTAGGTATTAAACACGAACAGAGAATCGATAATTGCTAAAATAGATACTTATTTGTATTTGACCCTTAAAGTTCAATCTGCAAAATTTAAAAAATTCCTGTTTGCTTGGAAAGAATCACTTTTTTTTTTACTTAATACACATTCCATATTATTAAACAGTTGAGCAGCTCAGAAGAAATGAATTTCAATAATACTCGATTCGGTAACATATTTGGTGTAATAACTCACGTACAGCGAACATGAACAAAAGCCATTAACGAAAGTGGTCACTAAAATCTCTAAAAAGCAAATAAACCGTAATGCATAAACTTTGGTCAAGCAAACAACATTAGTGAAAATTTAAATTAGATTGAAATTTTTCCAAGCCGTAATTGTGATTACAACAGAGACCAAGAGTAATTTGTTAAAAGTTTTTTAAGTTGCTTTCATTAGCAATATGTTACTGAAAAGCAGATTCACTTTTTTTTTTCAGCCGCAAAATTTATCAATAATTTTTTTTAACTATAGAAAGCTACAAAAAGCAAAACTAATGACTATATTATGGCTATTAACTTGGTAGTAGTTGCTTAGCTATTAAATTGTGGACATAACCACGAATTTCTTGTAATGGTACCTCTGTTCCCTGTTTTGCGAGCGAAGGCTGTCCCATGAGGTCACAATTTTCCAACCAATAGCTATCAAGGTGAGTGATGACCTTACGAAATTATATAGTAGATTTGGGATAAATTATTCAGAAAGTAAATGATACAAGTGAATTCTATGACAAATATAATGGGCACATAGTGTAAAGCAATCTTCAATTTCTAAGATTTTGGGAGGATCTATATTAGCCTCTTACAACTAAATATCAAATTCTCCTCCACTTGGTGTACGCTGTTAGTTTCGACGGACGAGTCTCAGGAGATTAAATGTTTCCCGGCGTAAGGCATCACCTTGTGTTTGCCAACGACCTCCTGAAAGGAAGGCGAAGGAGTGGGGAGATCTCTAAGGCCTCTGGGGTTGAAACTGGTCTCTAAATGCGGATGAATCAGAAATTATCAACGGCATGGGCATGTAGATGGCAACGGAAGACACTGCATTAAATACCCTGAGGGTATCCCGAGTCAATGTAACTGTTTAAATTTACATACAGAATTATGGCTTTTTCTTGGGTAAAATATCCCGGAGGTAAAATAATCCCCAACCGGAACTCCGGGTTCGAACTGCCCAGGGAGATTACGCTTGGATTAAGAATTTCATTGCCAGAATTTAATATAGAAATTTGCTGGTAACGAAGGATTGGTCCCAAACAACACCGATACGGCATAATCTGACAGGAAAGCCATCACTATAGCATTCTACAATCGAACCTGTCTCTTGAAGAGAATCAATTTCCAACATATTTAAAAATAGAAACAAAGGTGACGGGGGTGGGATGGGGATGGGGGAGGGGGTAGTTAACTAAGGGCAGCTTTATTACAGCTTGGTCTTTTCTTCTTTCTTCACCATGAGCATCCGATTCTTGGGTTCTAATAACTTTAGCTGCTCGTGCTCTGCTAGAACTACAACTTAGGCCAGTTTACGCTCTCAAGGCATGTCAAAAAAGAAGGCAAAATAAACTGGTGTCAGAAACATTTAAGCAGACACAAAGTAATAGGACAGAGAAAATCGACATTTATACTCAATCATACGTTTTTTCTCTAAACGAAATTTATTAACAAATTATACACTAACATAATGCGCAAGAAGCACAGCTTGAGCAACCGACGTACATTACAGACTAAAACACACACCCCTCTCTGTCAACATTCGACAAGTTCTCAAAATTTCGTGACTACAACTGTTAATCATACCGGAAAAAAAATGTCCTTTGGCCTGGCTTCAGATTTTCCTGTAGAATTCCGTCAATATTGGCATAGGCATTTAGTCGTCAAAACGTAACAAAAGTCAGAGGCTTACTTTATAGTATTATTACTGCAGATCACACACACACTGACTGCGAATCACCCCTGAGGGATCAATATAACGTAAAAAAGTGTACACCTACAGCATTGCAAGATTACTTACAATTTGCCTCTCATTGCACCCCTAACTTTGTGAAATCTACAGTTTAACATTCAATCCGAATAACCGACGGGCCAAGCGTGACTCTTACGATAAAAAACAATTTTTTTTTAAATCTTAGCCTCCACGGTGATTTGAAACCTAGACCACGAGCCAAACATCAGTAAGCATGCGCTTTAACCACTGAGCTACCTAACCGCTACGTGGAAAAACAGTACAGAGACATCCAAATCCAACGCATCTGTCTATCCCCGTTTAGTAATTTTTCGAAATTATAAGACAACATGTATTATCTGTATAAACAGATAATTTTTCAACCAAATGTAAACAGTATTTTTCTCCTTGTTTCAAAAGATAAGTGTGCAAAGTTTCATCGTGATCGGATGAAAACTATGGATTTGTATGAAGAACGAACAACCCAACCATAAAACAAACAACCCACATTCATCTGTAGATATATAGATTACTGCAGATCACACACACAATGACTGCGAATCACCCCTGAGGGATCAATATAACGTAAAAAAGTGTACACCAACAGCATTGCAAGACTACCTACGATTACAGGGCATATACTGGTGATGAGGCATGGAAAGATATTGCAATAGGTATGAAAAGTAGTGCATGGAAGGGAAAAGATGACCATGACCACAAGCTGGCAATCGATTTCAGGCACAAGGGTGTGGGAAGATTATCTTTTTAAGGTAAGAGTGTCAGGGATTGGAATGAGTTACCAAGAGAAATGATGAATAATTTACCGAAAACTTTGAAGGAATTTAAAGATAAAATTTGTAGAGGGCAAATGTAGGTGGGTGCAGTTAGGGGGAAGATGGGTGTGTAGGGATATTGCCACCGGAGCCTGTGCTCCATTGCAATTAAATTAAATTAAATTAAATTTGCCTCGCATTGCGCGCCTAACTTTGTGAAATCAACAGTTTAATATTCAATCCGAATAACCGACGGCACAGGCGTGGCTCTTACTATCAAAAATATTTTTAAAAAAACCTTAGCCTCCACGGAGATTTGAACCCGAGACCACGAACTAAACATAAGTAATCAAGCGCTTAAACACCTAGCTACCTGACCACTACATGGAAATGCAGTACATCCAACGCGTCTATCTATCGCCGTTCAGTAATTTTTCTAAATTATAAGACAACATGTATTATTTATACAGATAATTTCTCAACCAAATATAGACAGTATTTTTCTCATTGTTCAAAGGATAAGTATGCAAAGTTTCATCGAGTTCGGATGAAAACTGTGGATTTGAATGAAGAACGAACAAACATAGATACATTCATCTTTATATATATAGATTGAAGAATTAATTCAATGTATGAAGAGGGAGGACAATCTAGTATTGATGGCTGATAAGAATGTGGTAGAGTGAGAAAGGAAAGAGGCAAATACTGTAGGAAATGCTGGTCTAGGAGAAAGAAATAAGCGAGGAAGCAGATTATAAAATTTATGCTCCTAGTAGGTCTCATTTTAGTAATATTCCACTTACTTTTTGTTGTTTCGCACCGCTTCAACAATGCTCATGTTGGCTGCCAAAACGTTTCACGAGGAAACATGTTCCTAGAATCTTTTGGAAAATATAAAGTCATCGTGGCGAACGCACTATTTAAACTTCACGCACGAAGAATTTCCTGAAAACGACTAGGAGATGTCAGATAGTTTGCATAACAGTCAAATGGAGATCCAGGAATAAATTTCACATAGGCTATGACCACAATGTTTTAGTTAGGAAGTGGAGGGTGAAATTCAAGAGAATGAAGAAGCAACTAGTGATGTGCCGGATATCCGTATTCGTATCCGTATCCGCGGATATCCGGTGGGAAAGAAAGATCTGTAGCCGTATCCCTTAATTTTTTAGCGGATATTTAGCGGATCTTTTGTAAATATTTATTTTACTAGTTTACCAAAGGTAACTTACCACTATAGTAAGTTTAAAGGTATTATTTTAACTATCTTTATTGTGAGATTAGACCTCTAATCTTTGTGATTTGCTCGCTGAAATTATTCATAAGGTACCGCTTAAGTGTTTACATCAGATAAAATAATCACTTTTACAGAAACTTAAAAAAAGTTATATTTAAAATTAAGTTTGGTAAATTGTACTTCGAAAAGAGTAACTTGGCAGCTTTGTCATCCAAAAGTCTATCACGATGGGAATCATAAATAATTCCTGTTGCACTGAAAAACTGTCCACTTGGAACGCTTGTTGCAGGTAATGATAAAATGTGCGAGCCATGTGTCATAGATCTCCTAATTTGTTACTATTATTCTGACAATACTATGGATCTTGATCTCTTGATATTCTTTTTTCATTAGGACATTCTGCTAGCAAATTAGGATTCGTACATGATAATTGGTTTTCAGCTTCCTCATCATTATGGTCACTATCTAACATTTTGGTCATTGAGTCTTCTAAATTTGCTGTCACTAATTCTTGACTTCCGACCCACAGTCGATAATAGATCTTAGTTGACGACTTTTTCACTGTGGTCCAAGTTGAGAAAGTTGAGAAAGTTGAGATCCGTATCCGTATTAGCGGATCTAGACACTAATGATCCGTATCTGTATCCGTATCCGCGGATATACATTTTTAACGATCCGGTACATGACTAGAAGCAACACAGGCAGAATAGACTGGAAGAGAACAAACTGAAACATGAGAGAAAAAATTGGAAAAAAAGTTGATGTAGGTCAAAGAAATATGAAATGATTTGAACTGAGGACGAATGGAATGCACTGAAGAAAGAAGTTATCAAAGCAGGTAAAGAAACATTAAACTGTAGGAAAATAGCCACCCAAATATCTTGATCATAGAAGTAATTTTGGAGTTGGTAATCAGATGAGAAGGCCAAAATATACTTAGGATAAAGCAAATGGAGAACTATACAGACATTTTAGAAATCAAGTAAACCAGTTATGCAAGAAAAAAAATAAGGTTGGCTGCAAGAAAAGTGCAATAAAATGGAAAAGATTATTGGACATCGGTATAGTACATGTGGATAGTACAGGTGGATCAAACAAAATTTTGGAGAAACTAAGAAAATCTGAATAAATGCTAAATCTCGTTTATGCTCGGAAGATATAGCTATCCGATGGGAAGAATTTGATGGGGTTGATTTGAACAAAAGTGTACTGTTTGACATTGAGGACGTAGGAGATCCTGCTCTCAGGACAGAATTTGATATAACTTTGAAAAGTTTCAAATCAAATGAGGCGGCTGGAATTAATGACATTCCTACAGAACTTCTTAAATCCTTAGAAGAAGTAGGAATACAAACATTATTCAAACTGATGTCAAACAGATAAGAAATTGGAGAGATTCCAACTGCCATATGTTACACAATACAGAAAAACAGTGTACGCTGAAAATACCTCGATGAGAGTTACAACGCAGGCGAGAGTAAATAAAATCCAATAACAATCCTATTGGCGTAGTTATTAAATAAAAATTATTATATAAAGCAAGTTGTCTTATTTTTTAGGTAAGTGTGAGGAAATAATTTCTCTTCCTGGCAATAATAACAATCATTCTCGCGATAATTCTCAGTTAGATCACTATCGCCTTTAACGATATATTCAGGGTGCTTTGCTCCTAGCTGTGAGCTTACATTTTGGTGGTATGAAACCTAGTCTCGCTAGTTCGTACCTTACCGTTGTGGTGAATGACCTAATGGTTCCATTCCTCGCGTCAACAAGGTGGATTTCCCTGAAAAACTTTTTGAATCGCTGGAGCCTCAGCAAATAAATGATGGGACAGGTGCACCAGCCTATTTCTTCACGGACACGGCATCCACAAAACCTTGCTACAAATGTAATCTTCAACGATGAGTTTCTTTTTCGTCGACGTCGAGGTCATAAGTAGCTATCCTAATGTAAGTTATAAAATAAGTATGAATTGTTCATGACGCAATGGAATGTTGACTGTTGTTGAAACTGGGGGTTGCGTAACGGAATAAGTCACTAGAACACAGACATTTCATGGTGTTAATACCTTTTTTTTTCTACTTTCTCTTACGAATAAAGTAAATATATTTGTCAAATTTATCGAAGTTACCATTGAAGTGGAAATGTATATACGCTATACTTGATACGTTCTTGCACTTACCAGAGACCGAAGATGAGCTCTATCAATACTAAAGCAAACTAATTCGTTGTGGTGGTTGGCCCCACGACCCTCAAACAGCTGATCAGCCAGTGATAAGTGCCGTAGTCGTTCACTGCTAGCCCTATACCCTTAGACTGCCGTAACCTTCCTCTAATAAATTATCAAAGACATTCAGAAACGCAAGGGCATAAACCGGCAGCATTAATGTCGACGGGTGTATAGGGTTAATGAATTACTATATTAGCCTCTTCCAACCAATGTTAAACTTTCCTTCACGTGGTGTACCCCGTTTGCACTGACGAGGCTCTGGCTACTGACAGATTCCCAGTGTAAGGAGTCACCCACAACGTGCCAACGGCCTCCTAAAGGAGTGTGGAAGAGTGGGAAGCGGTATAAAGCACCCTCTTGCGCTTGCGTTTGGAAACAGCTCGTAAAGGTGGATGAAGAAAGAACGGGAAGCCATTGCTAAAAAGAGTTAAACTGTATCGCGAGGCCATGTAATACTAAAAGTATCATTTTCAATAAAACACAGGGTGACAAAAGTGAGAATTATTTCACTAAAATCCCACTAAAATCACATTCTTCAAAATTACTGACCAGGATAATATACAGAGGAGTGGAAAGAATAGTAGAAGAGGTAGAAGGTGAAGATCATGTTGGGTTTTGGAAAATTCGCGGTACAAGAGAAGCAATTCTGACTTTAAGATTAATACTTGAAGTGCGGATCAAGAAAAACAAATACACATTTATGGATTTTTTTTATTTATTTAGAAAACACTTTTGGTAATGTTAGAGGGGACAAGATGTTCAAAAGCGAGGATATGCAGCACAAATAATGGCAGTAATAGTAAATTAAATATAATAAGTAGATGAGAGACGATAGGAGATTCGGGAGGACGGGGGTTTGAATCCTGCACCGGCCATCCTGATTTGGATTTTCCATGGCTTCCCAAAATCAATCAGGGTTGATACCGGGATTTTTCCTTCAAAAAGGCCACCTCTAATGATACCGATGTTGACGTGGCGTTAAGCCAAAAATGGGGAAGAAGTAAGTAAATACGGCATTCATTTTGTCGGTTTATGCGCTTGTATTTCTGACGTATTATGATGCTACCCGAGTAGGCGAAGGTCACGGCAGTATAGAGATATCTTGCTGCCCTCTACTGGGCTAGCAGAAGTAAGTGAGTATTATAACTGATGGCCGAAGCATGAATAATGTTAAAAACATACTAGCAGTAGCAAGAAGAGTCTTCATGAAAAAGAGAAATCTTTTAGTTTCAGATATTGCTCTTCTTCTTCTTCTTCTGGGGACAAACGAGCGGCGTTATATCTTGTAACTTCTAGCGTCCCCTTGTAACAGAAGGCAAGTTTCCTTTGGCCATACCTTGCACCACGATGGCAGCGTCTACAGCTTTTAATGCTAAATATTTCTCTAGAACTCAGAAATAACTTTATAAAACTCTGAGGATCACCACAGCACTTTATGATAGCGAAGCATTGACTTAAGGAATACAAGAAAGAAGTAGAATTGAAGCATTTGAAATGTGGTGCTATAAAAGGATGATGAAAATTAAGGTAAAGTGCGAAATGAACGTCGTTTGGAAATGGTGGGTGAAAAAAGGAGTCTTACAGAAATAGGAGACGGGACTGTGAATCATATTTGTATGCATGGAGTACAGCTCTTTTCTGGAACTGAAACCTGAACTTGGAAGGAATATCAAATATAAGAAAGAAGTAAAATATTGCCAAATTTTGAAATATTGAAATTCAGTGCTGTGGAAGGATGTTGACTGTTAAAGAGACATATTGAGTACGAAATGACTGGCGAGGATATGTTCCAGTTAACAAGAAATAACAGACGGCTTTGATTAACATGTTAGTGGAAGAAACATTCGAAGTAATACAAACACAGAGTAGAGTAAATTTTAAAATATATTACGCACGTAATTGAGGTCATAGACAGTAATGGCTAAGCCGAGTAAAGTAATTATCTCTGGATAGGAAATGGAGTACAACAGTTACGAAGTGACAAGTATT
This sequence comes from Vandiemenella viatica, assembly GCA_031002005.1. NCBI lineage: Eukaryota > Metazoa > Arthropoda > Insecta > Orthoptera > Morabidae > Vandiemenella > Vandiemenella viatica. The sequence continues at coordinate 2,944,715 of JARYHS010013631.1, read as the reverse complement.
AGGGTGTGTGGCTCATTCATGGGAGGTTGCATTGTTAAATTTTTAGATTTATGTACTAGTCATGTTTTAATTTTATTTATTTTTCATTTATTACTCTTGTTACAAGGACCTGTGATATGGATCACGTCGTGGATTGTATATACATACATACAAGATGATTAAAATTAATGGTGTTTTTTTTTATATAAATGTTACAACCAAAGACGAAAAATAAATAAAATAAAATAAAACAAAAATAAATGTAAATTTTAATATGAATTTTGGAAAAGACATATTAGATACAATTATTTATTTTGTGCAAATTATTGATTGGAGTAGAAGGAACTGCCAATAAAAAAAGTCCATCAGTTTTTTTAAAAAAAAATTGAAAAATACACGTTTATTATCAATTAACTCTTTTATATTTTTAAGAAGTTTAATAAACAGATGAGTCCCAGAATAATTAACTCATCTTTCTACAAATGATTGTGATGTTTATGTTTTGTACCAAAAATATTTTTACTGATATTTTGTACTGATGAATGTGATGCAAGCAAGTTAAAATATTCCATGACAAAGCACATGAGAGAGTATACATTCTGAGAATACTAAACCCTTTAAATTGTGGTCTGCACAGTGCCAGATCTAAGGGGCGTCATGTGTGAGTGGAGACTTTCCCGGCGCACTGGTGTAGCAAAATCTTCTCGGGTGTCCAGCCTGATGGTGTTGTAAAAATACCACGTTTCGACGTCGTGTTTTTACAACACCATCAGGCTGGGCACCCGAGAAGATTTTGTTGTTAAGGGGCGTCATGTTTGATGAGACGATAAATTGTAAATTGTGTGGCGGCGATCTTTTTTTTTAGCTCTACTGCCCCGATCGACAGCCATCATGGGGCGACAGAATCGAAGAATAGCTCCATACTACCCCGGCCTGCAAATTCATGTTTTTGCACCGGATCGGAAAATTCATAGATCCGCCACTGGGTCTGCAAGGAGTTGGTGGTTTTGCCCCACGCCGCATCTTAATAGTTCTTCTCTGTACTACTAATACTTTCTTACTTTGTGCAGAATTTCTCCAAACAATTATACCATACTATGTGACTGAACAAAAGTGAGAGTTGTATGCCTGTTCCGTTAACTCTAGATCTGCTGTTTGAGAAAGTATTCTTACTACAAAAGTGACTCTACATAAATTCTTCAGTAGTAAAGTGATATGTTCTTGCCAACTACGCATCTCATTTATTTGAATATCAATGAATTTTATGGTCTCTGTTTCCAAGATTATGTTTTTGATCAAGATCCGGCTGCATGATTTCTACGTCTATTTGCCTATCAAAATATGGTCACATGCATTTTTAATTAAATTTTTGAAAAAAATATCAAAATATTTATCCACTATTTTTTTTTAATAAATTATAATTTATTTCAGAGAGAGACATGTAAATAACATAAAAATTTTAAGTGCACATGTAAAAGTTGCCGCAAGAAGGGATTGCCAGCTGTTAAAGTTAGCGCACCACAAAGTGTGACAGACGGTGTGGAGCGCTAACTCTCCCTCGATCTTACATATCTTTAACAACTGACAACCCCTACGTGCTACCACTTTCACGTATGTTCTTTACGTGTATCTCTTTGAAAAGAATTATATATTTTTTTTAAATGAACAAATTGTTTTGATTTTTTTAAATTAATTTAATTAAACACACTTGCTGCCATATTTTGATAGGCAACCCGGCAGAATCGTAAAAATTGCATTTCAATCAAATGGACGTAGAAATAATGCAGCCAGATCTTAGGCTATTATTTTTAAAGTTTATATCTAAGTTATATTCTGTAAACTTTTAAAAATCTAATATAATCTATTTTACTAAACTTTAATTTAAATATGTTTGCCTTAAACCAATTTGTACTTAGTTCGTATTAAATTCTGGATTACATTTAGTGTTTTTTAGAGACAGATTAATGTTGCCTGCTAGAAAAAAATAAAAACATAAAGAAATTGCCTTTTGCATTGTTGGATGAGTTTCCAGGATGATCATTTAATTAGTACTCTTCTAGGAAGGATCTCTGGAATGCGGAACCTGTTGAAATACCCTTTGAGTGAGGTCTAAAGGTATTGGTGAAATTAAAGGGACGTGAGCCAGGCTTCCAGAAACGAAGAGCCAAAACTTTCTGATCCTATAGTAACGTTTAGGATTAGCACGCGCTTAGGGAATTTCAAGTATTAGCCTATCACGGTATACCTTGTTGCCCATGACTAATCATAGTTTCTCTTTTTCCTGCATGCATATGTCGAGCGGAACACTGGAGCCTTCAGGAACACATGAGGGATTCCACTTCACATGAGCCTGTGTGTTGCTGGGACTGCCTTGGATGCAGAAAGAGAATCGGGTGTAGCCATACATTTTTTAGTTGAAGTAATAGGACACTTCTTCACTCGGGATGGCGTATGGGGGGTGGGGGGAAGAGGTGCAGACAGTCATCAGCTCTTCTAATTCACCACACGTTATGTATGGCGCCTCCAACTGCAGCACGAGGTTCATGGTATGCGTCTGTATCACACTATCTCATCTCAGCATGGAAAGTCACAAGACAGTTTGTTTTTTGTAACCTACCACTGGTTGTGATGTCTCACAATTAGAGACAGGGCATTGCTTATCATCCCGCACAATACAACTGCTCGTCCAAGACGCAGAATCATCATCTTCTCACATCATGATGGTAATGATATCCATATTCCACCACCGCTACAGCTGCGTTTTCTTGCGCCCGAGAAGGACTATGGTTTATTCATGTCGACAAATTGCGACCTACCCTCTGAAACTCTATATCAGCATGGTGTCGTGAGTACTTAGGTTAAGCGATTTGTAAATGCGTTGTTTCCCATCTATGCATTAAATGAGTTAGCAAATACGTGACACTTTTCTTGTTAACTTCAGTGTTTCAATGTTGTACATCAATTTCACCTCATAATCTCACTTTTTATAAATGTGTTCTCGATACAGGACGAGTATTATTCATATGTGATTATTTCCACTAAGTTTGCATAGTAAATCAATATTTAACTTTTCTTGTTTCTCAAGATTAATCGGGTTAAAAAAAAAAATCCGTTCTTATCCGAAAGTATAAATGTATGACAAATGCTGATTTAAACTGATAATTCTTATTCAGAACGAGTCACGTGAGGCTATCTATCACTGTATATATTAGATGTAAACTTTGCACTCGCCTCACATCAACTCACTCGAACATGTCAATTTAAACGTTAAACCTACGATGGAATTTAACTATCGATTTTTAAGTGAAAAGAATTATTATAGAAAGATATTTAAGAAATTAAAAAAAAAACAATCAAATTTTGATGGTTCAGAAATAACTAAATAACAGCACAAAGCCTTGCATTGTATCGTTGAGGTCCGGAAAATTCATCGCATGGGGTCATCCCTCAGTGTTGGAACAAGGGGGGAGGGGGGGAGAGGGGGAGGGGGGGAGGCCGGAGGAGGAACTGGGGCTATGCCCCAAGCGTCAACTTCGGGGGGGGGGGGGGCGGGGGGAGGGGCGAGAAATGGCAAATTTATGTGGTGGGCAAACATTTTTTTTGCAGATCCATTGCTGTCTTAAGGGTCCCTCCAGCTTGGGGTTCCTTGGTACAATGCCCATCCTGCCACCCTATTGTTACGCTACTGCGTAGAAATAATCGGAACTGAATCAATCAGAAACTACTTATTTACATAGTTACATAGTGTGTCCAAAAATGAAATACCCGATTTCATAATGTTAAGGTTTAAAAACGAAACATGTTGGAAAAGCATTTAATTAAATAATTATACATGAAATAAAAAATTCACCACTTAACCTTAGTGACAGTATTATTTTTTTGTCTCTTCAGCATCCCTTGATAAAGTTGGAACATATACAGAATCTTTTTACGTATTTTCGGAAGAAAAAATCACATAACCTGAGATCTGGAAAAAGGGGAGTGGGAGGGGAGAGAGATGGCAAGCGTGAAGTGTCAGGTCGCGGGATACCCGGCGACATAAGCAGCGTTGAGCGAGTTTTTCATTGTGGATTTTTCTCCATCTTTACCTCGGCATGAGAGTGAAGAAATGAAAGAAAGGTTCATAAAGTCTGAAAGATCTCACTGAGGATATGCTACACAACGTATGGAATGAGTCATCCGTACAGCTTGTGGAGGACACATACAGGAGAATATTTGGAAGGAGGTAACAAATTAGTAAGGAGGTATCAAAAACTTGATTCCATGTAGAAATAATAATAATTAAAAAATCTGGTATGTATCGTTTATAAAATATAACTCTTTGAAATAGGATATTTCTTCTTGGGACGCCCTGGGTAAGAATTTAATCTGTATAGTAACTTTACGTCACTAAATTTGGCTATAATATCCTGTCTTTAAGCTAATTACCGAGGTTTCAACTACTTTAAAGAAAATAAAACTTGCGATAAACTAACAATATCAAGGCGAATTATTATTTTTTTAAACGTAAATATTAATAGTTTCACTCGTTGGCTAATGAAGCAATTAATTTATGCGGCAAACCTTTATCAGTTATGAAATAATTCGCGATTGCTTTATGGTGAAGTGATAAAATTCAGCTATCCATAGACAACGTAAGCAGACCTTACACGATCAATAATATTGACAATTATTTCTTATAATGACAATAATATTGACCGTGTAGGGTGAAAACGTTGTATTGATGGTCGATATTGATGGAGTATTGATGGAAATCCGGATTTTTAGTTATTCGGCCATCAATGCTGGAAATTGGAGCGGATATTGTCAATATTATTGAACGTATAATGGCGAGCGTCAATATTTCCATCATTACTCACCATAACATCTTCTTGCTTTGTGGACGCGCCTCGAACTTTCATTCGCAAATAAAGTACGGGATTGTATAAAGTGTTTTTAGTAGTCAGAACACAACTAGTAGAATAATGACCAACAGTAAAACATATACATCGTAAATGTTAAGTAGTCTTTCCACACTTACTGGGTACGCGGATTTAGCGCAATATCTTCTCTACTATTACTCGATAATGTTTTAAGAAAATTACTCGCACTATCAAATGGAACATCACTTAAAAAAAAGGAATAAATATATAATGTTTATAGAATTGTATTCTTAAGTGTGAATATACAGTGCAAGTAACCTCTGCAAATATTTAAAGCAAATGTATGTATTTTAGAGGACAGATGTGTATGATTAGAAATATATTGATAATGAAGGTAAAATAAACAAATTTTTGTAAATTGTAGGGCATTATGTTTAGATAGATAAGGTTTTTTTCTCTTTATGGAATTAAATGTTCCCATGTTGATGAAAATATTTATGTTAGACGTTAGGAAACAAATTTATATGTTCATTGTTTGTAAGGATGACAAACCACTACCTTTGGATGTGGAATTATTTGTCATGTTGAATGAGACGGAAGTTGTTACCAGAACAGATGGCAACTGATTATAGTTTTAGTGATGTTAAATATATATAAGTTTTAATTTGAATCATATTGTTGTATATGTGTTAGTCTGTATTATGTACCTAATGGTTAATTACAATCGATACATAAGAATACAACTGGTTGGAACATAATACTGTAGTTCAAAATTTGTATATTGCTCGCTTGTATGCTATGCATTTCTTGTATCCATTAGCTAGACTGATTTGGGATGTGTTAACATTCCATTTGTTAATAGGTTGCATAAATTAAATTTTACTACAGTGATGGTTAGGCGAGTAAGACAGAATTATGCCTGTAATGACAAACGAAACACTTTGTGAATACATATATATAATTAAATAAGTAATTTCATAAAAATCGAGTTCTGTGAAGAGACAATTCAAAGTAGCCAGGAAAGATAAGGGCGGACTGTATATGAACCATCAGAAAGTGAAGTGAAAGAGGTGTGTGATGTAAAATTTTATGTCTTTGTTGCACAAATAAAATTTTAATGTGGACCGGAGGCTATGTGGTGATCGCAAATGTCCCCACATGTTTCATTAGAAGGGACGATTAAAAATGCATAGTGATGGAATTCGGTAAGGAAGCTACTGCTTCGGCTGGGCGCCGCTCTATCGGCTAGCCCGAGACAGACAATGGGACGGTGTGGTCAGGGGAATGTGAGGAGGAAGGAGGAGACAACCTTCTTAACCCGCGTTCCCACGATGTCTTGTAAAGAAGGTGGGACGGCACGGGATGGATACTCAACAACACGACATGGGAACAGGGCCGCCTCTACTAGCGGAGATGTGTCGCAGCTACCCACTCTATGTCGGTAAACATCACAGTCATTGTAGTGGAGCGCTGTTAGCATCGGTTTGGAGCACCGGTGCGCACCCCTTCTGTTGCTGTAAAGTGCTCTGTGCCAAACGACACTAGGCAACGTGGTGGGAAGGTGGCGGCGAGGTAAGCGAGGGCTAACCTGCTGCGCGCGCTCGTCCCTACACTTCGGCTACTGAGGTGCCGCCTCCGTTACAAGAGATAGTGGGAACGCGGCTTTAGGTTGGCGGCGGGGGACTGTTTTGACTAGAGCGAATAGGGTGCTAGATTGACGGTTTAAACGAAAAGCCAACCAGAACGGCAATATTTACGCGCGTTTGACTCCCTCAACGCTCTTCTGTTCCATGTCGAGAGGGACGGTGGTCGCCTAGAAAAGGAGAGCGGAGATATTGCTGCTGGAAGTGGCACGTAAATGGCGAGGGCTGTGGTGGTCCTCCAGTTTTTCTATGTGGTGCTACGAATACAGCTTGCATCAGTGATCGTAAAACATACTGCTTACAACTACGCAGCAAAACGATGGTAATGTACTTTATCCGCATTTAAGTAACTTTCAATGCCATAGTGATTAAAAACCCAGTGCGACCCTGATAGCAGTGAAAATTGCTAATTGAGTCTCCCAACATATATTTGACTTCAGTGAGCTAGCCGTGGAACTCGTTGAATTACGGATAAACGAATGTACGCCCTTCTGGTACAGAACATCAGAATCTATTCATTCTTAAATATCATGTATGTCGATTTTGTGAAAATTAATATTTAAATATGTTTCAATATTTATTCTAGAATAAAAATTTGATTATTTTAAATAATTCTTTCATTATAATATTCTAATGTAAGTCAGAACTCTTCCTTTTAATCTTCCTCTTTTGAAATGGCCCCTTGGAAATATTTTCATATTAATTAATTAATTATGTTAAACTCAAAAATCGAAATATTCTCATTACAAAGAACTTACTAAGAGACGAGAGTAGACAGAGCACTCCAAGGAATAATGTCGGATATACATGTGTTTTGTGCGCTCAATTTTTTTTGTGGCATCCTACAAAGACTTCATTACAATCATTAATTCTTGAATTAATATCCACTCTTCGGCATCAAATTGATCTAGTTTATTATTAGTAGCATAAAGCGATGGCTAATCCTTAAGGTGATCAAGACTTTTCAACATATAAAAGTTGGAATTCCAATGCGTCGGTCAATCGTGCAAAAATTTTAAATCTTTTTGATTGAATCAAACTTGTATTGTTTCTAATTCTTGCTTTGCCATTGTAGAGTGGTTGAAATGTCCTGCATTTTTTTCTGAGCCTTTTCTGCATTTTATAAGTAGTATGGGGATGGCATCAAGTTTAGTTAACAGCTTTTTTAACAACCAGCTGCAGCTCATGTGCTGTACAGTCAAGTCAGCAAATATTATCTAAGTCAGATAAATTGCATGCACGCTTCATGTTGGATCCCTCATCTCTTACCACGCAGTTCACATTCTGTTTCGGGATTCTCCAACCCTTCAAACATAATTTGAAGTATTGCCGAAATGTAATCTCTCGTTTGGCCTTCTTCAAGAATCTCCGATCTTAAATCGATATTTTTCTTATAAAATCTTTTGTAATGTTAAGGATAGTATTGAAACACCTAACCGAGAATCCATCCAGATATCTGATGTGAAGAAAACATTCTCAAAATCCTTCAACACGTTCTTTATTTTCATTCATAAAGTTCACTGCAAGTTCCATAAAATATTTTCTTTTAGAACATAATTTGCAAAAGCATGATTCATCAACCGTCGGAACCGAAAATCTTCTACATGTTGAAAAGGTAAATCAAATAAAGCTATGATTTCTGCAATTAAACAGTTAATTTTTTTTTGTACTAGCTGGTACCCACGACACCGTTCGTGTTTGTAAAGAATTTGGATTGACTGTTACCGACATCAAACCACCATAGTGCATGATGGTAGACTCGATGCTACCACACACAAACACCAGTCATCTGTGCTATGTATTTCAGGCAGCAAAGTAAAATATACAGACACACATGTCTTTGGTCGAAATATGAAAATATCCTTGATCGACCAATTTCAACCACCATATCTCCCACACTCGCACAGTTACCGAGATTCGGCCAAAGTTGTGATCGACAGGTGACTCTGTGCTACTACCACACACAAACACCAGTGATCTGCGCTAGATAGTTTTGGCTGAAAAGTGATACACCATGACACATACGTTTTTGGTAGAAATATGAAAGTGACGCAGGTCGACCACTTTCAACCACCATATCTCCCACACCCCCATAGCTACCGACATCTAACCACTATAGTACACGATAGGAGACACGATACTACTACCACACACAAACGGCATTGGCCTTTGCTATGTAGTTGTGACAGCGGAGTGACATATACGGAGACACACGTCTTTGGTCGAATTACGGAAATACCCTGCAGCGACCAATTTTAACCATCATATTTCCCACACCCCCGCAGCTATCGACATTTGGCCAACGTTTTGCACGATAGGAAACTCCATGCTACTTCCACACACAAAGACCAGTGATCTGTGCTAGGTAGTGGTGGCTGAAAAGTGAAATATAGGAAAACACACATCTATATATATATATATATATATATATATATATATCAGATTATCCTACAGTTTGAAATTTTCTATATATTCGTTAAAAAATGTTTTTATAAATTCTCTTTTTACCGTTTATAAAGATGTTCCCTGCTGAATGTTTTCCCCGGTAATTTCTTAAGCGGAGTCTTCTTTTAAGAATAACTCCTTATTTTGGGTGTTTTGTCTAAAGGGGATTTTTTAACGTAGTTGTACCTTTATGGGAATATGTTCCTTCACATATTTTGTATTTAGCAGATTCGTCATTTACTATCGTAAAATATTTCAATATAACGCTACTATTTTGTAAACATTATTTTAATTTAACTTGCAACCTCCTAAAAACACAAACTATATAATGTTCGCTATCCTATGTCATCTTAAAATATAAACTTAAACACGCACAGGGTGAAACATGTCGCGTACGCTGGACGTTCGTCGATATAGGTCGTAGTTGACGACATTTACAATGTCGGTCGAAGTTGTTGAAGTTGAGATCCGTAATCGTTATAAACGCACAGTGCAGGGTGAAACATGTCGCGTACGCTGGACGTTCGTCGATATAGGTCGTAGTTGACGACATGTACAATGTCGGTCGAAGTTGTTGAAGTTGAGATCCGTAATCGTATCCTAATTCGCGGATCTAGACACTAATGATCTGTATCTGTATCCGTATCCGCGGATATACATTTTTAACGATCCGGCACATCACTAATGTGTACCAAGTTTCATCAAAATAACCACAGTGATTCGTGAAGCAATAGAATCAATGATTTTTTTTTCATGAAACGTGATAAAGACAGAATAGTTCAACAATAAATTATAAAAATTACAGAAATTCCAACCCTAAAGGTTTTAAATATTTTACTTTTATGTTAAAACCCATCAGATATATATTACTTACTATTAACAGTGAATTTAATTTCACCTCCAAACATCAGATAATGTAGCTGTGCGGCCTGAGAACGTAGTCTCAAGAAGCAACGAAGTTCTCGGAAAGTTCTGCGCTAAATGTTTTAAACAGTTCACTTTCATGTTAAAACCAATCGAATATTCATTACTTGCTATCAAGTAATAGAATAAATAATTAAAATTAATACTTATATCATTCTGTTCGAAGAGAAGAGCTTGGAATTGTCTCGGATGGAATCAATCCTGAGTAGTCGATAATGAAGCTGTCTTAAAACGTGTTTACACTATGCCATGTGGAAAGGAATGCAGGACCATGTGGTACAACGTGTCTAGTATGGACGTATGTGATGGCCTTTGGCATATGGTAAAAAGTGCCATGTGGCTTGCCATCTCAAATCCGACATGTATCGGTCCACTTCAATGGACTCATCCCATCCATGAAGAGAGCAGAAAGTGTGGACGTGCCGCCTCCTAGAAATGAGTGGTTTAACAAGAAAGTCTTTGCATTAATAGATATTTACAGCATTCGATCTGTTTTGTGTGATTGTAGGTTGAAAGAATACTAAGATCGAAATAAAATACATAAACCGCTTACGCAATTGGCAATTAGTTTTGAAGATGGCACGTAGGAACTTAATAAAATAATAAGGAATCTGGTTGGACACTTTTCACTAAAGATTAAAAAAGAAAGAGACAGTAAAAAATTCGGCGCAGAAGTGATTCAGTTTTTAAAAAAGTTAATGGTTTCATTACTGCAGTATGCTGTTCCTGAAAGACAGAAATCGAGCAAAAGGAGTGAGAGAAACACAGGTAGTATTTATATTGTTAGAATACTCGATATTTTGTATTTCTACAACATTTTTAATTTTTTAAAAAAATTACTTATACTTATTACACGTTTCAAATGTATGTATACAATTTAGAAAACTTTTTTAGTCAATTTAAGAGTTTAGTTCAGTTTCTACTACAGGTCTTGTTGGAAATGTACGATACCATCTGGGGAACTAAAACACTCAGCAAATACATTTATGAACCTACTTTTTCTTGGTATTCTGTGAAAATTCATATGGTGCCTTCTCGTTTTTAGCAAGTTAGGAAAATTTAAGAGCAGTGTGTGAACACAGAATATACTTTATTCCTCAGTATAAAATTTATTATTCTCTCTAGAATCTAGATGAACACAATTATTAAAAAACAGGGAATAATCTGATCTATGAACCTTCAAGTATTTACTCAATATGTACAAGAAAATCGCTAATGTCTGTTTTTTTGTGACATCTGAACTATTTATATCGTTTGCATTGAAAATCTATTCATCATATGATAGCATAAAGCAGATGTTTCACTTTCTCTTCTCCAGCCGCAGCTGAATGCCGTGGTTTGTCATTAGTACAAAGGACTGTGTATTGAACTGGACGGGGGTCTTGATTATCTCTGTAGGCAGGATGTTGAACTTGGACAGCAGATGTGCAAGGCCAACTTTAGTCTGAATTAAACCCAGCCTCATTCCTGCAAACAGAAGATGTACGAGCTAACAAAATAATAATAATAAATAAATAAAATCTGGAAGCCTTATTATAAATTTATTTAATTTTTTTATGGTATTTTCATTGTGGAATATGTTAACATGTCCCACTATGCCTTTTCAAAAGAAACTGACAGCACTATCCTCAAGGGGGGAACCCATAAAACACAAACGTAAGAAAATGTCGATTACACACTTTCGAAAAACGACATTTAGACATTTGAATGTCGAAATTTTAGCAGTCTACACATTCTATAAATGTTGTATTCTCTTTAGTACAATGCTAATGACGCCTGATTAAGTCTTTGTTTATGTGAGGGTCATGGACGTTGCGTGTAAAGTAAAGTTCACATTTTCAGGAAATTTCACATGTTTAATTGATTTAAATTAGTTAGGAATTTAGAATTGATGCATCACAAGAACAAAATTATCGTCTGAATAGATGCGAACACTAACATAAGTATTTCACTAATGAAGAAGATAAGAAAGATGCTAGAATAACATTGTCAGTCAAGAATATAGAAAACACCTGTGATTTCAAGTGGTAAATTGTTATTCTCCTTAACTTCAGAGTATTTTACAAACTATTTTCGATGTTAATTATAACGCAAGAATAACGTTTTTACAATATGCTTAGCATAACTTATTTAGTTCTTCAGTTCAAAGGAACCTGCGACTATTTCTTAAAATGAAGATAGGATAAAAACTTCTGATATGAAATAAATATAAATGTAAGAGGGATAAAAGAACTGTAATATATATCATACATACATCCATTTCGGAGAGATAACTATTAGTGATACAGTATTATTAAAATGTAATTTAAAATTCGAGAAGAGTAAAATGAAACTTATGGAGCAATTTAAAAATACTGCTACTTGAAGAAAAAGCATAATGGACAGAAATAATAAATAAATGAGTTGAAAATACTTGTATATATGATCGGTTTAACAGAGCAGACTATCAAAATCGCGGAAAAAATGATAACACGATGTAAAACATTACTAGAGTATAAGCAATAAGTTAATTATTATTGTATGACTAGTGAAAGATTTGAAGCTTTTAGGGCTTTACACTTCGTCGACGTCGGAGCACTTTACAAGCGGAAAATGTCTGGGTGCAAGGAATGGAAGGAATTCAGGTGCGAAATTTTGAAGGAACCATTCCGCCATTCGTCTGGCGTGATTTCGAGAAATCATGGAAAATCGAAATCTAGATTGCTGGACAGTTTTTAGAACTCGCGACCTTCTTAATGTTTTGGAATTAGCTAATAAACTCCGATGGCAATAAGCCCGTTTAAAACACTTGAATATTGAGAGTTGACTGGCATGAAGGTTGACTTTGCAGATGTGAGCTTTAGAAACGAGAATCTCAAAGGTGTAGGACAGTAAAATAGGTTTGGTACTATCATAACTGGGGAAATAATGTTGTAGCAGCAAAAGAACAGTGAGACAGTGAGAATTAAAGACGCGGCTACAAATGGTAATTCCCTGTAGCTAAAAATTATTAATCCTGGCCATACCTTATTTTTCAGGAAGGTGAAAGCAATAAGAAAAAGTCTCAGTACAAAAAATATTCTTACCACTGGTATAACACTCACCTATGCAGTTGCGTGGTCCCTCTCCGAAAGGCATGTATACGTAAGAATGTCTCTTGGCGATCTCTTTCTCTGAGAACCTCTCGGGGTCGAAGCGCTCGGGGTCCGGGTAGTATTCAGGATCCATGTGGAGGCCGAGCAAAGGTATTACCATAGCGGTCCCCTTATCCAGGACCACGTCACTGTTCGGTACGCGATACTCTTCGCTGCACTCTCGGTTAAGAACGGGGACCACAGGGTACTTACGCAGGGTCTCTGGAACATAGAATTGTAATCGCGTGAAGATATTTTACAGCAATCATTCGATTGCATTAATTTCCTCCCCCGTTTGAATGTATTTATATTTATAACTAACACACAGCACATTTACTGGAGTTAAGAAATATATTTTGCACATAATTTACATCGTGACATGTAAGTTACAACGCACAACCCGAAATTTGGTAGTATTTACAAAGACACTGTAGACAAATTCTTTATTTAAATGAAACTCTTTTTATTGTGACCGGAAGCTCTAAACTCAAGTGAAAGTAATTGAATTTCAGATAAAAACTTTCGTTAAGCTATGAGATCAGTTTCAGTTTATACCAAAAGCTGTTAGAATATTTTAACGTTCTTCAGCTTATTCCTGCTTTGTGTCACAACTATAAATGTGGAAACTGCACAAAATTTCATGTATTCTCGTATTTACATGTGTAGTATCAGTTGCGGATATGATAATCATTTCCAGGGGTACATAAATGAGTAATTTATACAAAAATCAGATCAGCAAGAAAAATGTAGAGAAACGGAAGACAAGCATCATTTTAAGGAATTTACTAGCCTATATTTATTAATATTTAGTGATTATGATGATAAAGCAATCAAGTAAGTGTAAGCATTACGTCATTAAATGATCATTTAAATATAAAGAACTTTGTCAAGATCAGTTGATGGTTCGAGTTGGATTCACATATAAGTTTGGGGAGAGAGAAACTATTTGAAAAATACGATGGAACAGATTATGGATTAAATACAGACAAAAGAAAAAGAAAAATACAGAAAAATGGAAATAATCACAGAGCATTACAGAAATATTAACAAATATGGTAGGGGAAGTAAGAAATTTCTGTGAATTATGAAGTTCTGTTAGAGCCACTGACCGAACCACGAATGATTTCAAAGAAGATTCTTACAGGTTTTTTTATGTTTGATAGCTGCTTTCTGCCAATGCTCCTCAGGAAAAAACGATACCAAGTTAGAATGAACGCTAGAAAGGCCACATATAGACGTTAGAATAACAGCCATGTCCTACGTAACTCCTGGCACTACTTTTATTCAGTCCACTTACATTCCAACGCTCAGTCATGACCTCGCTGTTACGGTCTAAGAAATTTTTTTCTCAAACATAGATAATAACGTGTGCGTAGTGTGGCCTGTATGAGTATTAAACAATAAACAATCTAAACTTAAACAAATAAGAAACTCATTCTCCTATATTAAGAAAAGAAGTATAATCAACGCAACCTGGAAAAACCATCCGATTAAAAATAGTGGAATCGTACTGAAAATTGCAAAGTTTCGGAAACTGATTCCCAATGATTAGGAATGGGATTAAACTAAGGATACTACTAGACCCTGGTTTGCATCTTAGATTTTCATCCGAGGATTACGTCAATTCTTTTTGGAGGAACTCAGAAATGCCAGTGAGACAAGTCTTACTTGCAGAATGATAATGTCATCGACCTATAAAATGTACTAGCCGAGTGGCATCAAACCATATAGCATTCAAAGATGGACAAAGATTATAAGTCGCCAATGACCTTAGAAATTTCTATCGACTCAAGAAAAATGGTGCAATGGTGCCGTCTCGAAAGATTTTCTTCAAGCTCGGGTAGGAACTGTGGACTGATGCACGTTTGGAAAGGTTAAGGAAATGAGCAAAGGAATGTAGACGTAACGGTGTCTCTTGGTGTTCTCTTCCTCAGAGAACGGGAAGTATTCAGGGTCTACTGAACGAAAGTTTGTGTTATTGTTTACGATATGAAAGATTCCCAGACAGCGTGTGAATTCTAAGATCGCAGAATAATTACGAAATACTGCTTAAGTTCCGTAAGTTCCGAGATTATTTAACCTCTGATCCAGTAATTAATTAAACTATCAGTTGCGCTGAGTATAACATATTTAACTTCTTGTGAGTATCGCTTCTTTGTTTATCTTGAAACAGCCGAAGATAGAGATCGTAACCTTACTAGAGGCCGTCAAAACCTTATCCGTAGGATAGTGACGATAGAAATTTGTACTTTTACAAGTTAGCTCTAGTGGTCTTGTCAGTCAATTTCGTGTCAGCCACTTTACCTACAGGACTTAGAGGAATGCCCGTTAGAGGATATTGCAGATATTGAAACTTACTCAGAATGGAGTGTAAAATATTATATAGAAATGTTCGTACTAACACGCTGACTTACCAGACACAACTTTATGCATGTAAGACATTTCGTTGATACCCTCGTAGGTGACGGCGCCTCCGTATTTCCTCATCACAGTGTCGACTTCCTCTTGCACTTGCGCTGTATCTCCGGATGCAGTGACAGTTCCAACAACGCGAAGCTACTGGTCGTCGAAGAAGTTTCGAAGCCGGCGAGGTAGAAAAGAAATGCTTGGGCTTCGACGTCATCCATCGACAGTTCTGGAAATATAACATTTGCTGTTGCGCATTGAGGAATTGCAAACATTTTTGTACAGGTGTGCGTCTAGTACTGGATAGCAGTACTTTTCCAAGATTTTAATATTCACACTGAAGTATAGAGTACCTGAGTTGGAATTGTAGCACTAGTAGAGTTCAGTTCACTTCAGTTTTATTAAATATAATCCCAGTTGTTGTGAACTCGATTTGATGGGATGAGTAAGTTTCCGGATAAAATATTTAAAAATAGATTTTTTTAATTAGCTGTTTCCATATGGGTATCGTTGTTTATAAATTTCTCTGCATCTTTCCATGAAATAAATTGGAATCAGAGAACCTTTGTTAAAGAACAAGAAACAATAGTGAAAGGAAATTTTCTCTACCGTAGAAGGATATGCCAGCTGAAAGAACTCCTAGGAATCTCGGGTGTATTTGAGTGTAGTTTTTTAGTACTAAATGGCGCAATGCCTGTTGCGGGATAAGTCGTTACTATACGTTGTTTTGGGATCAGGTTTGAATGTCATGAATGGCTAGTTTAGTAGTTTCACCTCCTCATATACACCTCTCCATTATTTGTTGACTCCGAAGCCGTATAACCTATAGCCATAGACTAAGAATGCTGAGTTTCAATACACTTTGATCTTTATATATATATATATAAAAAAAAATAGTTTGTGCCTAGTGTTGTGCTTTCTGATTGCGGTGATACTCACTCCAGTTGTCGGCTGCCTCCTTTGATTCTTTGTCATCGTCGAGAACCCCTTTGTTCTTGAGCTGTATGAGCAGCTGCATGAAGTCCTTTCGGGAGACATTGTTCTTCTCACGGTACTCAACCGTCTGCCTTACCGTGTTCGAGAAATATTCGAGCACCTCTCCCTTTCCTTCAGACAATCTACAATGCACAGTGAGCAAATGTATAAAAACAATGTGATAAACGTTTCATGCTTAATCTGAATAAGAAATGCACTTGTACCTACGACCGAATGTACAAGAGGAAGTTATTGTTAATAAATACTAGGTCTGCAGATTAAAGTGTTCAGTATTAGATAAAAGACTCAAGTTGTTTGTTGGCAAGTTGTCTCACTTGAGATAATCAGCAAGCCAGGGCCACGCCACGGCTAGAAGCGTCTTAATTCCGACCCTAATCGTGGGTCGGAAGTTCTCCCGTCCCCAGCGTCTGAATTCGGTGTCTGGATCCCGCTGGCTGTGACAGTCGAGACCGAAAGCAACATTAGCGATGATGTCTGTGGTGAAGCAGGCAGCCACGTCCCTCATCTCCACCACATCGCCTCGCTGCGCCTTCTCCTCCATTACTTCAGCCATTTCCCGCCCACAGGCGTCGATCGTCTGCAGACAAGCAAGGAAAATATCTGAGAAATTATTTATTACTGACAGTTTGGTTTATTTTTAAAACCAGAAGATGGTGGAGAAATCGAAAATTTAGAAAATAAAATCACTCAGTTTTCTAAAAACTAGTTGGCTACTTGGGCCGCTGCCTTTATGTATAATTACAGCAGAGAACAATAAATCAATCTCAGAATATAAAGTTAAGAACTTAACTCAATTTTTGAATTCTGAATGGTTATTCGTGGAAGTTACTTGTAAAGGGAATAGTATACATTGCAGACCAGAAGTGACATTTATGAATAACTAGCAGAGTTCCCGGCGTTGCCCGGTATGATCTAGATTGATTTGCACACACAGTGAATATTGAAGCTCATAAAAGAGGTAAGTTTTTTTGGGGTTCTGCGATAACCGTGGAGCTGCAATTTGGTGATGGAATCCTATATAACTCGATGAGTCAAATTGAAAGTAAAGAATTTTATTTGTTTGTTGATATCTCGCTTAGTTCTCGAGATATCGTATTTCAAAATTGACGTGGTTAGGTTGAAATGCAGCCTGGACCAGAAGAAAAATTTCGCCTCAGCCAAATTTAATAATAAATTCGTATGTAACTTGGTGAGACAAATCGAAAATAAAGTATAAAAGTTTGTGATATATCGCTTAGTTCTGGAGATATTGCATCACCAAACCACTATATCTACAAGGTGGAAATGCACTTCCTAGTGGTTGTTGTTTGGTTGAAATACAGCATGGACCAGAAGAAACGTCACCAAAAGCACAAGGAACTGTAACTGATTTTTGACATGTTAAATCTTCAAAACCAAGTGAGATATCAAAAAATGTTATTCTTTATTTCAGATTTTTTTTCGCCGAGTTCTATAAGAATTCACCATCAGATTTTGGCGCCACTATATTGGTAGAACTGCCAGTTTTTTGCACTTGTGAATTAAATTTCATGTCAGTCGCTTCATTCTTCTATACGTATTCAAACGGCTAACCCCCTGTGTAGTAGGAAAGAGATGGGGTTGGGGTTGATTTATTCCTGCAATATTTTTAGCCATGATATCAGGAACATGTGTACTAAGTTTTATCATAATAACCACAGCAATTCGTGCAGTAATAGAAACAATGTTTTTTTTCAGGATATGTAGTAAAGACAATACAAAAAAAAGTAACACTATGTGACGTTAAGGTTTTAAACAGTTCAATTTCATGTTCAAAGCCATCAGTTGTGCATTACTTACTATTACCAGCGAATATTTAATTCGTATCCAAACATCAGAAATTGTAGCTGTGCGAACAGAGACCGTAATTTCAAAAAGCAACCAATTTCTCAGAAGGTTCTTCACTAAAGGTTTTAAACAGCTCACTTTCAAACCCATCAAATATGCATTACTAAACACAGCCATTAAAATTTCACAACATCAGAGATAAAAACAAAGAAGATATCGAATGATTTTTTTCATTGTATTATTAAAATAAATTTAAATGTTTTCCACATTACGTAATTTCCTCTTCGCATTCGATAAAACAATGTATGGGGTTTAAAGAATAAAAACCAAAATTTAAGAAAGTAAGCGTTACATGCGATAACATGGCTATTAGTTTTTTTACGATGTATGACGTAAACATCGTATTTCTTTTATGTTTTGTTTCGGGCTGTACGTTAAGATTTTCATTTACCACTCCTGCGTTATGGTACGTTGGAGCATAAGACATACCAAACACTTCAATTGAGATTCTAATCTTTAAAACGGTGAAAACCACATCGAAATCTGCTCTGTAGTTTCCGAGTTTTTATACTTCAAATATATCCTGTTTTCGTTTTATAGACATAGATGAGATATATATCTTTGGGTGAGCTGACAAAAGTAAAAAAAGTAATACAATGAGAAGTTTCAGTTAACATTCGATGCAAATCTCAGTTTCCCAATGTGTTTGGAGAAGTGTGATGTCAGTGGTTTAGATATTCATGTGATATTTGTACAAGATTTTTACCACTTTGTTTTTTGGTAAGTGAGCTTCACTCTGTTTCGTCCGCAAAAACTTTTTTTGTCAAATTATTAATCAATTCAGCCAATGATTGAAAGTTGGTTGGAACGACAAATCCTCAGTGTGGTTGATATTTTGTGTCCTCTTATCGCTAAGTTTTAATTGCGTATGTGTGCACGTGTGCATTGTATGAAATGATTTTATGCTATCTTATCAGTGGCGATAAGAGAGTTGTTTGTTTCACCATGAGTCCTCGCGTTTAGAAAATTCTGCATTCAAAATTCTTACCTTTGATACAGGAGGTTGTGTTTTCATCCCTAGAACAAAATTCCTCTTTAGACTATCATAGTTCGAATTGATTGATGTGATTAAAGAAATTATTTCATGCGAAGCTGCTAAGAATTACAAGAAAATGTTTCACGATGTTGTGAATTATGCTAGGACTCTGGCGAGAACTGCTTGTGAATGACAGGATTTAATGGCTTCGTGTCGGTGATAAAAATTTCTGTCTTTTAAATTATGTACTTTAAAAGGCATTATAATGCATTTACAATAAATGTGACCAAGAAAATGAGAGGTTTTGTTGTACACAGCGGTCCCAAGCAACTTGATCCTATCTTATCATTATTTTTGCTGGAATCATGGCATCAGAGCGTTTGAACATGGGCATAGCTTGGATTTACACAAATGGGAGCTTAGTGCTCCAACGAATAACGCTCTCCCATTGGATGAATGTGTTTGTTCCTACTTCAAAATATTTGCGGTTCTTTTTAGAAATGGTTTCTTCGTCTTCATTTACAGACATAAGTGAAATATCATCTCGAGATTCATAGGTATCGGAGTTAATAGCTCCAGTGTTAAAAATTTCAACTGATTGAATCTGTGTCTGAAGATTTGTTGCTGATATACTTACAGAGAACATCATCTTCAGCTTTCCAGAGGTGAAAGTAGGTGACAGCTTAGTGCGCAGCCGGCGCCATCTATATCCTGTCAGGTTGAACAGGTGGTGATTGATAGGTTTGTCGTCGCCCAGGAAAATTCCTCTGTCAGTAAATGTGGCAAAGTCCTTCACCATGATGTTTCTGATGAGGTTAGGATCGCGAACAATAAACATCGGGTTGGCGAACCCATATATACCACCAAACCGATGCCCTGAAAATGAGAAAAGAATGCATTACCAACGTTTTCATGGAGATGTGCCCCTTTCTTAGTCTGACTAGTTCACTGTAGAGATATGTGAAACTTGTTATTCTGCACACATATTTGGGAATGGTTTGCAGGTACCTACAACTTCATGTCTACTTTGCCATTCGCAATATTGTAAGTAGCAAACGGTGTCTTCCACCAACGTTTAATTTCCTTTAATTCAATGTTCCTACGCTGGAATGTTCGTGTGGCATTTTGATTGTGTGGCTTCCTATTTCCATAATCTTTTCTCCCTCTCCCCCTTTCCCCTTAAGTTGGTGGGATATATGCAAGATATTTCAGATGAAATGGACAAGGGAGGCCAAATTGATAGTGTAGCACTAGATCTGTCTAAGGCATTTGACAGAGTGAGCCATAAAATGGTAGTAAATAAGGTAAAAACCATTGGAGTGGATAAGAAAGTCATTTTCTGGGTAGAAGAATTTTTAAAAGGTAGAAAACAGAAAGTTAGGGTAGGAAATGTAGTATCAAAAGAAGTGGAAGTAAAAATGGGTGTGCCACAGGGTAGCGTATTGGGACCATTGCTATTCATTATTCTAATTAATAATTGTGTTGATTGTTTACTATCTGAAATTAGATTGTTTGCAGATGACATAATGCTGTATAAAAGAATCAAAACGATGGAGGATTGTATACAGTTGCAGGGTGATCTGGACAGGATATGTAATTGGGTTGGTAAACATGGAATGAAGATAAATGCAAAGAAGAGTCATTTTAATAGATACACAAATAAAAAACAAAAGGTTAATTATGAATATAAGGTGGGGAACTAATTGCTTGCTGAAGACTTGAAATGCAAATATCTTGGAATTACTTTTGATAACAAACTTAACTGGGCAGGACACATTGGACAGGTGGTAGGAAAAGGTTTCAAAATTCTGCACTTGTTGGAGAGAGTGACGAGGGGATGTACGAGAGAAGTCAAGGAATTGGGTTACAAAACTTTTGTCAGACCATTGCTCGAATATGGTAGTGTAGTATGGGACCCTCATTTTACGTATCAAATACAGGAGTTGGAGAAGGTGCAAAAAAGGGCTGCTAGATTTGTTTCTGGAAATTATCGCAGAATGCAATCAGTGACGGATATGATAAAGGAGCTGGAATGGGATTCATTGCAAGACAGGAGGAGGATGAGGAGGGTCATGGGAGTATACAGGGCAAATACTGGTGATGAGGCATGGAAAGATATTGCAATAGGTATGAAAAGTAGTGCATGGAAGGGTAAAGATGACCATGACCACAAACTGGCACTCGATTTCAGGCACAAGGGTGTGGGAAAATTCTCTTTTTTAGGTAAGGGTGTGAGGGATTGGAATGAGTTACCATGAGAAATGATGAATAATTTACCGAAAACTTTGAAAGAATTTAAAGATAAAATTTGTAGAGGGCAAATGTAGCTAGGTGCAGGATAGGGGGAAGATAGGTGTGTAGGGAAATTGCCACCGGAGCCTGTGCTCCATTGCAATTAAATTAAATTAATAAGTCTTTGCTTTTAGCACTCTTTTTCAATTCGAAATGAAAACAGAGTATCGTAGGCTACACTGTTATTTTGCGTTGGCAGAAAGTTTCCTGGTTGTCATACATTCTTAAGATAACAGTTTTATTTTTTTAAACTGGTAATACTATCATACGAACTATTATTTATTGTAATGGAATTTATGCTCAGGTGCCAATTTTCGTGTATACCCACTTATCCTTTATCCCACGAAACTCATTACAGTCCCTTGCATCGTTACCCATACATGAAATCCTTCCAGGCCTTTATGCCTAAAATCAAGTGATAATTCCAGGTAATGGTCCTCTGTTCCTATCCGAATACTACTAATTCTTCTTCCAGTATTCATTTGAGGCCAATGTTTACTTTCTTTATGCCTGCCACACTCTTCATCCGCTGCTTGACTTTCGACGACTGCTCACCCAGCTCTTTAATCGTATTAATTACCTTGTGTGTTCTACCGCAGTTTCGGAAACAAATAATTCTTACCTGTAACTGTTGTAATCAATAATGAAACGTTCATAGAATATTTCCCATAATCTTAAGCATTCCCTTCTGATATGGATTCAACAAACGGTTCCACTTGTCAGGGACAAGACCGGATACCGGGGTACGTATCGGCTTGTACATCTAAACTTGAGTTCTTCCAAAATGGTACTAAAAGTCAGAGAAAAGTTCTATAACCGTGAAAAACCTCGAAGGATTCTAACTGTAATGATAAAGACGGTCACCACTCACAGAATTAACCTCCTGTAAGAAAGGTACTAAATTAGAAATGAAAGTTGAAGTCAGAATCACCAACGAATATATTCTTGAAAATTCACTGAGTTTACAGAAAATGTCAGTTAGCTATGGCAATCGGAGTAAATCTTCAAGCCGAAGATCACAAGTCATGAAACAGAACAGACCGCTCCACCCCGAAATGAAAGTAAAAGTTCACATTGATGAATCACATGGTGTAAAATTTCAAAGTTCTACCGTTGGTACCACCGACAGCGGCCATCATGGTTCCGGCTACCCATGAACGCCCGCGCGCGACCCGAGCGTAAAATTCGTTTTGACACTGTACGTGTCTACTCAACCAGTGACTTCCTATAAGTGTGTGTTAAGCAGCTCCAGGACTTATCTTTATAGGAAATGCCTAGACTGTGCTGATCAAGAGGTGTACTTAATTATTTTTTGAAGCTGAGGACTTCCAGAAAATCACCAGATGTAAAGCGTTTTGTACCAAGTGTTGTGCTGTGCGTGGTTTTGTTCTCAGAGCTTCCTGACCGGTGTAAATGATTTGTGAAGTTTGATGAATCGGAAAGCTCGCTGACTTTAGTACTGCA
The DNA here is from genome assembly GCA_031002005.1 of Vandiemenella viatica. NCBI lineage: Eukaryota > Metazoa > Arthropoda > Insecta > Orthoptera > Morabidae > Vandiemenella > Vandiemenella viatica. The sequence goes on along the minus strand of JARYHS010013631.1, from coordinate 2,921,749 downwards.
AAACGTCACGTCCGGAATATGAATTTGCTAAAGTTTAAAATATCAAGTTTATACTATTTTCAAACTCTTCTCCTGTTCCTGCTGATTCTCAGGAGGTAAAAAATTTTCCAAATCGGTTGAGTATATCGAAAGTTATGAAATTTCTAAAATTTGGTAGTTTAATGGCATTACTCAATTTTATCCACTTTTTATTTACAGCTTGTTTCTGCCTGAGACTATTTTTAAAATGTACCTTTATTTATTTTAAGTGTTTTAGGAATGTTTTAGTTCATGAAATATGTTTGCCAGACCGAGATGCTGTATACTAGTGAGCCATTACTGCGTAGTAGGATTACAATTTTTAACTTATTTGTATCTTTTATTTATCGGTTGATGGCTATTGGAAACTTAAATAATATTTAAGGATATGTTATTAAGTGTTGTTAAATCTACTTTTGAAGCTCTGAAATTACTTGGCTGGACTGAAACATTTTATTGAAATTAGCGCATGGTTCGATGTTCTAAAAATCATATTTACTGCTTTAAATCTGTCGGAAACTGCGAGTTATTAGTGAATTTAATATAAAACGGTGAAATTATTATTATACCAGTGCTTTACTGTGTCTAGATGTGTGGAATATTAGTGCTATGGTTGTTTAACCAAATCTGTTTACTTGCAATTATGGAAACATATGGATTACGCTCATTTAGGTAAGTTTTACAATTTATATTTTATTAGAAACTGCTTATTTATTATTATTATGTCTTGTTTATTTACTTTTCAAAACCTGAAGTGTTGTTATCTCGATTTTAAACTGTGGTATCATGTATCCAATGTTAGCCTAAACTTCGCCGGATTTTAACCAAATATTGCAGATAAGGAGTAAGGTAGCTTACACACTGCTCGAAGTGAATAATCTCACGTCCTTTATCGGTTATTTATTTCATATCCTTGTTCCAAACTTTCATATTTTTCAAACGGAACGATTTCTTGATTTTGCCTTCCCTGGTCTGCAATTTATGTCTTACTCCAAAATGAAGTATTTTTTTCTACCCTTCCAGTATTTAACGCAATTCCCAGTTTGAGCCTAAAAAGCAATTTGTATTATTAAAATAAATACGTTTGCATCCATGGCGCTGTCATTCCTTATTTGTTATGTTCCACAGAGATTCATAATGGCTAAGAAAGAATAAGAGATAAGGAGTCCTCACAAGATAACATTTATCTGTTTGTAGGTAGTAAGCACACAATTGTTACAGTTCATTGTCAATGTAAACATTCATAGTATTATTAGTGGGAATATATATAGAAATTACATGTAATGGAAGTCATTGTTAATTGACAGAGGCAGACGAAAAGATAATAACTGGTTTCATTTTATTATTTTTGTAGCAAGTGGGAAAGTAAAATAGGTTATCTCGATTTTAAAAAAAATAAAGAGAACTTGAAATTAATATTCGTAAATGGCAAAAGGAAATGGGGTGGATTTTTAACAGTTAAAGTATTATTAAGATAATGATTTTCCTCACTACAGAGGTTTTACTCCAACATAATAATAAGAACTCGTATCACATAACGTGACTTCATCTTCTCAAAATATCTTTCCATATATTTGGGTCTAGTGAATCTTTCTCTTCTGCACCAATTCTTGTCACGGTTGTTTTCACACTTTGGAGCCAGGTAAATTTGGGCCGTTATCTTTTGCTCCCTCCTTCAACTTCACATTCCTGTACAAGTTTTGGTATCCAAGTGTCTCCCATCATTCTTACATAAAGTTCCAATTTTTTTCGTTCCATAACGTCATACATTTCTTTTTTTCATTTCCATTAGCCTTATTATTTTCGTATTCCTTACTTTATTTTCTTGAAATTTTTGCTGATCTTCTCCAGAAATCCATTGTCAATGCTTTCTACTTTTAGTATGTATTTGGCTGATTGTCCAGGTTTCTGATACATAATGACTAAACTTAACTTAGTCCACAACCCGAAGGTTGGTTGGATCCTCCAGAAGGAGGCATACTAAGCCATTGTGTCAGAGGTAGGACGCCCAAATCCTTTCCTCTGGGACCTACAGTTTAACGTGGAATCCGAACCACGGAGCGTCCTGGCATAGCTCATATGATTAAACTCAACTCTCGAAATTTCTGCGCCTGCTGGGATTCGTGTCCGCGGCGGGAGCAGCGAACATTTTTTAAAGCAAGCGCTTAGGCACTGAGCTACCAGAACGCTCACATAATGACTATAAATCCCAATAATGACTTAAACATAATTATTTTTGTTCTATTCATATCATTCTTGCTCCATAGAATTAAATTGACCACCTGGATTACTTTGCGATCTTTTATTAATTTACACGTTCCATTTTACCTCTCTTTCTAAAATTGTACCCCAAATGGCAAATGTTATTTACCTTTTTACTTTGTATTCCATCAATGAACAATTCATGCAGTTCATTGTTGTTTTTTTTATAGCTAATCTTTAAGCTCCATTTTTTATATTCATTGATAGTTGATTATATATGTGATTTCCATCCTCACCACCTTGCTCTATGACGTCTTGATCATTGGCAAATAGTAAATGATGCAAATATTTTCCATCTATTATTTTTAAACCCATTGTATTACACTTTCAAGACCATGCTCTCTCATAGTAACATCTATATAAATTTTAAATAGGGTTGGTGATATAGGAGGAGATTGCAGGAGACATTTACTTGTTTTAAATTTTTGTGATAATCCATGACCAGTTTTTATTTTGCATGTGTTATTTTTATATATTTCTTGCATTATTTTAATTATGGAGTTATCTATATGTGACAGATGTGATGCTTTCCACAGGATTTTTCTTAGCTTAGCATCATATACTTTTTCTAAATCTATGAAAACTAGTTAAATATTTTTTATTTTTCGTTATATTTTTCCAGATTCTGTCGTAATCAGTAAATGTGGTGTATACATGTCGTACCAGCAATAAATGCACATTGTTCTTCTTGAGACTTCTAATGCGTTCCTTATCTATTTTTTATTAGCTTGGCAAAGATTTTCATTAATGAATTCATAACACAAATCCCATGATATTTTGAAAATACTTTGCGATCTCCTTTCTTGTATATGGTAGTAATACAACCTAATGTCATTTCGTTAGGTATTGAATTTCCATGTAATATTTTATTAAACAATTTTGTTATAAGTTTTACAACTTTGTCACCCCTATATTTACTAATTTCCAAATTGATTCCGATTTATCCAGGAGATTTAACATTTTTTCCTGTTCTTAACGTCTCAAGCACTTCGTCTTCTGAAATCTGCTCATTTTCGTTTCCTAATTTTCCTGCTTCTAAGTATTCTTTTCTATCTTTATTCAATTTTCAAAGTTCTGCACTTGTTGCAGAGAGTGATGAGGGGATGTACGAGAGAAGGAAAGGAATTGGATTACAAAACTTTGGTCAGACCATTGTTTGAATATGGTAGTGTAGTATAGGATTCACATTTTGAGTATCAAATACAGGAGTTGGAGAGGGTGCAAAAAAAGGCTGCTAGATTTACTTCTGGAAATTGCTGCAGAATGCAATCAGTTACACATATGATAAAAGAGCTGGAACTCATTGGAAGAAAGGAGGAGGGTGAAGAGGGTGATGAGAGTGTACAAGTCCTATATTGGTGAGAGACATGGAAAAATATTTGTGTAATAATTAAAAGTAATGCATGGAAGGGAAAAAATAACCATGACCTCAAGCTGGCACTCGATTTCAGTCAGAAGGGTGTAGGAAGATTCTCTTTTTGCGTAAGGGTGGATTGGAATAGTTACCAATAGAAATGATGAATAATTTACCAAAAACGTTGAAAGAATTTTAAGTTAAAATTTGCAGTGGTCAAATGTAGGTGGGTACAGCGAAGGGGGAAGATGGGTGGTAGGGAAATTGATACCGGAGCGTGCGCTCCATTTCAATTTAATTAATTATTATTAAAGCAATCATTTTTTCGTTCATTACTAGCTCTATTTCCTCTGACCACCACTATGTTTTATGTTTGTATTTCGTAGCCTTTATGCTCAATACCTATGCTGCCATTGTTTTCATGTTAAATTTTATCACCACTTATATTTCTTCAGTACTTCCATGAAATGATTCATCCAATATACTTCCTATTCTAGTAAAAAATAAAGACCTTATACTTTCACCTTTTAGGCTATCAATATTATAACATTTATTTTGATCCTTCTCGATGTGATTCCTGACTATTGCGATGTTGTTTGTTAATACCTCGGATTTTCCATGGCCAGAAATATTTCATTTTTACCAGATAGTGATCTGATCCACACTGGACTCTTCTACTCGTACATGATGAAAGAATGTAGGCTTTCTCGGTTAGTCAGTTGCGTAAAATCCTCTCGAGTTTTTCACCTAGATGATTTCAGGGCCTCCGTAAGCGGGCGTTCAAGGCTTCCACCGCACGCGGGTGGCACGTCCAGGGGGGCGGTGAGTGGCAGCAATCTCACACGGTTCGGAAGACTCCTAGATCCACCATTGGCTGTAGTTAGACAGGGGGCGGCGTATTAGGTATTGCACACGGGCGTTCAAACAGCCAGCGGCGGGAGTGCATGATTTCACATCACTTGTCTTACAAGTACTTGCTTGTCGAATGACAATGTTATCTATTAAAACCTAAGTTCTCTGGAATTCTGTTTACAGGTATATTTGTGAATATCTTTGTGTTTGAAAAAATTATTGGTAATTTTTAAATCAAATTGTTCATATAATTCGATTAACCGTTCTTCATTGTTATTATATTCTGCGACTCTGTGTTTTAGCACTACCTTGCAAGAGTCTTGTTCTTACTCTGGTATTCATGTTCCCCATCACAATCAATTTTTTCCTTCCTGGGATTGTTTCTGTCGTCTCTCGGAGAGTTTCCCAAAAATTATCTTTCCCCCGACCATTTGCATCGTTTGTGGGAGGATATACCCCAATAACCACGATATCCCTGGCAAGCAGTGAGATTTCAGCTGAAACAATACTTCACACAGTTAAAGTATGTAAAGTGTGGTTTCATGAAACCACGAAGCAAGTGAAAAGTTTTTAAGCATTTAACTGAAAATTATTCGATTTAGGTTATACAAATTTATTTCTTAATCTTAACTAAATAATTGGAAAATGGGAAAGATAATGAGAAATCAATAGTCAACAAGATATCCAACTATAAATTTTAATTTCAATCTATGTATTAGAGTACGGAATACATAATAAATACAATCGCCTGAATAAGTGAGAATGTAAATGCTAAACGGTCAACTGATGCAAGCTGTGGGCGCCGCCATATTGGCCTTTGCTGCTCTGCCGAGCGCCTTTCACTTTATCCCCACTCCGCGGCCGGCTGTAATGCGACATGCGATAGATGGAGAAAGAAATAACACTTCCTGTTTTCGGAAGAGAATATTAGAAAGCACCCGTCAGTCGCCGATTACTTTGCTTCAGTTCAACTGTAGTAGACGCCAGACAGATCTCAACTGACTAAGAGAGGTTTTCAGTGTGAAAATTGCAATCGTAGAACGAACAAGTCTGGTAAATAGCACCTCACCTCTGGTTTCTCGCCCTACAGCAGTTCTGCCTGGTGGGCCTCCGTTTAAGAGAAATCGGGGATTAAAAAAAGTGCTTAAATTGTATATAAATGAGCTGTACTTTTACGGAAGTCCGTTAGTTTACAGTGTCTATTTAGCTGTGGTCGCTAAGCCGAAGTGATCAGATGCGATGGGATCAAAGTTCGATCCCACCAAACGCAAAAAAAAAAAATATTTTTTTTATTGCCATTCCATGTTGTATCATTAAAAATATGTTTTGAAACACATTCTACAAAATTTTTATTTTCCTTTGACAAATACGCAAATATTAGGATGGTATAAATCATAAAAACATTTGAAACAAAAATTACGTGCACACCAGGAACATTTTATAAAGGATATGTTTCGACAGTCACATACAGCATTTACTATTGATTTAGGAAAGCAGGTTTCGTTAACATTTGTACGTAAATTTCGGCCTTTTATTTGTTAATTTTGAACCATACCAGGAATATTTTATCATGTCATAAAATACAGGCGCTGGCAAAATTTGGTGAATAAGAGAATATATCTTAACAGCATCTTCACGAGAAGATATTGCACGGTTATCTTACAACAGTTCCGGTGCATTTTGAAGCTTTTTTATTAGCATTTTTACCTGATGATAGAAATACATATCACATGGCTAACATAAACGCGTACATTTCGGTGGTAACATCTTAATATTTCCGTATTTGTCATAGGAAAATAAAAATAAAAAAATTATAGAATTTATTTTAAAACAATTTTTAATGCTACAAAAAAAATTCACGGGTGGGGGATAGAACCTCGGACCCATCGCACCAGATCACATCGCCTCAACGAGCACGAATAAATAGACATTATAAACAAACGGCCTTCCGTACAAGTATAGCTCATTTTCATACAATTTAAGCACCTTATAATGCCCGATATCTCTTAAACGGAGTCCCACCAGGAAGAACTGCTTTAGGGCGAGAAACCAGAGGTGATGACCTATTTCCCAGACTTGTTCGTTCTACGATTGCGATATCCACACTGAAAACCTCCCCTTGTGAGTGTTAATGGACATGAGGCCTCCACTCTAGGTCACGTCATACCTGCGCGCATGCGCCTGGCCGGCTGTAATGCGACATGCGATAGATGAACGGAAAAATTTGAGGTGATAGAATAAAAGTTTCACTTTGAAAAATAAGAAAAGGGGGTAATTAGATAAGGAATAGCAACCGTAGCATGTGCTCCATCGCAATTAAAAATTCATAATTAATGATTTTTGTTACAACAAAGATAATTGGATGCACACTAAAATTGATTTCGTTCGTTGGAAATTATAACCGAGCAGGTAGTTTCATGTGTGACTGTAGTGCATTCAGTGCAGTACTAAAATTATAGTCAGTCGATGGGTGGCTAAGCCAGTCGAGGCGGTGACAGTCAGTTTGCGACAGCTAGAAGATACCTGATGAAGACAGCAGAGCTAACTGTCGAAACGTCGTGTTTATACCACACCATCCAGCTGGACACCCGAGAGGATTTTATAGCATCAGTACGCCGGGAAAATCTTCACTCACACACCCAAGAAATCTTAGTTACGATATTAAATGAGGTAAAACGAATGTCTATAGTGCACGCATTATTGGACCTCCTAATATCAAAGTAGGCTCTTCTTTTATTTTTCCTGTTGAAGTGCAGTAAACTGAGGTGACAATGACTCCACAAGTCGTCTGAAGTTCCCTGGAGAAATGACCAGCTAAGCTTCCTCCGCAGCCGTCCGTAATTGCGAAAGTGTTGCCGATGCAAGACGTTGTGCATGAACTAACGTTTCGATCATGTCCCAAATATGTTCGATTGGATTCATGTCCACGCCTAATCAATCTCTGGAATTGTCCAGAATGTTCATCAAACATTTTGGCCCGATGACATGGAGCACTATCACCCTTGATAACCCTATCGTTGTTTCAGAACATGAAGTCCATAACAGACGGGCTGCAAATGATCTGCACATACCATTCAGTTCGACCAGAAGACCAAGTCCGTGCCACGTAAACACAGCACAAGGATGGAGCCATTAACTGTTCAAACAGTGCCTTTCTGACAACACTGTTAGCAGTCATCGAAGGTCCACCCTATATGTTCATTAGCCTGAGAGAGGAGCTGCAACCGATGACGCTACGTTAGCAGAGGCACTCACGTCATTCTTCTTGCTGCCATTTCGCATCAACGCCAAATATCACTGCACTCTCCGCGAGGGATAAGTCTGTCGTATGTCTGTTTGTCAACAATGACACCTCGCAACCGTCGTCGCTGGTCTCGTTCATTAAGTATATGTTGTAGGTCACCCCGTTGTCTATTACTTGAGGTAATGCCGGAAATTACATATTCACGGTGCCATTTACCGTTCTGCGTTCAGATTCTTTAATTCACGTCAAGCGGCCGTAGTTACTTCGGAAAACCTTTCAAATGAATCACGTTTCTTCCGCTCTGCTACCGCCAACTGGAATTGGCATCTTCCTAACCAATGACTTCTGGCACTTCGGTGTATGTTTAAAATATGGTATATATTTTTTTTAACTGCTTTATGTCTCTTAACTGCGAGGTCTTTAGAGACGGGAAAGGATGGGGGGCAAGGATGGGGGCAAGGATGGGGGCAAGGAATTGGAAGGAATTCGGCCCTGGCCTTTTTGAAGGAAGCATCCCGGCATTTGCCTGGAGTGATTTGGGAAACCATGGAAAACCCAAATCTGGATGCCCGGCCGGGGATTCGAGCCGCCGTCCTCACGAATGCGAGGCGAGAACGCTAACCGTTACACCGCCCCGCTCGGTGATATGGTATAGATAGATTCATGATATTGTATTGAGGAATTTGACTTCTGAAATCATTAATTTTGTCATCAACACATTCTGCGGGTGTGAAAAACAAAGAGAAAGACGATTTATTACAAAATAATCTGGGATGCTTTCTATTTAAATGGAATGAATATGAACTTATCAATAATGTGCAGAGGGTGGAAGTTTGGGAGTTAAGTAATTGCGGAAAAAAAAAAAACAGCAAGCTATTTGTAGAAACTAATAAGTAGTGGTAATTAAGTGTCCCAATTATGCAAGATATATCATACAAGAAGTAACAGATTCTAAAAATAACTCACTGTATCTTATAGCGCACCTTTAATGTAAAATCTATGTTTACTAGCTGAAATATGAACACACAACATCAGGTCTGGTATATTTGCATCTTCGATCGCTCGTTCCTAAATGGTTACAAGGGACGCCATGTTGTATTATATGGTATATGATAAGATCTCATCTAAGTATAACGTTCTGATAACTTTCTTACTTAACAACATTCGCAAAATAAAGTCATTCAGTTGGCAACAGACTCACGAGTTACCCTACAAAAATTACTCCAACAATGAACAGACTAATCACATACGGTGAAAATCTTTCCTTCGAGCTGTTAGTTAAACTTATTGATTTCCATGGAGGACAGAAATTTGAGGCATATAACAACATCCACAATAAAGACATTATGATACAAAAATGACCCGAATAGCTTCGAGAAAGGAAAATACGGTGGTGATGCTAACGACTCGAATTGGCGGGAGCTCTGTCGTGATCACAGATCTAATTCCTTCAGTTATCCGCCAGTGGAACAGACATAATTTTCTTAAACAAATAAAATAAAAAAATAAAAAAAATGGTGGAGTAAGTCAAACTTACCCTTCAGTTGCTCATAAATATCTTTCATCAACACGCCCAAACTCTTCCTACCCAGGAGATTATCCCAGAAGTTTCCGAACGGAAATTTCGGTTCCAGCTGAGGTACGCCCTTCTTGGTCCAGTAGGTGTAGCGGTTGGAGAACCACCAATAGAGAAATACGAGCCCTCCAGCCAGCACCAGCAACAGCTCAGACAACCACGAGGAGAGCAGCAGAGCCATCTTCAACCTGCAATCACAACTGATGTCAGTCTTCACATCAGTAAAATGTTGAGTGGAGTGAACAGAGTTACAATATACCTGATATAATATGATTTAAGCCACCTTTCACTGCTCGTTAAATATTATTTACTCCGCATTTAGTTACGGGAGTTTGACAATAACCTTATTTAAGTCACACAGGATTGTTTAAGACTCAAATAGATCATTTTTTGTTCTTGATTCTTTCAACGGACACCCAATTTCATGAACTAGTTACTTCATTTTCAAAGTGAATAGTTTAAAAATCAATATTGAAATTTACATATAAATATAGCTGAACACTAACATTGCGAACGCAGATAATATGCGAGGATCACATACAGTTTACGCGATATGCTGGTTATGTCATCTGGTCGATCTGGTAAAATTCTTCAAGTGATTTTTACAAGTCGGGATCAGACCATCTCATGGCCCATTTACTTACTAATATTTGATTCTAGTAAATTTAACGAACATATGTAGCGTAAGAAACTTCTCTTATTGTATAAGGGACGAAATTGTCCTCTTTGCCACTTCCTGTAACATATCGGCTTTAGACGACCGCATCTGTACAATACAAGACATAAGCGAAGAGTTCTTTATGTGTAGCATATTGGATTGAATTTTTAAGAGTGTCTCTAAGAAGGCTAAGATATTCCTGTCCCTGTATTTTCTGCCCCTCGAATTAACTCCAAAATTAACTAGCCGATTTTGTGATATTGCAAGTATTTTTGGCTGCCATTGATTGATAAGATTTTGAGATGAAGGCAGAACTATGTTTCTCAGTTAAGTTGTTGTGTTAATGTGCGTTCGAGTCGTCAGGCCAATAGCCTACCCACCGGTGACAATGCCTGTGCGCCGTATTGTCTGAGCGTTCCCAAATCATCTTTCGTGAAACACCAGATATTGAATCGCTGCACAACTGTAAGAGACCTGGGAGGCCTTCGCACATACAACGGTCGGACCTCGCTAGCCCCGAATATTAAATTATTCATACTCAATTTACCATTAAATGTAAATTCTAAATATATTTCATTTATATGCTTGTTTGCTAATGTCATTACCACTGTTCCGTCCACGATTCAGTTATTTACTAATAAATAAATATTGTTCAATTATTCTTTTAAAATGCACCACTACAATCGTCATCCGGAGAAATCTCTACCTTTCAGGCTGTAAAGGCCCCTTAAAATAATACGAAATCGCGAAAACCATTGTTTGAACACTTAAAACGTGCTAAGAGGAAATGTAATTGCCTAAAGTTATTGTGTTTAGGAGAGGAAATAGTGTTCACGTAGGTCCTCCATGTAAGGAATCCTGGGAACGAAATCGTCAATAGAAGTATAGATGAAAACATTCTAGTTATCCGAAGGTGGAAAGATGTAAGTTTTCGTACGGATGGATTGTTAGAGGAAGTAAAGACGTCATATCTAGGAATTGTTGTAATTAGTGAGGATATGGAAGATTCTCTTTTGAAAAGAACATAGTAATTAACAGACGTAACTACCAACGCAGTAACAAGACATGAATTTTGATGTAAAAGAAATTATGAACATGTCAAATTATTAGGAACAGTTTATTAACACAATTTTAATGATGACAACTAAGCCTGCACCAAGCATATTAATAGAAATGTGGATTAGAATCCTCTTCCGATCATCCAGATTTGGGTTTTCCATGACATCTACACATCACTCCAGGGGAAAGTCAGGATGGTTCCTTCAAATGGTCATGGCTTAATTCCTTCCCATTTGTGGCCGCATTCCTTTCCCGCCTCTAAGGGCCCCAACGTTGACGAGGCTTAATTCAGGAAAAAAGCAGGCCCGGGTATGAACAGCTCCGACAATGATCTTATAGTTTGAGTTTGAGGCGAAAATTAAATTTCAAAACAATAACAAAACTAATAAACATTTTCAAAAAATAAATACACATTACACACCCTGGAAGTTAATGGAGAACGGCGTCCCACGGGTAACTAGTTAGAAGAACTAATTTTACAGACAGCTACACAGAAGTCTAGGAAATAGGAGGATTGTTAGAACAGATGCGGAACTCAATATAATTAGAAAGTATTTTGGGTGTAAATTTAAAACAAAAAAATATATGTTAACATAAAAAGAGTTTCATAAGGAAAAACCAAAAATCTCAGAAAAAACAGGTGATAAATGCAAGTATTAAACTAATGCCATTATGATAGCATGTTCAACAAAATTATTAAGCAGAATAATATTAAGTGGAATAGAGCTGAAAATTGATGAAATATCGTAGGGAAACAAATTCAGGTTTATTTGAAACTGGTATGGAATCAAACAAATTTCGGTGTAGAGATTTACATTAGAAATTTGAATCAGGATAAGCAGACATACAACCATGGCACGTATAGATTTCGTGAAGGTTTTTCTTTGTTATATTAAAGAGAGCATACCCAAGAGATTATGAAAATTTTTCTGAAATTAACTTATTAATTTCGGAAAAGAGATTCCTGAAATTATATTGGGGTGAGAGCACTTGAACCTTGAATGTATAGCCGTCCCATTTGATATAGTATTTTTTTTTCAGAAGTCAAACATATATAAACAGAACAGAAAGAACGGAAAAATATTCTGAGAGTACGATTTTCTTAAATAAAACAGAATACAGATAAAACTTTCAAAATACTGAAAAATTCCTAAGCACAATATACTTAGAAATCAATAAAGTAAATTAAATTAACTGCATTTTAGATAATATAACCAAACAGTTTATACCAAGAGAAAAACAAAACAAGATCTGGAAAAATGGATTAATCCCTTGTAATGTACCATTAGGACGCCCCTGTGCTGTTGGCGTCGACTCACACTGTGCAATTGTAAAGGTAACAACGCAATATATTTTATAAAGAAATTGTCATAGGACTTAAGAACTATTGTAAAATAAAAGATAAGAAATTGTAATTTAACTAAACAATAAACATAAACCATTGTAAAATTAAATGTAAAGAACCTGGCAGTATGGCCGACCAGGCCAAAAGCCAACATAAATAAATAAAAAAAAAAAATATTTATATGATATCTGTGAGTGTATGAAACTTTTAATGTTTTCTGAGAGTAAAGAACAGAAGAGCATCACGTGCTACAGAGAAGAGTGAAGAAGTGATCGTCAAGATCGAATGATTAAGGAATCTGCGTTTTGAGTATTATCGGTCTATGCAGGACAATTTAACCATGGAATTTGGACTGGCGTATGAAACGCTGTGAGTTAAATGTAATTTTATTTGTGTGTGTTGGTTTTTAATATTTGTAATCCCGAGACGCCCTGAGATTATATGATCTGTAGAATAAATTGTTTATCTCAAAGATTATCCTTAGAAACTGGCTCAAAACAATATCTGTGACTAATCAGTGTGAATATCTTTTACTTTGTTTATTCATGTAGATTGTCTCTGGTATGTAATACACAAAGTTGTCTCGTTATACAGATTAAATATAACTGAGAAAAATTAAAAGGAAGGTACAATTAACCAGTACACTTCACCCTCTAATTACAAAATAATTTTTTCAGAAAAAAAAAATCAATTTCATTAACTGAAAAAATTCGACGGTGTAATCCAGCAATACAACCGGTTTCTCTATGCAACTGGGTCGAGGAAAAATTAAAGAATTAGAAAAAAGGAGAGAAAACTTCTGGGTCAATAGAAAATGAAAAAAAAATGTTGATAGAAATAATTAATAAAGAATTGTATTAGGAAACTGAAAGATTCATAAAGTCAAAAAGATAAAGTACTTTTTTTATGGACACTTTATTGTAAAGAACTCAGAAATAGTAACAAAAATATTTCTAGATTATTTTGGTAAAAACCTCATTACCCAATTACGTTGTTTTAATTAAGAAGAAATGGATACAAAAGAAATAACTCTCAAGATCGAAGAAATCTTGAACGGGATGGCATACCAAAAAACATGGAGAACTTTTAGAATCTCGAAGAGAATAAAGGAACATTGAAAAATCGTTTATTCGAGATTGAAGCAACAGTGAAAGGATTAACAAAATTTTGGGAAAGAAGAAATGAACGAATGAAGTTATTTGACGTAGTCCACTATGGTTAAAAATGGAAATAAGGAGGGATGTGCTGTAGAGATATGTTGGTGTTACGGAAAAGCAATGAAAGTAATACTGAGGATGGAAATTTGATTAAATGTTAGTCAACGGGAAACAAATTTCATGATTGGAGGAGAAACCAAAACAATAAAAACTATAGTGCGAGAGGTAACAGAAGTGGATTGATAAGTAAAATTCAAATCAGACTGGCTATATGCTTCCTGATCAAACGTAAATATGTTCTGTTATCAAAAATTTGTACTTTACTCACAATGAACTTTTGCGCGGACCACAGAACTTGTTGAAACAGAAGTCTGAGCTTCAGAATCCAAGAAATAATAAAAACTAAGAATTTGACATATGTTTGTTTAGCAAAGTAATGTAAATAGTCTAATGAAGGAGTTTTTGGAAGAATTTCATATTGGGAATATTAGGTGCTGGTACACAATATGAGACATTTCATTCGCTCATTTGTTATTGTAGGATACAGACAGAGAGAACTGTTGCCAAGAAGGTCAAAGATTAATTACATGAAGCATTTACTGGAGAAGAATGTTATATATAGAAACAAGAATTTAAAAATGGATAATACCGGGTGAAAAATATATCAGACAAAAGTATTATACCTTCTGTTATTGCTCATAATTGAGTCATATAATGAAATAAGTGATTGTGCGAGGATCTGAATATAAGCCTACATTAATAACCTTTAAAGATAAAATTCTTATAAAACATACATAGATACCTAGATAAATAGTTACCATATGTTTTATCAAAACTAATAATAAATATCCAACTGTTTAGGCTGATTAAATGAGAGAAACTACCATACGTGGTACATTGATACGTCATTGGTTTAGTTGGTAAACGCTTCTTGGAGAAAAGATGTATTGTTACTGAAGTAAACACAGGCGTAAGTCGTTTTTCTGAAAAAGTGAAAATGTATTCATATGGCAACAGAATTTATAGGGATGATAACTACGCCGTATATGGAGGGTTGAGGAATACTTGCAACGCTATAGTTACTATCATTATCATGTTTCTAGGTCAACGCCACACACACGCTGCCAATCAAGATTGTGTTCCTTGATTGGCATAACAGACTTGTGCAAGTGTCTTGACTTTTCTCAAACACAATACAGCAGACATTATCTAATTATCTTCGTGGATGACTAAATTATTTATGTAATTTTTATACCGGATATGGTGAGTAAAATTTGTTATATTGGGATCAATGGGAAAATGAACGTATTATATTGTACGTTAACGCCTTTTTTTCAGCAACAACCTTGAGTTTCAAACAATTGACTAGCCACTTTACAATATGTTTTATGACAAATTCAAAACAGCCAACACAATACTGAATACTTGGCAGTTTGTTCTTGAGAACAGTCATAAACGTTCCTAACGATTTCTTTTTAGTTTATAGTTTTATAGCATTAGAATAAGATTCCGTGCTACGAATGCTCTCTTGGATTCTTTATTTATTGTGTATGATGATTGTATTTAAGAATCGGAACTCCGGCCAGGAGGAAAGTATTTGATTCATAAACAAAGTTCAATTTCAGCATTCATTTCTTCATGACAAATAAAGATTTATGTGGTCATAAAAGGAAAACTTGGGTAACGCATTTTACATAAACTTTGCCACTAGTTGTCCCTAACGTTTTTAGTATTCTATAATATGTCAAAAGTGATTATAAATGTCTTCATGGAAGCAATTTCACACATAACTTCCACACAAATATCTATGTTTCCTTTTGGAAGGTACCTGATAGCTGCTGCAGTCTTCTCAGAACGCTTGTTGGTCTTCTAGATACTCGAACAACACTGCTCTGTCGAGTCAGTGCTAAAGTGTTTTAAGGCAGATATAAGTATGTGATCATCATGACACAGCTGAAACAGCAGACAAGCATAACGCAGTATTGAAGAGGTGCAGAAAAACATCTCTTACTTGCAGACTGCGCATGTAGGACAATGTAATCAGTTAAGTCATTTGGGAAATATCTGCTGCAAAGCTTTTAGTTAAGGATGCTGCTTAATAGGCTCGGAAGTCAGTTAATTGTGTGCGAAGTGACACAGGACAGATTTTATTCAGCAAAAAGGAATAGTTCTTTCAAAAATTGCCATTAATATACATTCGCAAACAACTAAGAGTTCCTTACTTCGTAGACAGCAGTGCCACGTTAACCTTTGCTTTTTACGTTAATCTCAAATACTACTTTTCAGAAATAAAAGCAAAAACCTTCTAACATATGTAAATTTGTGTTTAGTTTAAAAGCCATAAAACCGATGCATTTGACAAATAATAGTTTGGGAGCAGGAAATATAAATATATGTACTTAGCCTTAAATTAAAAAAAAAAAGTTTGGTACTGTTGTTAAATTCGCAAAGAGATGTCTTCAGCAGTTGCGTACATAAAATAGTATGACATATCAAATATTATACCATAATTTCGTTCGTAATATATGCGTCATAATAAATGTGAAAAATCAAAGCTTGAAAAAAATGTTATGTGTATAGCAGCACGAAGGTGGATTCACTAAAAGTGCAAAATGACCGTGCCCGAAATGTCGTAATTATAATAATTTAATGGATTCCATTCTATCTCGGTTCAATTTATTTCCTGTGTGTCTTCTTTTTTGTTACTATAAAATCTCTGTAATGTTAAAAATTGATTTTGCCAAAATTTAAAGCTAACCCTTTTTTATTTTTGGTTCAGTGCTTTTTACTTACTGTTCAATATTCAGCAAATATCTATTGAATCCTTCACTCAAAACGAATGTATTCAATGGCCTAATGTAGAAACTTATTGTTTCATGAAGCAACATGGGAAGTCGTTTACAACACAATACACCTCATTTACACGGAGCTTATGAAAGCTGCTTATTTATTACTAATTACTAATAATAACTAAATGCCTTCTGCCTTATGCTGTAACAAAAAAATTCTGGTCCAGGCAGCATTTCAACTAAACCACTTTTTTTGCTAATATTGCCACTACAAAATCAAACGATATGAACACACCTCAACACATTAAATGCACTGGAAATAAATTTCGATTAGTAACAGAATTTTCTATATCAAGAGTCCTAATTAGTGTAGCATAAATTACTATCACAATTAGTTTCATTCTACACCTTACTAAATCACGAGCAATAATGGTCACTTTATCGCGATGTAAACTCGACCAGCAATATTAACGAAAGTTGTCTTAGAGTTGTAAAGAATTCCGTTGTACACTGTAAGTTACGAACATTTTAGTATAATTTTTTTAATTACGTTACTTCAATAATTGTCTTGATGCTGACGACATAGCTCATGAGGCTGAATGTGGTTTCAGATGTATTGTTTTTAATTTACTGCGTTATTACGAGAGCCACATTGCCGGAGTCATTATTCGGGTTCATTTAGTATCGCGATCTGAAAGAATAAGTCAAGTTTATTTCGCCATTCATGACGTCGCTAACATACAATATAATGAATGGATTAATTACTACAATAATACGAAAATTTCTATTTTAAAGCAGAATTAATTGATGGAACCGATATATCCTCGAAACAAAATCAATATTCATTGAATAAATTAAGTTCTCTTAAAAAAAAAAAAAAAATAAGAAAATAAACCAGTAATTGTCAGATATTCAGTGCAAATATAAATATTCATTTTTAGTTTCGCAATTTTTTAAGGGGAAATGAATGTCCGTGAGCCACTTAGATATTTATTTGCTCTTTGAATGTTAGTATCTTTTTTTCTTTTTTGTTGATATTTTGTCGATTCAATCAATTTCTATTAATTAAAATTATATACATTTTTATTCGCGAGACTTAAAATTAGTAATTTTAAGAGATGCCGGGTAAACGACAGGCAAATCTTTCAAAGAAATGTAAGAAAACTAGAGCTATGAAAATAGCCAAAACGCAGGAGACAAATCCTCAAACAGAGTTGCAAGGGATTGAGCACTTGGGACGTCTTGGGGCTTCTGCGGCTGCTGAATTGCCGGAGCAGTCGCAAGTTTGGCGACGACAGCAAACTGACTGAACATTTGGTGTCTGACCGATCTGCCGAGACACCACGAAAAACGCGAGCTCGGTGCAAAGAGCAAGCCGAACGGCAGTCGATCTCAAGAGCTGCTTAGACAGAGAAGGCAACGAAAAGGTGGTGACAACAACACGCCGCGTATTTGGCGTTGCAACGAGTTGTTGAAACGCGAGCTCGGCGAGATGAACAAGCCGTCCGTCAGTCGATTTCAAGTGCTACTGAAACACCGGAGCAAACGATAAATCGGCGACGACAGAACGCCGCATATTTGGCGTCACAAGGAGTTGCTGAAACTTTGAAACAATCGCGAGCTAGGCGACATCAGCATGCTAGGTATGGAACCATTGAACAGCTGTTTTCTTACAACACATATTAATCTTATCAGATAGTATAATTTCTGCTTCCATATGACGTTTTTTGAACCAATAAAATTGTTTCAATGCAAGGATTACCACCGACATTTACTATCCAGGGGCAAGTATATCACCGAATTGGATCTATGGTTCCTTCGTCGAATACGAAAACACAGTTTTTACTGATATATTTTATGAGCGATGAAGAAGCAGAAACTGAAAGACGTTATAGAATTATTGAAGGGACTGAAAGAGAGACCACACAAAAAATACAACGGGTATTACACGACAACAATGCCTTGGTTAGGGAATTCAAAACGGCTTTGGAGAACATTCCCAGAGTAACCTGCAAGGTAGTGATCCACCCCGACCGTGTGCCACGAGGACAACACGAGAGATGTTACAACGCATCGACGAGCAACCAGATCGTATAAATCCTAACGGGCACAGGGTACCTAAAGTTCAACGTGGAATCAGAACCACGTGAGCATTCTGGCATACTTCACATCACACAGCGACAACAATCTGTACGACAGGTGAAGGTTGAGCTAAGGACCTATGAAAATCCTCGCTGACACTGGGATTCAAGCTGGGGACTTTTCCATCTCCAGTTGGACGCCCTAACCACTAAGCGACCGGACCTCTCAAGAAAATTTTATAATAAATCATTCTTCAACGCGGACGAAGTCGCGGGTAACTGCTAGCTAGTTTATATATGACTGTCAGAATATTTGAAACGATAGCCGCATTTATTTAAGCCATAGTCTAATTCGTTATTTTCCGCGTAAGGGGGTTGATAAACCCATATTCAGGATTTTAATAAAGTAGATCTCAACATTGAACTTATAGTTGCAAAAGAATTTGAAGAACATTACTAGAAAACGCTGCGAAATTTTTAATAAACATTTAATTTTTTAAAATCTTTACACGCTATCCTGGTACATTTTCTGCCAGCTTGGCATGCTATTCCACTGATGTTCCTTCTCGTAAAATTTTGTAGAATGTTTACTGCAATAAGTAATGGAATGCATAATCAAACGTACTGGATTTTTTAACTAAAAACAAAACATTATGACAAATTACTTTAAAAACCCTACATATTAAAATATTCCTTGCCTCGGAACTCACTATGCTAATAATTATTAATTTTTTTCGGTTCTGTAATCTCTGCATTAAAAGTGTCTTATTTGTAATATCGCAGTAGTTGATTTCATGTTAACCTTAACACGATTAAAACATAAAATTTGGAAAAAACGGGGAGATGAGTTGAAAATGACTATTGTTTGTTTTGTGGGGACTTCATAGCTATGAATGAAATCTGGCCACCCGTTGACTCTCAACATGTTTATATTTTGCAATAAATGTAGTACCTCCCCATTTATTTACGTTACTACTGATCTAAATAATCCTCAAAATTTTACAGTGATATCACCCTGCTAAGTTTACAGGAGAACATTACCAGTATTTCATTAATTTATGGTTTTCACAAAATAATAAAATGATTAATCTAACAATTTAACAGAAAAAAATGTTTAAATGTTTCTAATAATCAAAAAAAAAAAAAAAAAAAATTTCAGCGGATTCTTTGATACACATATATCATTTTAAAAATCTCAAAAAAATTCTAATGAGTTAGGTATTATTGATTTTTTAAAAACAGATTTACATTTTCTTGTAAACACAACGTCGTACACAATCAGTGTTCCGAACAGTGCTTCCATCCACTTGGCTCCGGACTCTGGATTAGATAACGCGGAATATTTTAGACAGTCACTTAATAGTATTTCTCAGAAATTTCAGGGACATACATTGATCATTGGAGGTGATTTTAATATACCCTCTGTTAACTGGGACACATTTACGTTCAGATCAGGCGGAAGAGATAGGTTAATAACCGAAACGTTGCTGGAATCATTCGCGGAAAATTCTCTTGAACAGATGATCGAAGAGCCAACGCGGAGCGTCAAAGATTCCTCGTCCATTTTGGATCTTTTTCTTGCTAACAATCCGGATATTGTAGATAAAGTTTGTATAGATGACGGTATAAGTGATCACAAGGCGATTGTGGTAACTTTAAAATCTAGGCTGAATTTGAAGCATGATAAAGACAAACTCGTATATTGTTTCGATAAGGCAAATGATGCGTTTATGGTCGATCATTTGGCGAAAAATTTTGAAACGTACACGCTTAATACAAATGTTGAGGAACTTTGGTTTAATTTGAAAGAAATAATATGGACCGGCTTAAATCAATTTGTTCCCAAGAAGTTTATTAAGGTTAGTAAAAACTTCCCGTGGTTCAATAGGGAAGTGAAACGTTTGCTCAGGAAGCAAAGGCGTTTACATGCGACGGTAAAGAAATCGGGGGACTCATCTGATCGCGCTAAATTAGTCCACTTGCGAGCGGATGTGCGTAAGGCAATGCGTGATGCGTTTAAAGAATTCCAAGCCAGAAATTTATCCGAAGATCTGATTACTAATCCAAAAAAGTTCTGGTCATATGTCAAATTAATAAGAGGCTCTCGAAAGGTCATGCCGTCGTTGATTAATGAAAATGGGGAATTATCAGAAACTAGCGTCGAGAAAACAGAAATTTTGAATAATGTATTTAAAAAAGCTTTCACGTCAGAAAACTCGGAGGAGATTCCGATATTTAACAATCGAACCAACAAAATTATGAATGATCTCGTTCTCGATGTCGAGGGAATAACTAAACTGCTTATGAATGTAAATCCCAACAAGGCTCCAGGACCAGACGGTATTCCTACATAATTCTACTCTAGGTACGCAAAGGAAATTGCGCCGTATTTGATGAAATTACATACCGCCTCCTTGGATCAAGGAAAAATACCAGCCGAATGGAAGACCGCCATCGTAAGTCCAGTGTTCAAAAGTGGGAATGTTAATGATCCTCAAAATTATAGGCCGATCTCGTTAACCTCAATATTTTGCAGGATTTTAGAACACATCATCTATTCAAATGTCATGCGGTTTTTGGATGAAGATGAGCTTTTAAACCCAAATCAACATGGATTCAGAAAAGGCCGATGCTGCGAAACACAACTTGCCCTCTTAATTCACGACTTGAGCCGTATTATAGATAAGCAATCCCAGGTTGATTTAGTTTTATTAGACTTCAAAAAAGCTTTCGACACTGTGCCTCACACTAGGTTACTTAGAAAACTTCGCGGTTACGGTATATCTAGACAAATATGTGATTGGGTTGCAGACTTTTTGAAGGACAGAACACAGTGTGTAGTTCTCGACGGTGAGCGTTCATCACTTGCCGAAGTGAAGTCCGGGGTTCCCCAAGGAAGCCTCTGTTGTTTCTCATATACATTAATGATTTGTGCGACATAATAAGGGGAATGAAAAGATTATTTGCCGATGATGCTATTATTTATCGTGAAATCACAACCCAGGACGACTGCGCATTGTTACAAGACGATATTATGAAAATAATTGCGTGGTGTAAAGATTGGCAGTTGGAGTTAAACGCTAAAAAGTGCCAAGTCATGCGTGTAAGTAAAAAGGTGACACCATTTAGCTTTGAATATACAATTAATGGCACTGTCCTTAGAACGGTGGATTCCGCTAAATACCTAGGGGTAACAATTCGTAATAATTTGTCGTGGAATGAGCATA
This sequence comes from Vandiemenella viatica, assembly GCA_031002005.1. Lineage (NCBI taxonomy): Eukaryota > Metazoa > Arthropoda > Insecta > Orthoptera > Morabidae > Vandiemenella > Vandiemenella viatica. Next base: position 2,900,127 of record JARYHS010013631.1, on the reverse strand, counting down.
TCGAGAATGTAATTGGGAAAGCAAATCGTATGCTTCGATTTCTAGGTCGTAATTTAAAACAATGCACTCCGGAAGTTAAATCGATTGCATACAAGTCACTAGTGAGGCCTCACCTGGAATATTGTTGCTCTGTATGGGGTCCTCATCAAAAGGGATTAATGGAGGCATTAGAGATGGTCCAAAGAAGAGCCGCCCGATTCGTGACAGGTATATATAGTTGGAGGGAAAGCGTAAGTGCCATGTTGAAGGAGTTAGGTTGGGAAGACCTGGAGCACCGAAGGCTTTGCTCTCGACGGAAGCTAATTGAAAAATTCTCGACTGACGTATTTCGGAATGACAGCAAACAAATATTGCTACCAGCAACATTCATATCTCGGAATGACCGCGAAAATAAGATAAGAGAAATCAGGGCCAGAACCGATTCATTTCTCTACTCATTTTTTCCACGAGCGATTAGGGAATGGAATAGAATAGATTTACCGGGCGAGTAAACACAAAATCGGACAGGAGTAGCTTCCGATAAAGCACTCCGGCCATCCTGATCTGGGTTTTCCATGGTTTCCCTAGATCGCTCCAGGCGAATGCTGGGATGGTTCCTCACAATGGCCCATGGGCGCCTCCTGCCATATCCCGTATATCCCTTCCAAACCATTACCTTTCCTGACAGGTGCAATGCACCCTCCGCCAAACACTTTTGGTGAATCGCGGAGTAATTGTAATAGTAATAGTAATAGTAATATCCGTAGATGGACGCTAAAATTTCCGTAGATTAGGTTTAAAAATCCGGAACTTGCGAACTGAAAGACTGAAACAATATTCACTGAAGAGAGAATCAAAATTAAGAATACTTTTTATTTTCAGGTTTTTAAAATTCGAAATACAAAATAATATTCTACATTGAAAGTAAGAAATATCTCTGAACCTGTTTTATATATCGTCACTTTCATCACTGCTGCTGCGCCTACTTTTTTTTGCGGAGCGGGGGGGGGGGGGGTATGTTCTGAAACAGGAAATGTTAAAAACTGCGACTCCTTTGATTCTCGGATATTGGTTAGGCCTTCTCGGAAGGCATTGCTTTGTAAGCCATGTCAACGAGTGTGTCACCGTGAATAAAGAGTGCGCCGATAGTTTTGTGTTACGGTCCTTTAAGATCTATAAAATCTATAATCAAACAAAATATGAGCATTATTTCAATCATTGGTTGCAAAGAAACGATTCTGAATTATTGAAAATTCAGTAATGCATTAAGACTATACGCTCAAAGTATAAAAAACACTAATATAAGGAAAAATCAACAAATAATAAAAAAAAAGTATAAAAAAATCCGTAGACATTTTTAAAAAATCCGAAAATCCTAACTTTTTATATAAATCCGTAGATCTACGGATAAATCCGTAGAATTGGCTGCACTGGTACCGAACACAGCGCGGATGGCAATGCTAGTATGTTATTACTTATTAGTATTCATTTTTCATCTTGGAAAAATAGAAGAATAAATGGTGAATAATTAAAAATATAATTTTCTAATAACTCATTATTATATGGGGTAACTTTACTCGCAATTTTGTAAGTATGTATTTGGTACAAATCTGACCATAAATTTCTGCGTGCAATTCGAGAAGCGTGGAAAGAGTACTTTCTCTGGTAGAATCAGGGAGCATTCCTGCGCAAGTAATTAACTTTAGCAACATACTAAGAGAAGCAATAACTGACAGCCAACCTGTGAGTAAAATTTTTGTAGTGAACACAAGTAATTCTTTTATTTGCCGCGAACTTCGCAAGTTAATATTTCCTCTGCGTGTGAAGTAGCCATGAGTCATCATCATCATCGTCATCATCATCACTGTTAGGCGTTTCCGCTTTTGCGGTTCGTCTGGCACATCCTCTTTCAGGAAGGTGGTAAAGAAACATTAGGAAGAAAGCCACTCATAAATCTTGATAACAGCAGTAATTTCGAAGTTTATCAAATGAGAAGGCACAAATATGTTTAGGATAAAGCAGAAGGAGAGATATACAGACGTTTTAGAAATCAAGTAAACAAGTTATACAGGAAAGGAAAAACATGTTGGCTGCAAGAAAAGTGGAAAGAAGTGGAAAAAAATTGTTATCGGTGTAATAGATGTGGCCTACAGGAGGATCAAACAAAATTTTGGAGAAACTAAGAAATATAAATAAATATTTAATCTCCTTTAAGATCAGAAGACAGAGCTATCCGATGGGAGGAATAGGTAGAGAAACTGTATGATGGGGTGGATTTGACATTGAGGACTTAAGAGATTCTGTTCTGAGAACAGAATTTGATAGACCTTTGAAAAGTTTGAAATCAAATGAGGTGGCTGGAATTGATGAGATTCCTTAGAAGAAGTAGGAATCCAATTACTATTCCAACTGATATCAAACATTTAAGAAACAGGAGAGATTCCAACTTCAATATATTACATATTACAGAAAAACAGTGTACACTGAAGATACCTCGATGAGAGGCGAAACGAAACAGAGAGTAAATAAAGACCAATAACAGTTCCATTGGCGTACTTATGAAATAAAAATTATTATATAAAACAAGTTGTTTTAGTTCCTCAGATATCTTTGAGGGATTAATTTCTCTCCACATCAATAATAACAGTCACTATCGCAATAATTCTCAGTCAACTCGCCACCGTCTTTGCTCCTAGTTGTGAGCTTACCTTTGGTGGTAGTAAACCTAGTATCGCCAGTTCGTACGTTACCGTCGTGGTAAATGACCTAATCGTTGCATACCTCATGCCAACATGGTGGATTTTCCTGAAAAACGTTTGGGATCACTGGAGCCTCAGGCAAATAAACGATGAGATAGGTGTACCGGCCTATTTCTTCACGGACACGGCTTCCACAAAACCTTGTTATAAATGGAATCTTCAACAATGATTTTCTTTTTCTTCGAGGTCGTAAGAGTCGGGAAACCATGTGGTGTAAAGAACTGGAAGGAATTCGGCCATGGCCATTGATGGAGTGATTTTGGGAAATCGTGTAAAATCCAATTCAGGATGGCCAGACCGGGTTTCGAACTCACGTTCTCCCGAATGCGAGGCGAGAGCGTCACCGCTCACGTACCACACTCGGTGAACGATGAGTCAAGATTTCATGTCAATGTCGAGGTGAACACACAAATGCAGAATTTGGGTCAACCAAAAATGTGTCCTAAGAACAGTATGATTATATCCAAAAAGCCGGCATGTTTTGAAGTCTTTTCTAATCAATTGCCTAACGACCTTTTCTCTCATGGGTAGCACTGTAATTTCTGTTTATACCTGGATATTCTTGCAAATTTCCTGATTTATACAAGATGTACCTCTTTACAACCAGCAAGTAAGTGTTTTAACATGTAATGATGTAGACGAGAGACATAGACGTTTTTAAAAGGATTTCCGTGGTTGTTTACTATTTTCTCATACATTACAAAAAGATAAAAAGCGTTCTGGAGTGGTCGAATGTTCAAATAGTGCGACAGCAGTGGCGCAGAAATTATTTTATTGGGGAGTATTACGGCTCGTTGACGTACGTCGAAGTCATTACAATTGAGAATAGTGAGGGCACAAGGATAGCGGAGGCAATCCACTAATGGGCTTCTGAAGGAACCGTTCCGACGTTTGTCTGGAGTGATTTTGGGAAACCATGGAAAACTGATATCTGTGATCTGTTGGCAGCAATTGGCAGTTTTAGAAGGTAGTTGAGTAGCACAAAAACTAGAGATTTTGAGGTTCTTACATGTTTAATTGTGTTATAAAATTACTATTCTGCTCTCATGTTTGTTGGTTTTGAATTATGTCGGAATAATAGAGTGATGTCACGTGAAATTTCCTTTATGAGAATACTCATCACTCTCTCAGAGTTATTAAGAAATTGTTATGTGATATTCGATACTTCTGATGCACTTAATCCATCGCGTAGAATGATAAATTAACTGAGTTCTGCAGGTCTACAATTAAGTGAGTTGTTTATTAGACACCATACTAAGTAATTATACACGTTACTATAAAATTTGTAACTATTGGAAGTATTTCATGAAAGTATCAAAACGTTAGCAACTAAAGCGGAATCATAAAGTTGATAAGGAATCTTCAGACAAGATGTATTAGTAGCAAGTACCAAAACTATTGAAGCAGATGTGTTATGGAGTAAAGAGTTAGTGAATAATGTCGAAATAATTAGCTCAAGTATTTGTATCAGTGTAGCAGAGTAAACAAAAAGATACGAATTAGTAGTTAGTCAATGTATCAATAACTATATTAAAAAAAGTAATAATAAACAAATAGTGTAAAGCAAAAAAGTAGAGAAAAAGAGAGAAACGTATTACTTACGATTAAAAATCCAGTTTGATAATAGTGAGGAAATATGTATGCATATATGCAATTATTACAATTTTGGTCCAGATTTGGGTTTTCTATGGTTTCCCAAATCACTCCAGGCAAATGCCATGTTCGAATTCCTTCCCATTCCTCGCCCCCCCCCCATCCTTTCCCGTCTCTAAAGACCTCGCTGTTAGAGAGACGTTAAACAGATAAAAAAAATACAATTTTGCGGTTAGTAGAATTATGATGAAAAAGTATTACTATTAAGTTAGTGCAGAAATACGTCAATTAACATAAAATATGACGTAAGTAGGTATCCTAATGTAAGTTATAAAATAAGTATGGATTTTTTCATGATGCAATGTAACATTGACTGCAGTTGAAACGGGAGTTGCGTAATGAAACAACTACAAATGTCGCTGGAACACAGACGTTTTTTTGTACTTTCTCTTACGAATAAAGTAAATGTATTTGACAAATTTATCGAAATTATCAGCGAAGTAGAAATGTATATACGCTATACTTGATACGTTCTTGCACTTACCAGAAACCGAAGATGAGTTATATCAATACTAAAACAAACTAATTCGTTGTGGTGGTTGGCCCCGCGACCCTCAAACAGCTGATCAGCCAGTGATAAGGGCCGTAGTCGTTCACTGCTAGCCCTGCAGAGGGCAGCACTATCTCTAGGTTGCCGTAACCATCCTCTATTAGAAACACAAGCGCATAAACCGACAGCATTAATGTCGAAAGGTATATAGGGTTTGTGAAATACAGTACTATATTAGCCTCTTCCATCCAATGTTAAAATTTCCATCACGTGGTGTACCCCGTTTGCACGGACGAGGCTCTGGCTACTGACAGATTCCCACTACGTGCCAACGGCCTCCTAAAGGAATGTGAAAGAGTGGGAAACGGTACAAAGCACCCTCTTACCCTTGGGTTAGGAAACAGCTCCTAAATGCGGATAAATCGAAATTATCAACGGCACGGGGATGAAGAAAAAATGGGAAAATTCACTGCTAAAACGAGCCTAACTGTATCCCGAGGCCATGTAATAATAAAAGTATCAGTTTTAACAAAACACAGAGTGACAAAAGTGAGAATTATTTCACCAAAATCACATGCTTCAAGATTACTGACTCGGATAATATACAAAAGAGATAAAAGAATAGTAGAAGAGGTAGAAGGTGAAGATCAGATTTGTTTTAGGAAAATCGGCTGTACAAGAGGAGCAATTCTGACTTTGAGATTAATACTTGAAGTGAGGATGAAGAAAACAAATACACTTTTATGCCATTTTTATTTATTTATTTAGAAAACGCCTTTGGTAATTTTAGGTGGGACAAGATGTTTAAAAGTGATGATATGTAGCAGAAATGATGTCAATAATAGTAAATTAAATATAAGAAGAGGATGAGATACGATAGGAGATTCGGGAGGACGCGGGTTTGAATCCTGCACCGGCCATCCTGATTTGGATTTTCCATGGCTTCCCAAGATCAATTCGGGTTGATACCGGGATTTTTCCTTCTAAAAGGTCACCTCTAATGACCCCGACGTTGACGAGGCGTTAAGCCAAACAAATGGAGAAGTAGTAAGTAAATCCCGCATTAAGCTTGTCGGTTTATGCACTAGTATTTCTGCCGGTAAAGTGCGAAATGAACGTCTTTTCGAAATGGTGGGTGAAAAAAGAAGTTTTTTACATCTACGTCTACATTCATACTCTGAAAATCACAAACATTGTGGTTGGCAGAGGGTTTGTAGAGGAGTCTTACAGAAAGAGGAGATGGAATGGTGAATCATATTTGTACGTACGCATGGAGTACCGCACTTTTCTGGAACTGAAACCTGAACCTGGAAGGAATATCAAATATAAGAAAGAATTAAAATATTAAAGCCTGAAATATTGAAATTCGGTGCTGTGGAAGGATGTGGATTGTTAAGGAGACATATTGAGTACGAAATGACTGGCGAGGAAAGAAGTTCGTGGAAAAGTTCCAGTTAAGAAGAGAAATAATAGGCGGATTTGGTTTATTTGTTAGTCAAAGTAATACAAACACTGAGAATAATAAATTTTAAAATATATTACGCACGTAATTGAGGTCATAGAAATTATCTCTGGGTAGGAAATGGAGTACAATAGGATGTGTGGCTCGTTCATGGGAGGTTAGAGTGTTAAATTTTTAGATTTATTTCCTAGTCATGTTTTAATTTTATTTATTTCTCATTTATTACCCTTGTTACAAGGTCCTGGGATGTGGAACATGTCATGGATTGTATATACATACATACAAGATGAATAAATTAATAGTGATTTTTTTTAAATGTTATAACCAAATACGAAAAGTAAATGAAATAAAAGAAAAAAATATAAATTTTAACATGAATTTTGGAAAAGACGTATTAGATACAACTGATTATTTTGTGCAAATTAATGATTGGGGTAGAAGGAACTGCGAATACCATAAAAAAGTCCATCAGTTTTATATATTTAAGAAGTTTAATAAACAGATGAGTCCCAGAATAATTAACTAGTCTTTCTACAAATGATAGTGATGTTTGTGCTTTATACCAAAAAATTTTTATTGATATTTTGTACTTGTGAATGTGATTTAAGCCAATTAAAATGTTCCATGACAAAGCACTTGAGAGTACATTCTGATAAGTCATTTTGAGAATACTAAGCCCTTTAAATTGTGGTCTGCACAGTGCCGGGTCTAAGGGGCTTAATGTTTGAAAGGACGATAAATGGTAAATTAGTGAGGCGGCGATATTTTTTTTTTTTAGCTCTATTGCCCCGATCGACAGACATCACGAGGTGACAGAATTGAAGAATAGCTCCATACTTCCCCGGGCGGCAAATTCATGTTTTTGCACAGGCTCGGAAAAATTCGTAGATCCGCCACTGGGTCTGCAAGAAGTTCGTGGTTTTTCCGCACGCTGCGTCTTACTAGCTCTTCTCTGTGCTACGAATTCTCTCTTACTTTTTGCAGAATTTCTCCAAAAAATTATACCATACTATGTGACTGAATAAAAATGAGAGAAGTATGTCTGTTTCGTTAACTCTAGATCCTCTGTTAGAGAAAGTATTCTTATTACAAAACAGACATTAGGAGTGGCTAGTGTTACCATTTCATTTATAGTAGGGAATATGCAAACAATTCAAATATATGTCTCGTATTTTTATTTGGAATCTTTAATATTGTAGAATTACTGCCACAGCGTTTTTACCCCCTTATTTATTCCCTATTTATTCCCTTCTTATTTATTGATTTTAATTAATCAAAACTGTTAAAAATACAAGGGAAGAGCAAACGCAACGCTATTGGTCAAATCGAGTCGTAACGACAAAGTACACATGTAATATCTAAAGAAATGTCAAAAAAGAGTATAAGTCCAGTAAAAAAGATAAAAATATAGTACAGCACCTGTTTTGAAAGCGACAGTTCCCAAGAGATTCTTGTTGTTGCAACAAATATTTGCAAGTCTTTACTCCGATCCTTACCTCTAATAAAGCGTCCTTTGAATATGAAGGAATATGTTGCTAGAACCACTTCCCTTTCTAGATCTGCAACTGCTTATCTCTACAGTTAGACTTATATCTGGTGCATTCAGAATCTCACTGAGATAAGTAGGATTACAAATTACACCTGCTTACACTTTAAGTTCTTGCTCCTTCATACAGATAATACACTAGCCAATGGCAAAATGTTCCCGGTTTCTGCCGTTTCTTGCATCAATCCATAATTCGTCATAAAGTTTGCAATCAGCAATAATAACACATTACATCTGATGTTCCCCATTTCTTACTACCAAAGAAGACAGTATCAAGGGTCCTTCAAATGGGATTATATGGATTTATTCAGATAATTTACAGTGCGCAATTCTGATGAAGAAGAAAAAATACACAAGCATCACGTTTTACTTACGTAGTACCAAATTCAGTAACTCAAGCGTCAGCTACATGTCCAGATATAATGGATATTTTGAAAGATAGCTAACGTATTAGTTGCGTATTGTTACGAAACGAACTCAGTAATAATAGTTCAAAGAATTTTTCGCACCGACATTGGTAAGTTCATCCAAACTACCTTGGGATGTCTGCCGCGTCACCAAATACTCCATACCTCAACGAGAAACCTAACAAGAGCTTAACATCGTGCAGTAGATTACAAAAAAGTATTCAGCACTTTTATCTCGTACTTTATTATCGAGCTAACAGTGGCGGTGCTGAGATTCACACACGAGGTGCGGTTGTGAAGCCAATATTTCAGTTGCTGGGTGTATTGTTGCTGTTAGGTACTCCTATGGTGGTGCAAGAGTATCATTTACCATACTCTTCCATACTACCCTCCAAATAATCGAATAGTGCAAGATCCGCAGATCTTCTACGAATCCATCGGTTCTGGAATGCGGTTTCCAGCTAGTGCAGCACATTTGCTTCAAAGTTTGCTGGAGCGACGTCTTGTTGCAGCCACATTACTTGACGAAACCATAGTGTTGCCAAAGCCAACAACTTAGGCAAAACATCTCTTAGAACTATGTGGTTGGTCGGTTTCTATGAGTTTTTTCGGTGGGTGATTAGACCCGATGACATGGTTACTAATCGTACCATCCCTTACTTTAACACTATAATTATATTGTGTACTGGATTAGTCGGTTGGAGAGGTTAATTGCATACCTTGTATTATATTAAATCACCATCTTCCACTATCTTTTGAAAAATACATATATTGCTTTCGAGAAACAGAAGTGGAACCTTTACTACTGTTTTTAACATTTTAAAATGTCCCTAAAATATGAAGATTTATTTGTTACTCATTAATCCTATAAGACAAAGGTATATTATAATAATAATATTTAATTAAATTGAAATTGAGCGCATGCTCAGGTGCCAATCTCCCTGCACACCCATCATCCTCCTTTCTTGCACCCACCTACATTTGCCCTCTACAAATTTTAACTTTAAATTCTTTCAACGTTTTTGGTAAATTATTCATCATTTCCCTTGGTAACTTATTCGAATCCCTTACACCATTACCTAAAAAAGAGAGTTTTCCCACACTCTTGTGCCTGAAATCGAGTGCCAGCTTGTGGTCATGGTAATCTTTTCCCTTCCATGCACTACTTTTCATACCTATTAATATCTTTCCATGTCTCATCGCCATTATACACCTTGTACACTCCCATGACCCTCTTCACCCTCCTCCTGTCTTGCAATGAATCCCATTTCAGCTCTTTTAACATATCTGTTACTGATTATATTCTGCGAAAATTTCCAGAAACAAATCTAGCAGCCCTTTTTTGCACCCTCTCCAACTACTGCATTTGATACTCAAAACGTGGGTACAAAACTACACTACCATATACGAGCAATGGTCTGATCATCGCTAATCTTCAACATCTGTCTGTGCAAAAATAAAATTCAACGGAATACCTCGTCCTACAGTTGCAAAATTGCAAACAAACAATTATCGTTACTTGAAGCTGAGAAATTGTAATGCATGTACATGAATTTTACAAAGATTTACAAAATTTCTTACGCAACTGAAGCAAAACTCTCGTATGCAGAGAGCATAACATGTGATAACATGTAAACATTATATTTGACTGAATTTTACAGGGCACCATGGAATTAATTTGTTCCCACAAAGAATAGTTATTGAAAGATTCGATACATGGAAGTCTGTCTTTCAATTCAATAAAGAAAAAGAAAACAAAAGGCACTCGGCTTTTAGGTACAACTAGCTCAGAAATTTATGTTCGGCTGCACAAAAACTCTAACACATTAGACCATTAAAGAGCTGTCTCAATGATTCGTTGGAGTACACACTGTTTCGTTGACGAATAATTACCGTGTCTGTCTGGCTGCACGAAGCGTCGCAACAAGGGCGCTATCATCGCTCAGTAGCGCACCTGCCCTAGGAACTGCAAGGCACTCTACACGTCAGCAAGCACACGTGACAGCATCGATTTGACTTGGCGCTAAGTCATCCAAGCCTCCAGAACGGAATCACCAACACTGCTCCGGCAAGTAGTGGCCAGTGCCGTCATCCTGCACGAAGCGAAGTCTTCCTCTCCCTTAGCACACGCCCATTTTATCCTCGGCGTCTATCATGGAAAGACAAAATTTATGAAATTTTCAATCACGCTGGGAAATAAACACATCGGATTGGCTTCGCAAATGTCTCGCCCTCTTTGCTGGCGAAAGCGTTGCCTTTCATTTGCCAAAACTATTCGGCTGCTATCGGTATTCTTCGGGATATACGTCGAGCGAATGACCCAACCAAATCTGCAAACTCCAGTAGCGATCCTTTCTCACCGGGATTTACACTCGCCTCGCTAGAGAAATCCCTCGCTATTGTCTCGTCCTACCTGACGTGACAGTCACATCCTGCTCAAGTCAGACTCCTCTCATGCTAACAGAAATCCCTTAGCTGCCTGCGGCTTCCTGCCTCCAGCACGATACAAAGAATTACACTGATTTCTCACGTTTAGTGAAAATTAAACTCAATGATAATTTATTTAAATTTGTATGAGATGACCGAAACTCGTCATCTCGATACAATTAATAATTTCGAATCACTTGCGTTAGAGGATTTTCGTCTACCAAACACGTATGATGTACAAGTACACAATACCGCCACGAGTGAAAGAGCATTCGTTTGTAAATAGCATTAAGCACAACTTAATCAAACGAAGATGCAAATCATGAAGGACAGAGACATTTATTTCACACGCAGGACTGTAATGAGCTGCAATTCGACCACCAACCATCCGCTTTTGGCTAGTCGGTTGCATAACTATTAGGACACCAAAAACGATAAAAAATAAAATTTCATACACCACAATGCTGCAACCATGCTTTTCTGAACATTATTACCCTCCTGAAACATCGTCAATCTGCCGTCAATTACAACATATTAAGCTTTTCAAGTGTTGTTTTGACTCACACTGCACATTCTTGGCTTCTGTCATATTCCTTTTAGTTGATACAGGGTGTCCAGAAAAGGACTCCCTGATTTCAAAATTAAATATCTCGAAAACAAAGATCGATAGAGGAATGCAGTAAACGGTATGTTTATTGTGACAGCTGTAAGAAGTGTATACAGCAGTGTGAAATAGTATTTACAAAAGCTGCTAACAGATGGCGCTGTAATCACCATACGTAATGCCTAAATAGTGATCCGAAGCTCAGGGTAGTGCCAATGGTGAACATTTTGAAAACATTGTGATGTGATTGTTTGCAAAGATTGTTTTCATACGATTATTTGACTTATGTATGCTGATATGAGCTGTACAGCGTACAGCGTCATCTGTTAACAGCTTTGGTAACTATTATTTCACACTGCTGTATACACTTCTTACAGCTGTCACAATAAACATACAGTTTACTGCATTCCTCTATCGATCTTTGTTTTCGAGATATTTAATTTTAAAATCAGGGAGTCCTTTTCTGCACACCCTGTATATTTTTATATTTGCCACGGAGTAAAAATCAATTATTACTAATGCCAACTCTAAACTATTTTATTCTGCCAGATCTGCAAAGATTTCTGTTAGTTATTATATGTAATTGCCAAAGCAAGAATGACTTCAGAGGCAGACTGGTACTACCGAAAAGAGAAAGTTTTGTACAGTGACCTAGGACTCAGTAAGTACTTTCTAATACTGCATAAACGAAGCACAGTGCTGTTTTGGAATTGAAACTTCAGGAATACCAGAAAGAAGGAAAACGAAAAAATATCGCTTAAATATTTGTCCTAAGGAAGGATGTTAAAAAAGCGGGCAAAACAAATAAGAAATTATTATAGATTGGAAATGGTGGGTGAGGAAAAAAGTTGGTTGAAAAGTCAAGCATTAAAATAAAATGGAATGATATGTTTTAATACGTGGGCAATTGTTTAATTTATTAGGTGAGGGTGTGGTAAAGCATAACAATTGTTGAGGATGACAAATAATATGGTATAGTAAATTGAGGACATAGGCTGTAACGGCTTTTCTAAGATGATGAGACTAATTCATGATAGGGAGAGGCTGAGGAATACAGAAAATTAGTCGCTAGACGGATTGCAAGAAAAAAGTATAAGGTTGTGAAAGATCCTCCACATAACCTGCCGCTGGAAAAACAACTGTTGTTATCTGTTGTATTGCGTTCTAATTTTGAAGTGTGCGATAAACGTTGTATCAACACTTTTAAAAGCACAGATATCATGTTTCATTTTCAAGGCAAAATATTTCAAAAGCTTTTATAAAGCATGAGCCAGTTGCGATTTTATTAGATTTGATGTCTGTGTATTTTTACTACATAATCAAGGTCGTGTAACCTCAAACACAATTGATTTATAGCTATAGAGCTGTGAGCTATCGGCATCAGTTGTAATGTTACCGTGTATTTGAGCTACACAAAGACAATAGAAAAATTTGGAGTGATTTTGTCAAGAAAGATTTTTAAAAATATTTTCTTAAATTCCTGGTAATTTTAAAGTAGGTTGTTTCATTCATATTTGAAGCGTTATTTTTTATGAGTTTATTAATTGTGCTATATTTAGAAGCTACTTTGAAAAAAAGGTATTTTGGCACATATTTGAGTAGCGACTAATCTGATTGGCCGAAATTAGATCGTACGAGGTAGATTAGCCAGTAAAATATAGCTTCGGTATGTAACTTGATTTTCAGAGTAGGAGCTAGATGGAGTAGACTCAGAAGTTTACGAAATTCCGCCGTAAGTTAACATCGTATATCCGTGTAACTAAAAGAAGGGCTTATAATTAATCATTGAAACCCCTGAAAGAATATTACCGACGTGTTTGAACAAGCAGAAGTAACATGTCGGAAGAGAGTAGTTTCGTCAAGGGGTGTCCATCTGTTCGGAACCCCCTAAGATGGCTAAGAGATCTTTGTTTAGCTCTCCTGCTTCCGAGGGCAGTTATACCCTCCATAAGGTCGGTTTCCACGTCGTTTGCGGATTTTTTTTTTTTTTTTTGGCTCTACTGTCCTTTCAAATTTTGAAAAGTCACGTGAGTTTTGCGTACCCCCAACTCTCCAGTGGTGAGATTTCGCTGGACTCTCTTCTCCCCCCTTCCCTCCCCCAATCCATATTGTAATTAATGGACGCCCCTAAACTATTTGTCCTGTATATTCCGGATAAATAACGAAGAATGTAAGAACGAAGACTTTCCCGGCGTATGACTCCAATGTAGTCTTCACGGGTGTACCGCCGGATAGTGTTGTGGAAACACAATATTTCGTCGGCTAGCTCCGCCGTCTTCTTCACTGGTCGGCTGACCCACAGATACTGAGATGGTTCGTTATTTTTTTTTAAAATCTTTCATTCCCTCTGCTGAAGGCAGGGCGGGCCGTTGTAGAACGCGAGTTCTTTTGAGAGAGGTGGGTTACATTTTATTTTTGTTTTCCTTTATTTGATTACATTTCCTTACTACTAACTTAAAAACTAAAAACTTAATTTCTTAATTTGGGGCTGCAATATTTTTAGTGTTTGAGTGGGTCCTTTGGACTTTACATCCTTGTTTTTATTTTTGATCGTTTCATTTGATCATGGTAGAAATAAGTTGTGTTAACAGCTGCAATATCTTGGTCAGGGTCAGCTGGTCTTGGCTTCTGTCCCTGTCGTCAGGGAGTGGTTGGCTGGAGCACCTCGCACAGCCGTTGTCTTGATCGTGGTGTTGGCGTTGGATATCTTGGCAGCTTCTTTTCGACGTCGCTTCTTTCTGACTTGTCCTATCTGCTGGCCAGCGGTGTTTGTGTGCGTCGTGAGGGGCTGGCTGCCTGGGGCCTGCATGGCTCTGCTGATACGGTGTACTAGCTTTCGGCACGTGGACTGTCTTGGCGCTAGGGTGAGGCAGGTTTTTGGCAGTTGCTTTCCACAGATTACGCCTTACAGGACAGCCTTCGTATGAAGCTGCGTGCGTACCGCGGCAGTTGGCACATGTTGGTTGTGCATCACGCGGTCGGCTGCATTTCTTGACGTTGTGCTTTTCTCCGCAGCGGACACAGCGCTCCTGAGCATGGCAGTCTTTTGCAAGGTGCAGAAACTTCTGGCACCTGTAGCACTGCTGGATGCCTGCGATTTTCTTCCTTCTTTTCTTGCGTTGGTGTTGGCTTGGAGCCTCATCTGGTTTTGTGGCTGTCGATGACGCATGGGGTCGCTGGTGCACCTGCAGACGCGGTGCCTCTGGCTGTTTTTCCTGGTACAGGATCCCTGCGTCCTGCAGCAATCTGATTGAAGCTTCTATGTCACCTCTCCGGATATACAGGGCGCCCCACTTGCTCATGTCTTGGTTGGTATATGTTTCCTGAGCAATGGTTGTTTCGGAGCTGGTAGACGGCTGCAGCTGATCAAGTGGCGAAGCATGTTCACTTCTTCTTTGGTTCGGGTGCCGCTCTTCCTTATATACATGTCCGCGTCCGGCGGATGTGTGGCCTTGGCGATGGCTTACTATGAGACAGACCTAAATCCAAATTATCAATTGCTTTTTTGTTGAATTTGAAAAAGTACTATTATTTCATAATTTAATTATTTTTTTTTTTTTAAAACTTTGAGGTATATACATTTGATGTTATAGGAAACCTATTTATTGCTGATTTTTCCATCAAAATATTTACAATGTTATTGTGCTCTTGTTTTTATAACTAGCATAAAGCACTTTTCTCATCATAAGTCACCGAGCAAAACTGTATTTTAGGAAAATTCAATTATTAGGAAGGCAAAAAGAAAAAGAACAAATATTTCAGGAAGGCGTCCTGAGGATAAAAATGTTTAATAGGAACTTCTAACACGCAATAACATTTGGGGCAACGTTTTTGCAAGAAGTTATAATATGTACTACAGAACGTAATTAATGTGTTGCAATCAGGTATTGGAGACTGGACGACACGGAAAGTTTTTATCAGGTTCTCTTCTGTAGCCTAAGTTGGATGCCGTGATTTGACATTAACACCAGCGATTGTGTGTTGAACTCAACGGGTGTCTTGATCTTCGGTGTAGGCAGAATGCTGAACTTCGACAGCAGGTGTACAAGGCCGGCTTTAGTCTGCAGTAGTCCAAGCCGCATACCTGCAAAATTTATTTTGCTGTCACATAATATAAAATAACAAAATAAATAGAAAGCGGAAAAATTTATGCAAAGACATTGCTTGACATTTAAATTTCTTTTTTGATAAACACACCTTTTTGGTTTTACGCCTAAACTTCGAGGTCATTAGAGCCGAATAGGAACCTGGAGAAAGTAATTCGGTCACGAACTTTTGATAGAACCATCTCGGCATGCGGCTACACGGGTATTCGATCCTGGGCCTTCTCGAGAGCCAAGCCTGAGAGTTACCACTCACGAAATAGGCTCGGAAATGAATGTATATCCATCAAATATAGAATATCCCTAATGCCCTTTGACTGTGGATGCATACCTGTCTCTTAATCCTGATAGGAAAGATGTGGTAAACTAGTCTGTTTGCCACTCGATACACCGTGGGTGATTGGTAGCTCTAAATTGGAACAACAATACTCCTTTTTTTCTAGAAAACGATCTCCTTGAATTCTAGTTTATACAGGACTGTAAATTTACAGAATGGATTGATATGCTGTTTTAATGTTGTTGAGATTTCGATTAGGAATAACAATTTAATGTTGCTAATTATTCACTGGGTATGTGAAAATTAGTACCACATTACGTATGCTACTGTTCCACAGGAACTTTTAAAGTTACTCATCTTAAGCAGTTTGCATTTTGACTTTTTCCAATAATGCAGATGTTCTATTTCATAACTGACTGGAAAAATTCTTCGAGTATGTTTAATCATGTAGATCTGAATGTGAAGATTTCGGGAGAACTAAGTATTCTCTGAAGAAATTTAATACCACCATAATTTATTTCAAACGAAAGGAAAGAGAAAAGTGGAAATAACAAATAAGAAATCCATTACAGATTCTTCTATAGTCGGAATATGATTGATGCTGATGTTAACTCAAGAACATGCCATACGTAATTATTACATAATTGTAACGAGAAGAATAGTACTGAGACAATCTGCAAAGTAGTGGTAACCCCATATTTTATTGACTTTCATGATTACGCAGTTCAAAAGGATCGACACTGAACATTAAATGCGTAGAAAATGCGTGGAATTAATGATGTGAAAATAAGGATGTACGGACATATACGTCATACTGTACATAGTACATTAGTTTGAGCAAGAGTAAGGAACATCTTAAAGCAACATTCTTAGAAGTAAGTTAATATCTGAATAGGGTAAACAGAGACTCTACTTGAAACTTTGATGCTAAAAGACTGCTGCTACAAAAACCCAGAAAGTGAAAAATTGGAAAACGGATAGACAGTGAAAGTAAATGACTTTATAGGACAAATGGCGGTTGAGAAAGGGGAAAAATACGGGTAATGAAGACATTGTCTAGACATAAAATCGGAAAAAATGGGTGAAATTGTCGACTGTCAATGATCAAGATAGTAAAAAAGTTGCGGCTGAAGTTATTAATCAGAGTGTTATAATGGAAATTACGATTTAGCGGTACGTAAGATATTAAATATTTTTAAAGAATTAAAAGAAGCAGCACCAATATAGAAAATTCAGTGGATGAGATTCATTCAGAGCACTGCTACACCACTCACCTATGCAGATGCGTGGTCCCTCTCCGAAAGGCATGTATACGTAAGGATGTCTCTTGGCGTTCTCTTCCTCCGAGAACCTCTCGGGGTCGAAGCGCTCGGGGTCTGGGTAGTACTCGGGGTCGTGATGGATACCGTAAAGCGGTATTATCACAGCAGTTCCCTTATCGAGAACCACGTCGCTGTCCGGCACATGATACTTATCGCCGCATTCTCTGTTTAGAACGGGCACCACAGGATACTTTCGAAGCGTCTCTGAAACACGAAATAGCATGAATAATTTTCTTTTATTCTGTGATGATGCAGCTGTTAACCAGCTAATTATTTAAATTTGATACATATATACATAAATAAACAGATGATTACAATATTTTGAAGATGATTTTCAAAGCAACAAGTAATTAAATTGTCACGCCACAACCAAAAGTTGGTAGATCCTGTCACTCGAGGTGTGATGCAAAAGTGGAACTGAGTTTATTTCTTAGAGAACTCAGTGTGTGAGCAGTGACGCTCAGGTTTTCGGGAGGACCTGGGCCTGCCTTCCAGGTTTCAGTTATATATGGTTTCCCGAAATGAAATGGTTCCCTCAAAAGACCATGAATGAAGTTCTTCCGTTGCTGTCCCCAGTCTTTAGGCGCTTGCAATGACGTTAAAGAGCCGTAAAGCCGAATGAAGAAGAAAATGAAAAAAGAATCTTTTTTAATAACATTCATACTGTATCTATACTAATATTATAAATGCGAAAGTACTCCGTCTCTCTGTCTTTTTGTCTCTATTTCTGTTTCTTACTTTTTAAGGGCTAAACGGCTAATGAAATATGATAAGGAAATAGTATTTGCAATTGGGATGTCATACGATACTGTTTTCTTTGTAAATAATATATTCTGTCGTAAAATTTTGTAAACTAACTGAACAGTGATGGACAGAAGCATAGCAAGTCTAATTCTCTGTAATGCTACGGTGCAGAGTGGGCTGGTGACTCAATGGTCAGTAGTTTGATTCAAAAACTAATGGTTCTGGCCCCTGGTTCAAATCCTCGTTCCGTTGTTCGGATTCCGCGACAGAGAAGGTATGTGTGGCAAATCGATTTTTTTATTTTTTATTTTTTTATTTTTATTTTTTATTTTTTGCTTATGGTTTTACGCCTCCAGAATGTGAGGTCAGAGCGTTATCCGCTCACCTACCACGCTTGGTGACAAATCAAAACTGTGTCACGAAGGCGGTGAAATAATCCTTCGATACACAACAATGTCATAAGCTTTTAATTTTTTATGCTATACCGTTCGCTCAGGCTTTGTTTCTCTTGCAGTCAGTTTGTGTATGATCTGCACTAATAATATTATAAATTAATATATTTTTCTTGGGCTTCCAGCCGTGTTAATATATCATATTTGCGGGACGTTTCGAAGGCGTCCATCTCTGCCTCCATTCTCAACCAAATGTCAGTGTTTAACTGTTTGTTTATTCAGCCGCTGCTACGGAAACGGTGGTAAACAAAAACCAACACAACGCGATTACGTCATCCACTCTTCTGCTCGTTACCGGTGCGAAACTGTTTCAGCACTTTAATCGCCGGGTTCCAGGCCGCACTGAGTTGATAACCAGTGTCCCTGTTGACTAATAAATCAGTTAATCTTATTTCTACAGCCTCTGTAATAACGCTGGCCCAAAAATCTTTGACCCGGGCTAAAATGGTTGTTTTTTCAAATTCAAAAGTGTGACCTTCTTGCACACTATGTTCGGCCACCGCAGATTTTTCTTCTTGCCCAAGACGAACATTTCTGGCGTGCTCTACACATCGCTGCACAATGCATCGCTGCGTCTGTCCAATGAAGCCGCGGCCACATTCACATGGTATATAATATACACCAGGGGTTCGTAAACCTAGGTCATCTTTAATGCTGCCGACCAAGTTACTAATTTTAGTGGGTGGTCTATAAATTGTCTTGACTCCGTGTTGTGATAGCAGTCTACCTATTTTGAAACTTAGGGCACCCACAAACGGCAGAAACGCAAGGCCCTTGGTATCACTCTGATCTCTCCGTCGATTTTCCTTCTGCTTAAACGCACGAGTAATCTGTCCCTGATTATAACCATTATTTAAAAACGTTTTCCGGAGATAGTCCAATTCACCAGCCAGGCTATGTTTGTCACAAATCCTTTGAGCTCTGTATTAACTACCTTGGTACACAGAGCACAAAGGATTTGTGACAAACATAGCCTGGCTGGTGAATTGGACTATCTCCGGAAAACGTTTTTAAATAATGGTTATAATCAGGGACAGATTACTCGTGCGTTTAAGCAGAAGGAAAATCGACGGAGAGATCAGAGTGATACCAAGGGCCTTGCGTTTCTGCCGTTTGTGGGTGCCCTAAGTTTCAAAATAGGTAGACTGCTATCACAACAGGAGTCAAGACAATTTATAGACCACCCACTAAAATTAGTAACTTGGTCGGCAGCATTAAAGATGACCTAGGTTTACGAACCCCTGGTGTATATTATATACCATGTGAATGTGGCCGCGGCTTCATTGGACAGACGCAGCGATGCATTGTGCAGCGATGTGTAGAGCACGCCAGAAATGTTCGTCTTGGGCAAGAAGAAAAATCTGCGGTGGCCGAACATAGTGTGCAAGAAGGTCACACTTTTGAATTTGAAAAAACAACCATTTTAGCCCGGGTCAAAGATTTTTGGGCCAGCGTTATTACAGAGGCTGTAGAAATAAGATTAACTGATTTATTAGTCAACAGGGACACTGGTTATCAACTCAGTGCGGCCTGGAACCCGGCGATTAAAGTGCTGAAACAGTTTCGCACCGGTAACGAGCAGAAGAGCGGATGACGTAATCGCGTTGTGTTGGTTTTTGTTTACCACCGTTTCCGTAGCAGCGGCTGAATAAACAAACAGTTAAACACTGACATTTGGTTGAGAATGGAGGCAGAGATGGACGCCTTCGAAACGTCCCGCAAATATGATATATTAACACGGCTGGAAGCCCGAGAAAAATATATTAATATTCAACGCCGTGAAAAATTACAATCCTACAATATTATAAATGTTAAAGTTACACTGTCTCTTTTCCTATCTAGCTGAGAACCGGCAGCTAAAGTTATTAGAATCCAAGAATCTGAAATTAGAAAGTCCGTGGAAATGACACTGATTTTTGTTGATGCCAACAGAGTCATTCAAGCTCGGGCTACTAATTAGTGTATCGAGCTGAAGTTATCAGGGAAACCGCTGAGTGAAAATGTTGTCAGTTCGTTAGTGTTGATTAATCAATTTTACATCCCTACTCAATGACAACTTCTACCAGAATTAGATCAATTTAAAACTTCTAATAATTTTACCGTATAATTGCTAGCGTCTACTGTCCATCCATGATGTATGGACATATAGATGTTGCTGATGGCATCCGTTTACTCAATTTTGATTCTACAATGGATCGTTCGGAGACCTATGTGTTATTTGTGAAGTATCCCAAACATGAGCGTTCTAGTAGCTCAGTGGTTCCTGAGCTACAGTAAGACTCAAATGTTCAAAGTTTATCAAGTAAGATACATTAATGTAAATATGTAATATTTATTCTCTCAATAAAGATAATAGTGGTTTCCATAAAAAAAGTGATTAAGGCGCTTGCTTTCAAAATATTCGCTGCTCCGGTCCCGGGTTCGAATCCCGGCAGGCGCAGGAATTTTGAGAGTTGTGTTTGATCATATGAGCTACGCCAGGACGCTCCGTGGTTCGGATTCCACGTTAAACTGTAGGTCCCAGAGGAAAGGAACTGGCCGTCCTACCTCTGACACAATGGCTTAGTATGCCTCCTTCGGGAGGATCCAACCAACCTTCGGGTTGTGGACTAAGTTAAGTTTTAAGTTTTATTCCCAACGTAGGAAGTTAGTCTCTTACTGAAGTTACTCGCACGGACGATTTTACTTCTTTGTTTGCATTCACCATGAACACTACACCCTCAAAGAGAATGCCCTTTAGGATAATGTCTAGTATTCATTTAGCTTCAATCCGCTGCTTCTCCGCAATGGAATTAAACCCTATTGCATCTAACTGCAGTAAGCACTTCCATTTTGAGAAATCTGCAGCTAATAAAACAATAGAAGTAAAAAAAGTCTGTACATTAAAGATCTTTTTTTAAAAAAAAATTCTTGTGCCATTGATAGTTTGGTTCGGAGAAGAGATCAAATAATTTTTTTATTGTTTTTCTGCCTGTCTGCCTACCTATCTTTATGTTGTGCCGATTTTCACGAGGGATTAAAATATTTGACAAACCAGTGTCCCAGGAGTATAATGTGCATTGTTTCATTTTCCAGCGACGCGTCGCGACAGCGGGAAGGAGAAAAATAACGAAGCAAGTATCAGCAAATCTAATCCTTCAAAATTATTAATACGTTATTGTCTATTTGCACGGTGTCTGAATGCGGGCGAGTGAGTTAGTAGTGCCTCTGTGATCTGGTTTTGGAGTCAGTCTGTACATGTGAGTGAATGTTGACGTATGGTGGTTGATATCTGAATTCATGTCTTTCAGTGCATGTGTCAGAATCAGTTGATTACGTGGAACGGTGTAAGGTAAAGGTCGTGTGGTTTCAACGGCTGCTGCTGCTTCCGAAGGATTCGCGGAAGTAGTACTACGCACTCCCTGTACAACCTTCGGCACTAGAATGGATGTGACCGGGTCAGCGCCACGCTCCGGCAGTTCTTTACCTTCCCGCGGAGTTTCCTCCACGGTACTCATTGGATAGCAGGCTGAGTGGGCCTTGGGAGCCGTTGCGGACCTTCAGCTTTGAGAAAAAAATCCTCGTCTTCGTCGGGGATCGAAGGTGTCCTTGTCTGTATTAACAAAACGCTTACCTAAATAATGTGCTGGATGTGTTCTCTAGAAATAAATATCGAGTCAAAATGTTCATGTTATGAGCAGTCAAATTGCAAAATATTAAAGACTCCATGGGGCGGATGTTGAACTAGCGTCCATTAAATTTTAGGAGATAAGTCATTTGTCAGTTATAATTATGAGATTATATTACGAGGTTATACAGGGCGTTCGCCGGAAAACGCTACCCTCCCAGTCTGTTGCCGTCGGCAACTTGCTCGGTCAGTCGTGCCAGCAGTTTCCGCCACACGGCACCGTGAATCACCGCACTGTTTAACACCTCCGCTGCCCCAACAGTGCAGTGCAGTGACCCTTACATTGTTAAGAACGGTTTCTTTGCATTGTAGCTAGTTTGTGACTTCAGTCTCTTATTAATCAGTGTTGTGAATAAACGTTTCTTTGCGGTTTGGCTGGTTTGGGGCTTCATACTCTTCTAATCTGTACCTTGTTTGAGTGTGAGTAAAATTATGGTACGTTACAGTTTGCAACAAAGAATATTTCTCTACGATACATATGTGAAGAAGAAGTCGTTTAAAAAGTGTCGCAGTAAATTTCGTCGCGAATTTCCTGGCGCTTTACTGCCAGCTAAATCAACAATTCTGCGTCTGGTTAAAAAAGTAAGAGAAACGGGTTCATTTTTTAACAAAAAGAGACTGTCGGTCAACCGTATTCTCACAGAGGAGAAAATTGACGATATCGCTTTTCGACTAGAACAGTCACCCAAAAAATCATTAAGTCAGTTAGGGCAGCGTGTGTCTCGAAAAATGTTCAGAAGATGTGAAATGTGCATTACACAAGAGGGTCAACACTTCCAGCATCTTTTATAAGGTAAGCTAATGAATTACGTCACATTTAAATGCTTAGCACATACAAGTTTATGAAGCGTAATTATTATGAAATAGTCCGTGGCCGACGGTCGAACAATGCCGGAAGATGAGCGCTCGCTCGCCGGGAGCAGTTTCTTCCTTGTAGCGCTAACAGTGGGTTGCGTTTACCGGCGAACGCCCTGTATTTGTCAAAAGGCCTAAATATTGTGATGTCTCAACGGCGTATACATAAAATGTTAACAGGTAAATGCAATAATTAACACACACCCATCATTGCCATAATCTTACTTACTTAACATTCAATGATATTAAACAATGTTTATAGACATTAAATTGTGTATTTGTTGAATTACACGACACGAGTAGGTGTAGTTGCGGGTGGATTATCTTTATGGGTTAACCATCATGGGGTAACAGGGACAAGTCTTATTGGCGTAACAAGCGTCCGTGGGGCTTGTCGTGTGTGACAATACAGGTTTGTCACAGACTTGTGTCTCTGCCAGTGTCATTGGAGTGTATGAAAGTTCTGCGGTTATGATGTTAGAGGGATTTTCCAGTAGATGATCGGTAGTGAAAGCAGTATCAAGGTTTCGTCAAATTCGGCGGGGATTTCTAGATATTTTCTCCCACGTAAAATGTCTGACGCAATACGCTCAATCACTGTTTATAGTCTGTTCACGATAAGAAAATATTTTGGAAATAAAAATTTTCAGCACACCGGGAATTGTCCGCTATCCGCCAATCTTTAAAGATTAAATGGTTACGCAGTAAATGCGGAATACATACAGGCAAAAAAGATGAATGTTTCGAAACTGAAATTATGGTAGGATATCGGTACAGCAAATATGTTCATTAATTACAGTCTTTGCTGCAAATTGTTAAATATTAAGAAAAAAATGTTTCACTGAGATCAGGGTCAGTCTGCGTAATTAGCAGAAAAACTTGGTTATAGCTCAAATAAACATTGATGATGGCATTTATATCAGTTTACCTAGATGCTTTGTAATTGTGACTAACGCATCTGATAGGAGTGCTCGTAACAGGAAAAAACAATAATAAAAATACTAATAATGGCTCCACTAAGTTATGAACATGTCGGTTTGATTTTGCTACATTGAGATGTTTGATCGTATATTGATTCTTGGAGTGATACTGCAGATAAATGTTTGTAACACATTTCTGCATCTTCATCCTGAAACCAAAGATATTCCGCAGGTGCCAAATGATTGCTCCTTTTATTCCTAACACAACTAACTGACATGCAGAAAGAACATGCAATGAATGTGACCTTATCTGGATGTTGTGGATAATTTTTCCTCAATTGATGAAAATATTAATAAATAAATTACGCCAAAGCAATTGACTTTTTTGTATTTATTGGTCTCCCGTACGCGTTTCACTTCTTTTGCAGAATCATCTTCAGCGGGTTTTTTATTTTGTGGTCTATTGTATTTCTTTTAGCTCCATTCTCAGCATCAGTGCTTTTGCATTTTTGGTGGGCAAGAAGTGAAACGCGTACGGGAGACCAATAAATACAAAAAAGTCAATTGCTTAGGCGTAATTTATTTATTAATGTGACCTTTATTATACTTAAAATGCAACAATATAAAAGCATTAAAAATATACTCTCAAAACAGAAAGTAGGTAACTTTTTTTTTAAAAATAGCTTTACGTCTTTCAACAGCTAGGTCTTTAGAGACGGGAAAGGATGGGGACAAGGAATGGGAAGGAATTCGGCCATGGCCTTCTTAAGGAAGCATCCCGGTATTTGCCTGGAGTGATTTTGGAAACCATGGAAAACCCAAATCTGGATGCCCGGACGGGGATTCGAACCGCCGTCCTCCCGAATGCGAGGCCAGAACGGTATCCGTTACACCACCACGCTCGGTAAAGTAGGTAATTGTTACATCATGCATCATATACAACCGATTCGCAGCTTGACGATGGCTGTTTATCTTAGGTAATAAAAATGACTGTACAGAGGATTTAGAATTGGTGAACTAGAATGAAGATAAAGCGTGAAATATGATTAGACCTTTAGTGAGTTATGTTTTTGTTAATTGCTTTTTTAATCGCAATATCGAAGGCAACTGTTCGTTGATTTTGATTTGTTAATTTAATTAATAGTGTTTGGTATAATTTCCTGTGCAGGAATCTCCTAAAAATAATTTTTGTTCTGTGCTTACACAACGTGTATGTGTAGGTATTTTGTTTTAAATGAATATGCGTTCAGCAGATACAAGTCGCATTACTGAAATTCATATCCCTAATCAACAAGTTTTCGTCATTAAAAACGGGGTAGTGTGTATGTGGAAGGAAGGGGAGAGGTTGGGAGTTGAGGTGGTGTGACGTGATATTTGATAGGGAATGAAAATGTGAGGAAGTATGGTGGAATTTGGCGCATTTTATGTATGACCGTAATGAGCAATAACATCCGCGTCACCGGCAAACAGCAGCTAGCATATAAATACGAGCGTACCATACCCATTTAGGCCTTGGCTCTGACTAACTACCAAAAGTAATTGGACACCTGTCCAAAATCTTTGTCGGTGGTTGTCACACCATCAGAATCTCGTTTGGCCATCTCTTGCGGCTATAACACATAATGAGCAAAAATCAAGGACTCATTATATTTTGTTTAAGTAAAAGTAATGCGACGCGAAAGCAGAAATCTTCGGCAGATTCCAACCAGTCACCTATTCTATTAAATTATTACTATTACTCCGCGATTCACTAAAAGTGTGTGGCGGAGGGTGCATTGCACCTATCCGAAAGGGTAATAGTTTGAAAGGGATATACGGGATATGGCAGGAGGCGCCCATGGGCTATTGTGAGGAACCATCCAAGCATTCGCGTGGAGTGATCTGGGAAAACCGTGGAAAACCCAGATCAGGATGGCCGGAGAGCTTCATCGAAAGCTACTCCTGTCGGATTTTAAGTTTACTCGCCCGGTAAATCCTTTCTATTACATTCCCTAATCGCTCAAGGAAAAAATAAATACGGAAAAGAATCGGTTCTTGCACTGATTTCTCTTATCTTATTTTCACGGTCATTCCGTGATACGAATGTTGCTGGTAGCAATATTTTTTTGCTGTCATTACGAAATATGTCAGTCGTGAATTTTTCAATTAGCTTCTGTCGAGAGCAACGCCTTCGGTGTTCCAGGTCTTCCCAACCTAACTCCTTCAACATCGCACTTACGCTTTCCCTCCAACTATATATACCTGTCACGAATTGGGCGGCTCTTCTTCGGACCTTCTCTAATGCCTCCATTAACCCCTTTTGATGGGGACCCCATACAGAATAACAATATTCTAAGTGAGAATGCACTAGTGACTTATATGCAATCGATTTAACTTCCGGAATACGACGTAGGAATCGGAGAATACGATTTGCTTTCCAAATTACTGTACCTTCTCGAAATGCTAATTCCACAACAAATTATTACGATTTGTTACCCCTAGGTATTTAGCGGAATCTACCGTAATGACAGCACCATTAATTGTATATTCAGAGCTAAATGGTGTCACCTTTTTACTCACACACATGACTTGTCACTTTTTAGCGATTAACTACAACTGGCAGTATTTACACCACGCAATTATTTTCGTAATATCGTCTTGTAACAAAGTGCGGTTTTCCTGGGTTTTGATTTCACGAAAAATAATAGTATCATCGGCAAATAATTTTTTCATCCCCCTTATTATGTCACACAAATCATTAATGTACATGAGAAACAACTGAGGCCCTATCACGCTTCCCTGGGGAACCCCGGACCTCACCTCGGTAAGTGATGAACTCTCACCGTTGAGAACTACACACTGTGTTCTGCCCTTCAGAAAGTCTGCAACCCAGTCGCATATTTGTCTAGATATGCCGTAACCACGAAGTTTTGTAAGTAACCTAGTGTGAGGCACAGTGTCGAAAGCTTTTTTAAAAATCTAATAGAACTATATCAACCTGGGATTGCCCATCTATAATACGGCACAAGTCGTGAATTAAAAGTGCAAGTTGTGTTTCGCAGCATCGGCCTTTTCTGAATCCATGTTGATTTGGGTTTTAAAGCTCACCTTCATCCAAAAATCGCATGATTTTTGAATAGATGGTGTGTTCTAAAATCCTACAAAATATTGATGTTGACGAGATTGGCCTATAGTTTGATGATCATTAATATTCCCATTTTTAAACACTGGACTTACGATGACGGTCTTCTATTCGGCTGGTATTTTTCGTTGATCCAAGGAGGCGGTATATAATTTCATTAAATACGGTGCAATTTCCTTTGCGTATCTGGAGTAGAATCTTGTAGGAATACCGTCTGGTGTTCATAAGCAGTTTAGTTATTCCCTCGACATCAAGAACGAGATCACTCATAATTTTGTTGGTACGATTGGTAAATGTCGGAATCTCCTTCAAGTTTTCTGTCATGAACGTATATTATTCAAGATTTCTGCTTTATCTACGCTAGTTTCGGATAATTCCCCTTTTTCCTTAATCAGTGAGGGCATAACCTTGCGAGAGCCTCTTAATAATTTGACATGCGACCAGAACAATTTTCATGTGAAGCCTGCCATAAATAATTTCGACAGTCGTCAGGGGGTAGTTTCACACAGTACACAGGACGTTCCTATTCATTTGGCTAGCCTGCGTCAAGAAGCTAACAACGAGAGGCAGGTCGTTGTGCTGGATAGGGATAGTGACTTTGAAATGTGTGGAGGAAGAGATAGACGCAAAGGTTTGGCGCGGAGAGAAACGATTGGAGGGCATGAACCGGGAAAAATGTACAGATAAGAACGAGGTTTCAAACAACAGCAGCCAATGGGATTTTTTCACACTGTTTTCTGGTTTCTTCGGATCTTGGAGAGACGTGGAGATGAGGCAGTCCAGCGGTGGCTGGAACAGGGAGAGGTGGAGGCAGGTGCCGTTGAGGCATTGGTGCCTTCGGTGGATGATGTTAAGTACTGTAGGGTACTTGTGGCCGTAGTGAGTGTGTTGGCCACAACTCCACAGGGCCTGGGGTGCTTGTCTGTGGTGCCGAAACATACAGTGTGTCGCCGTGTCAGCGTAAAGCGTTGACAGGTTGAATTGTTTTGTTTGCGTTCCTGACCAGTACAGTGCGGCTACATTTCTACGTCGCACATTAATAGTGCAGCTATCTGATCGGTCTACAGTACAAGGTGCCATTGGGGACCATTGGTGACTTAGATCGCTACACTAGCAGCAGTGTCACATCAAATGATAATATACGACGTCTAATATTTCGTTTGCATTGTCTCAATTTCGATCGAACTGAACACGCCTTGGCAGGTAACCCTGCACAGATAAGAACTATTCTCAGTGGCTCTACCCTTTGTTTTATTAATGCAAATCTGAGGTTGGATGAGTGACGCCAAACGTTTTTTTATTATTTGCAAGATTATGTACTTTTTTCATGATTTGAGATAAGAAGATTTTGTATTTTTATTTTTTGATTCCTAATTTGTCATGTAACAAGGAAAATAAATGTTAAATTGTGAAACCTGAAAATTATACTCATTTTAATGTAAAAATGAAAGTTATCCCATTAAAGAAAAAGTAATATTTAACCATCATTAATATTTGCCACAACACTAATATATATATATATTTTTATTGACTATTTTAAACAGCAGCAAACCTGACTGTTTCCACTATTTCTAATGGTATTCGTCGCCACTTTTACTGCAACCATGCCATGAGTGAACAAATGGATACTAGCCGCTCCTAACGAACCCACATCTATAGTTGATCCAATTCATTCGAAAGATGTTTTATAATGTTGAGGTCGACGCTCAGGAGAACCAGTCCAATCAAGGCGCGGCGTATCTCTGCATAGTAGCTCCCGTTGACATTGTTATCCTG
The DNA here is from genome assembly GCA_031002005.1 of Vandiemenella viatica. Lineage (NCBI taxonomy): Eukaryota > Metazoa > Arthropoda > Insecta > Orthoptera > Morabidae > Vandiemenella > Vandiemenella viatica. Next base: position 2,871,563 of record JARYHS010013631.1, on the reverse strand, counting down.
GAGGTAAAATTGGCCAATTTCGTTAAAAAGCCACAATATTGGGAACATTTCAGTATCCCCTTATATAAAACGCTAATCTGGAGTCTGGATACGTCGTCTATAGCTACTACAGCTATTGGCCAGAGGATGGTCACGTGTCAGCCTTCACTCGCCAATCAACAACCACCATATTACATTCGTACCATCATCTTGCTTTTAGTTTATTTACAGATAGACGCAGAAATTCATGTAAGGAGAAGGATATTCAATATTTACGCTATTTGATCTGTATCAGTTAGACGCAGAAATTCATGCAAGGAGAAGGGGATGCAATATTTACACTATTTTATGGTCTCAGTTATAAGGACTTGGTTAAACAATAACCTAAGTTTTGGCAGACGGTAGGATACATTGAAGTTTATTAAAAACTCGAAGAAACTTAATACAAAATGTATTAGTCAAAAAATAACAGTTATCCGTTTTCGAAATTATACTCTCCGTCATCTAAAGTGAAATGCATTTATTTATTTTAAAATCCTTACCAAATACTCTGATAATCTAACCAAAGTAACGTATTCATATAATGACAGATATCATTAAAGATGACTTCTTCGTTTCTCCTTATAAGCTTTTCCATAATAAATTCCTACTACCATTATATATGATACACTTAGTTTTTGATACGTGTGTTAGCTATTAAATGGGATTTAAGATAACTTTTTTATCAGATTTAAATCATCAAGGATATGACTATTTACTGTATAAGCCATGTGACACTCGCAATTAAACAACGATATTATTGCCGCAAAATAGCCGTGAGAAGTGATATTAGAAAAACTGAGAGCAGGAAAAAAAAAATTAATGCAAGGGAATTATATGTCACAAAGTTACAATTAGTATGTTCGTTTAAATTTACATGTTGCTTTTTATTTATATACGACAACCAGATGCAGAAATTAATGTAAGGAGAAGGGTTTTCAATATTTATGCTATTTTATCTGGTATCAGTTGTAAGCTCTATGTTAAACCGTAACCTAAGAATTTTTTTGGCACACGATAAGAAACAATGAAGTTTATTAAAAACTCAGATAATTGTACATACGTAATCACGAAATGTATCAGTCAAATAAATAACAGTTATTCGTTTTCGAAGTTATAGTCTCCGTCATCTAATGTAAAATGCATTTATTTATTGTCAAATCCTAACCAAGTGCTGTGATAATCTAACCAGAGAAATATTAAATTAAATAATTAAAATTTTCCTTAGAAGCTTTTCCAGAATAAATTCCTACTACCATCACAGATGATACCCTTAGTATTTGATAAACGTGTTAGCTATTAAATGAGATTTAAGATAACCTTTTTATCAGCTCAATTCATAAATGGCAATTCTACAACGATATTCTTGCAGCCAAATAGTGGCTAGCAGAGATATTAGAGATTATTTACACAGTTTAACAAATACGCCTCCAAATTCTAAGACAAAGATTCCAAGAACTTGCTGTTAAGTTTCGAAAACTAGCGCAAAACTCACCAAACCCCTTAATAAAAGAGCTGCCGGAAACTAATAGGCAGTAAATTGACGTGGCTGTTAATAAATACGCAACCGCAAGATCTGTTATTGGTAAATTCCAAATCTCATTACGGCCTATGCTCAATTTTAATTTAATTAAAACTTTCGCTAATGTTGCTGCTTGATTAAAGTTTATTTATTACGGTTTATTTCATTTTTGCATATTTTACAGAACACTTTCGTTAGTGGTCTTTGTTAACGTTTATTTGTTTTTGGTGATATACTTTCCGTCATTTAAAGTAAAAAAAGTAAAGTAAATAAATCGTGATTACTGGAGATCGCGATTCCACAAGGAATTGCCGTGGTAAAACGCAAGACTCCTCTAGAACTACTTTCCGAAATACATTTAACTGTATTATGCCGGTCCGGGCTGTAATACAACCAAATTCCTGCTTAAAAATAATGGTACAGGCTGTATTAGAACGGAATTACTGCTTGAAAATAATATGTCTAGCGACTGACTACAGTAGTATAATGAAGTCATTACTGAATGATATTTTGGCGGAATCGCGATCTCCAGTAGACCCGATCGTTATTCATTTTTCCTTACAAACTTTTCCTGACTAAATTCCTACTACCACCATAGGTGATACCCATCATTATTCATATGAGGGTAATAGAAGCTATGACTTTCGAACGCAATATTAGTGGAGGTTGTGGTTAAGTTGACCAGAATCGCAACTGACACATTTTGTTACAGCATAATTCGCTCTGAAATGAGTTTTACAAACCAATTAAACTGCTTTCATAAGCGCCATGTTACTAAAGGTATTAATTAATGCGGGTGGAAGTAGCTCCATATTTAACGTGCTGAATTGTGCCTGGACCAGGAATAAAACTGTTATTACAAGGATAGCAAAAGTTTTTGGGAATCCTAATTTGATTTAATTTCATTGGTTCTTTACTTCCGGCGTCATTAATTCAGTAGAAGTTACTACTGTATGGCTATGTGAACTGCAAATGAAATATATAGAACATTGCATAATCAAGGCCATTAGCATTATGTAATATCAATTGTGTATAATTAACCAACTGCAAAAAAATGAACTGCCAGAATACTGCGTTCAAACCGTCTTTTTTGACGGGCTCGAAGCTAGTCTATAATGTTACAATAGGCCTGTGTGATCGCGTTACCATGGACGAACGCCAGCGGTCCTATGCCGAAGGGTGTGAAACAGCACCACTCCATCACTCCTCCTCCACCGAATTTCTTAGTAGGCAATATACCCTCCGACAGAAGCCATTCTCCAGGTGGACGCCAGACCCATTCACGTCTCTCGGACCGGAATAACATAAACCGCGACTCATCACTCCACAGAACCGATTTCTACTGCTCCAGTGTTTAGTTACGACGGTCCAAATACAACCCATGTCGCTGAGCTTTATTGATTGGAGTGATGTGGTGCTTATGTGCTGCTACTATTTCGAAATAACCATCTCGGTGTGTCTGTACGCATTGTTCGAATGCATACCGATACTCCTGTTGCTGCATAAAACGCCAGTCTGATGGAAGCCATGAATTGTGCCCTATTTTGGGTAATATTATGTTTTAGGGTACTGCGATGTCTGTCGATCAAAATTGGTCAGCTAGATCGTGCAGCACTATGCACATTTATCTTCCACTTACACAGTACGAATGCAACCGTTGATTTGCGACTATTAATCTTCACTGCAATCACCTGAGTAGAAAGCCCACTGAAATGGCAGCCCACAAAAACGATTTTATCGAAGTCCGACAACTCTGTACCTCGTACCATCTCCATGTCAACTGGTTTTACACTGGCCTGCAGCATATGGTGGCCACACAAGATAACTGTCGTCTCAATAAGCTATTTTCAAATGGGTCCAAATAATTTTTGATAGCGTAGTTATTGTTCTATAGTGTAATCAGACGATAAAATAAATTATTTAGTTCGTGCGGCTATGTAGCATGCCAATTGATAGTGGCATAGAAACCAGCCCGCATGGAGTGTAAATAATTCTTTTAACAGAAGCGTTTCTGTGGACACCCTAACTTACCAGATACTACTTTATGCAAGTAGGACATCTCGTTGACTGCCTCGTAGGTCACCTCTCCTCCATATTTCTGCAGCACAGTGTCGATCTCCTCCTGAACCTTACGCTGCATCTCCTGGTGAAGTGAAAGTTCAAGTAGCGCGAAGCTAGTGGTCGTCGAAGAAGTCTCGAAGCCAGCGAGGTAGAACACAAATGCCTGAGCTTCGACATCACCCATCGATAATTCTGTAAAGATAACAGAACACGTCTATTGAACACAGTTCTTAAGATTCGTTGAGGACTGAGAATCAATAAACAAAAGATAAAAATCCTGAATCATGCAACAGGAGGCGGATATTGTAACGGAAATCAACTAAGTTTTATTATCCTCAGGTATCTGGACTGTCAATAACAATGGGTGACGGGTGAACAACAGAGACGAGAAATAGAATAGCCGTAGCCAAAGAAAACGCTTTAAAAAAAGAGAGATTTGTATCAACAGCAGAAAGAATTTTGAGGCAACCTTCGGTTTGATTGCGTATATCTATGCATCTGAGTTTTACACTCTCTTTTTTTTTCTGCCGTAGTCTTTTGACTGCTTTGATGAAATCCTCCATCCCTTCCTATCCTGTGCTAACCTCTTCATTTCTACATACCCCTCACAGCCCACGTCCTCAATTATCTGCTTCATATATTCTAATCTCTGTCTACCTCTACAGTTCTTACCTTCGACTGTTCCCTCCACTAAAAAATTAACCAATCCAGCATGTCTCAAAATATAACCTACCAGCCTGTCTCTTCTTTCTGTAAGCTTATTCCATAACCCTCTTTTTTCACCCATCATTTCCAAAACTCATTCATTTCTTACTTTGTCTTAATTTTAGCATTCTTTTGTAGCACCACATTTCAAATGCTTCAATTTCCTTTATTTCCGGTATTCCTAAATTCGCTACCATAAAGTGCTGTGCTCCACACAAAGAGTTTTAAAAAGTTCTTTCTAATTCCTAGATCAATATTTGAAACTAAAATATTTCTCTTTTTCATGAAGGCTCTTTTTGCTAGTGCTATTCTGCTTTTGATTCTTATATAGTTTATGGAGTATTCTTCTGTCTCGATACTTTAGACCTGACTTCTTTAAAATTTTGAACATCTTGTCCCACCTAACATTATCAAAAGCTTTTTCTAAATCAAAAAATGCCATAAAAGAATCTTTGTTTTTCTTGATCCGCCCTTCAAGTATTAATCTTAAGGACAGAATTGCTTCCCATGTACCACGATTTTTCCTAAACCCAAACTGATCTTCACCTACTTTCTCTTCTACTAACCTTTCCATCCTTCTGTATAACATTCTAGTCAGTAATTTTGAGGCATGTGATGTTAGACTAATGGTGCGACAATTCTAACATTTGTCGGCTTGTGCTTTCTTTGGAAGTATGAAGATGATATTTTTGTTAAAATCAGTTGGAATTTCTCCTGTTTCATAACTTTTTGATATCAGCTTGAATAATCTATCGATTCCTTCCTCTCCTAGAGATTTAAGAAGTTCTGCAGGGATCTCATCAATTCCAACTGTCTTATTTGCTTTCAAGTCATTCAGAGCTTTATTAAATTCTGTCATCAAAACAGGATCACCTAAGTCATCAATGTCGACATCGCCTTCCTTTTCCAATGCACTATTGTTCAAGTCGTCCCCATCATGCAGTTTCTCAATGTATTCCTTCCATCCGTTAGCTCTATCTTCTGAGCTTAAAAGAGGTTTCCTATCGGCAGCTTTAATGTTCATGCCCCTTTTCTTCATTTCTCCATAATTCTGTTTGATATTTCTATATGCAACATCTACTTTACCTACGACCATTTCGTTTCCTACTTCTTCACACTTTTCTAGTAACCATTTTTCTTTTGCTATTTTGCATTTCCTATTTATTTGATTGCTAAACTGCCTGTACTGCTCTCTTCCTGCTTCATCCTGAGCATTTTTGTACCTTCTCCTCTGATCCATCAGCTCCAAAATTTCTTCTGTGATCCAAGGTTTTCGGGCAGCTTGTTCCCTAAAGCCTAATGTTTCTTTACCAACTTTCATTATTTCGGTCTTTAATGCATATATTCGTCCTCGGTTGAGCTCCTTTCAAAGTTACTTCTTAGACCTAAATCTACTATTTCAGCAAATTTTTCTCTCGTGCTAGATTGTTTTAGTTTGTTCCCTTCCAGTCTGTTCTGCTTATACTGCTTCCTTATTCGCTTAAATTTCAGCCTGCACTTCATTATTATCAAATTATGGTCAGTGTCTATGTCTGCTCCTGGGTATGCTTTACAGTCTAGAACTTGATTCCTGAATCGCTGTTTGACCGTGATATAATCTAGCTGATATCTGCCTGTATCTCCTGGACGTTTCCAGGTGTATATTCTTCTTGCATGATTTTTAAACAGTGTGTTTGCCACTACTAGCTTATATCTTTCACAAAATTCTAACAACCTGCTTCCTCGCTCATTTCTTTCTCCTAGACCAAAACTTCCTACAGTATTCCCCTCTTTTCCTTCTCCCACTATTGCATTCCAATCACCCATGAATATTAGATTTTCCTCCCCCTTCACATATTGGATTAATTCTTCAATTTCAGCTTATATTTTTTCTATATCTTCATCATCTTCCTGTGACGTTGGCATATTTACTTTTACTAAAGTGGTTGGGACGGGCTTAGTTTCTAACCTCATCAAAATAATCCTGTCACTAAACTGTTCATAATAACTCACCCGTTTCCCTATTTTCTTGTTCATCACAAATCCTACACCAGTGACTCCATTGACAGCTTGTGTGCTAATTATCCTGTGTTCCCCAGACCAGAAATCCTGTGCGTCCTTCCATTTAACCTCACTTATCCCAACAACATCTAACTTAAGTTGTTCCATCTCCCTTTTTAAGTTTTCTAACCTACCTGCCCTATTCAGACATCTAACATTCCACGCTCCGACTCGTAGAATGTTTCTATCCATTCTGATGACTCCTCCCTGAGCAGTCCCCACCCGGAGATCCGATTGGGGGACTATTTTACCTCCGGAATATTTTACCTAGGAAGAAGCCATCATGATGTATGTAATTTGAGAGGATTACATGTCTTCGGGATACCCTTTGGGTCTTTAATGCAGTGGTTTTCCGTTGCCTTCTGCATCCCCATGCCGTTGATTATTTCTGATTCATCCTCCATTAGGGGCGTTTCCAACCCCAAGGGTAAGAGGGTGCCCTGAACCGCTCCCCGCTCTTCCGCCCTCCTTTCGGAGGCTGTTGGCATGCAGTGGGTGATTCCTTATACCGGGAATCTTTCAGTCGCCAGAACCTCGTCCGTTCTAACAGGGTGCACCACGTGAAGGAGAGGTTGACATTTGGTTGGAAAAGGCTAGTATAGCCTCTCCCAAACCCTTACAACCAACTTACACTCTAAGAAAAGCTAATAATAATAATAATAATTATAGTAAAGAAATGCTTGGGGCGTTTGAGATATTGCGTCATAGGCGAATGATTAAGATTCCATTGACAGACAGAGTAGGAGGTACAGTCAAGAATAAACGGTGATAAGGCGACCCTGAAGAGCATTGAGTAAAGGAGAAGTCTTGTGGGTGTGTGTTCATCCCGCTGCTCAATTTGGGTCACCACTTTGCTCTAGAGTTCTATGGCATGTCGACACAGAAGACGGAAACCTGGGTGACATCAGCCAAGGAAGGAAGAAATTATGAGGATATTGCTTGCCCAACAACCTTCGGATTGATGAGTAAGACGAACGCTTGCTTTTATGCCCGGACGACAAGCAAAGCTTCTTTTTAAACAAAACACTTAGTTCTTTTAACTATGTGTCTTAAATTTAGATATGCAATGATTTAAAAAAAGCGAATTAAATCTACCAGTGATAGAATATGATTGTAATATGATTGAATATGATGAAAGTTAATAATAAAAACAGTTGTTAGAAGACGGATTTTTATTCAAAAGTATGATTGGCGTATTTAAGAGATAATACAATAAGGCAATTTGGATCCATGTTATTCGTTAAAATAATAAGCGCTAGGAGTTCACGAGATACAGAATCACGCCTATTAAAATAAATGTAAATTAGAGAAAGAAATTTTCTTCTGTGCCTGAAATTAATTAAAATTGTTTAAGCCTTATTTTTGATTAGTTTGTACGTTCACCCTAAAGTTATATTAAAAACAACATTTGTTTTTGTATTAGAGAAACGAGTGGTTTTTCCAATGGACAGGAGACTCGGATGTGTTTGAATGCTCTTTATCATTACTGAATAGCACAGCCTAATTATGACTAATGTCTGTATTAGTGTTTAGAATGAAGTGTTAAAAATACAATAATAGTCTTGGACCCCCGCTGTTTTTAGACTCGGGGGGAATAGAAGCCTTATCCATTCACGAAATGAGGTTGAATTTCGTTTCACATTGAGTTTTATACGAGAGTACACTTCTTCCTTTAGAAATGACATAGTAATGTGCACTCACTCCAGTTGTCGGCTGCCTCCTTTGATTCTTTGTCATCGTCGAGAGCCCCTTGTTCTTGAGCTGTATGAGCAGCTGCATGAAGTCCTTCCGGGAAACATCGTTCTTCTCACGATACTCAACTGTCTGCCTCACCACGCGAGAGAAGTAGTCGAGAACGCTTCCTCTGCCATCTGACATTCCAAAATGCCTACGTCCCGTACAGAAACAGAAGTTACAAGTTATTGTTTACAGGCAGTACTTTTCTAAATACAACTACCAAAACTTATTTTAGCAGATTGTATTACTTAAGATGTTTGTCCAGCCAGGGCCACGCCATAGCTAACAGGAGCTGTAATCCACCCCTTAGCGTGGGTTTGAAGAACTCCCGTCCCCAATGTCTGAACTCGGTGTCCGGATCTCGCTGACTGTGGCACTCGAGGCCAAAGGCGACATTGGCGATGATGTCAGTGGTGAAACAGGCAGCGACATCTCTCATCTCTATCGCCCACCTCGCTGCGACTTCTCTTCCATCACTTCGGCCATCTCGCGCCCACACGCATTGATCGCCTGCAACAAATGTAGGAAATACATAATGGGCCTGTGCTAATTATTTCATTTTTATGATGTTTGCTCTACAAAGTATGTTAACACCCCAGAAATTCGGATTTGATTCTTTGTAATCTCAGAAATCTGTGATAAACATTGATTACCGATCACACTGGAGAAACATGACACTGTGAGACTACCGACAATCAACAAAACGTACAATTTCATGTTTACAAAAAAGGAATACACATACTATCTATGACTACAAAACTAAAACCGAGAATATTGATTCCAGAAAAACTCAAAAGCGAATGCGCATGTTTCGATGGGGTTTTCATCGTTTTAAAGATTAGAATCTCAACAGAATTGTGTGGAATGTCTTATGCTTCAACGTAACATAACGCCGGTGCAGTAAGCGAAAATCTGAACATTTTGCGTGAAACAGCAAAGATGAAGTACTAACCAGATGCATACGTCATGCTTCGTAAGAAATTATAGTGATATTATCGCATATAATATTTCCTCCCTTAAAAATTGAGTTTAAGTCTTTAAACCCCGTAGACCGCCGTATGGAATGCGAAGTGGAAAATACGTAAATTAATTTTAATAATGTAATGGAAATAACCTTCTGATATGTTCTTTGTTTCTTGAAGTTTTTATCTCACGCTGTACAGCTATGTTTAAAATGGAAATTATATTCGCTGTTAATACTAAGTAATAAAAATTTAGTGGATTTGAACATGAAAGTGAACTTTCTTAAAACCTTTTAGTGTAGGAATTTCCGGTATTTTTATAATTTATTGTTGAACTATTTTGTCTGTACCACATTTCCCGAGAAGATTCATCGTTTCTATTGCTGCACTAACCGCCGTGGTTATTTTGATGAAACTTGGTACACATGTTCCTATAGGATGGCTGAAACTGTTTCATAAATAACCTGCTACATCGGAGGTTAGTTATTTAAATACATACAGAAAATGGAGGAACTGACATGAAATTTGATTCACAAGTAGCGTTGCCAGGTGTCCCGATTTGCGATTTACCCTTGATCGGTACGTCAAATGTCCCGATTGTTTAACCAGATAATAATGAAATTACTTGTCACACGTCGAGACTCATCACCCCCAACCAGCAGTGCCTTTCACGGCTTTATGGTACAACAGACCCTACTAACCTCGAGCGTGGTAATTGTTCACGTTCGAGCGCTAGTGTCAGTGACAGGCCTCAAAGATGATATCCTTTCCATCTCTCGGAGGAAGTACGCTCTTTCTTTCCGATGTTGTGTATTGTTTATGTCCACAGCGCTCGTGTTGTCCCATTCCCTCTCTTCCCGCACATGTTCTCATGATCTCGCTCTTGCTGGAGACACGATCGCACTTTTAACTAATTCATTCATCATTCGTCCACTCACTGATTGAATTCACTTGAGTTTCGTACGCAGTGCGGTTTTAATTAGTCAATCCAGGAGATATAAGCGTTTCAGTAAAGGTAATTGTTAGAACTATTTATACAGTAAATTCCTCCACATATACGAAGTCTGTTCACGTGGTTTTAATTCCCAATCGTTGACCGTCCCTAAGGCAACAAAGACAACGTGGTTTTAAGATTCACCTCGCTCCTGAGAATCTGTGGTTTAGTATTGAGGTAGAGATTTTATTCTCTTTGGTTTAGTAATATGTATATGCCTGCATGCTTATACGAGCGTGAGTCAAATGAAAACCATAAATATTTTTTTAAATATTATTTGTTGTGCAGAAGTATCACTTTTCAACATAATCTCCCCCACGCTCAATGCAAGTCCTTCAGCTCTTACAAAGTGCATAAATTCCTTTACAAAAAAATTCTTTTGGTAGTCCGCGCAATCACTTATGCACCACGTGGCGTTCTTCTTCATTGGAACGGAACTTCTTTCCTCCCATTGTTTCTTTGAGTGGTCCAAACAAATGGAAATCACTTCATGGAGGAAGGAAATATATGGAGAAGTGACGTTAAATTGGCTAGGCTGGCCGTCCAGTGGACGCGTATTCGCGCGAATACGCTTGTATTCGCGCGAACCATGTTGGCGCGAACACACCCCGTCCACTGAAAGCAGATTCGCGCGATCCTGTCGCCAGTTCTCTGTTGTTGTTTTTAATTTAATTTAATTGCAATGGAGCACAGGCTCCAGTGGCAATTTCCCTACACACCCATCTTCCCTCTATCCTGCACCCACCTACATTTGCCCTCTACAAATTTTATCTTTAAATTCCTTCAAAGTTTTCGGTAAATTATTAATCATTTCTCTTGGTAACTCATTCCAATCCCTGACACCCTTACCTAAAAAAGATAATCTTCCCACACCCTTGTGCCTGAAATCGAGTGCCAGCTTGTGGTCATGGTCATCTTTTCCCTTCCATCCGCTACTTTTCATACCTATTGCAATATCTTTCCAGGCCTCATCACCAGTATATGCCCTGTACACTCCCATGACCCTCCTCATCCTCCTCCTGTCTTGCAATGAATCCCATTCCAGCTCCTTTATCATATCCGTCACTGATTGCATTCTGCAATAATTTCCAGAAACAAATCTAGCAGCCCTTTTTTACCTTCTACAACTCCTGTATTTGATACGTAAAATGAGGGTCCCATACTACACTACCATATTCGAGCAATGGTCTGACCAAAGTTTTGTAACCCAATTCCTTGACTTCTCTCGTACATCCCCTCATAACTCTCTCCAACAAGTGCAGAACTTTGAAACCTTTTCCTATCACCTGTCCTATGTGTCCTGCCCAGTTAAGTTTGTAATCAAAAGTAATTCCAAGATATTTGCATTTCAAGTCTTCAGCAAGCAATTCTTTCCCCACCTTATATTCATAATTAACCTTTTGTTTTTTATTTGTGTATCTAATAAGCTGACTCTTCCTTGCATTTATCTTCATTCCATGTTTACCAACCCAATTAGATATCCTGTCCAGATCACCCTGCAACTGTTTACAATCCTCTATCGTTTGATTCTTTTATACAGCATTATGTCATCTGCAAACAATCTAATTTCAGATAGTAAACAATCAACACAATTATTCATTAGAATAATGAATAGCAATGGTCCCAATACGCTACCCTGTGGCACACCCATTTTTACTTCCACTTCTTTTGATACTACATTTCCTACCCTAACTTTCTGTTTTCTACCTATTAAAAATTCTTCTACCCAGCAAATGACTTTCTTATCCACTCCAATGGTTTTACTAAGGTAAAAACCATTGGAGTGGATAAGAAAGTCATTTGCTGGGTAGAAGAATTTTTAATAGGTAGAAAACAGAAAGTTAGGGTAGGAAATGTAGTATCAAAAGAAGTGGAAGTAAAAATGGGTGTGCCACAGGGTAGCGTATTGGGACCATTGCTATTCATTATTCTAATGAATAATTGTGTTGATTGTTTACTATCTGAAATTAGATTGTTTGCAGATGACATAATGCTGTATAAAAGAATCAAAACGATAGAGGATTGTAAACAGTTGCAGGGTGATCTGGACAGGATATCTAATTGGGTTGGTAAACATGGAATGAAGATAAATGCAAGGAAGAGTCAGCTTATTAGATACACAAATAAAAAACAAAAGGTTAATTATGAAAAAAAGGTGGGGAAAGAATTGCTTGCTGAAGACTTGAAATGCAAATATCTTGGAATTACTTTTGATTACAAACTTAACTGGGCAGGACACATAGGACAGGTGATAGGAAAAGGTTTCAAAGTTCTGCACTTGTTGGAGAGAGTTATGAGGGGATGTACGAGAGAAGTCAAGGAAGAACAGTAACAATGCCTTTCTCTAAATTGCTGGAATTATACGCATTGGAATCAACAATTCTAGCAAAAAGAAGAACTGCAGAAAGAGGATAGGAATGGAAGAGTAATATTTTTGATAAAAGAAAGGAGTTTTCCATTTGGTTGAATTAGGGCCGCTGTTTTGAGACCGCCTTTTCCGGATTTTTCTTCCAGATATTTTTTTAATTCTCTTCTAAAAGTTTCCCTCAACCCTTTCCATTTCTTCTTAATGTCAGCGACTATAACAAAAGAAATAAGAACAAAAACTCCTTAGTACATACTTGTTTAGTTTTTTTTAATGGAGAAAGAATAATATACGTCCTAGGACGGCTAAATTTTGAGGCTCACATCTTCTCTTCGGCGAAACACTCAGTAAAGATCAGTGTAAAATAAAGAGATGAAAAACATTTAAAAAAATAGTAAATTGTAATACATTGAGAGAAATATATGTACACAACTGTAATAAGGACACATGTTATCAAAATCTGAAACTTCATTTTTATTAATTAAAAAAAACTTATGTTTCAGTTTACTTATCGTCGTCGTTAACTATTTAACTTTCTATTAAAATATAGTTATAAAGAGAAAAACAAATTATCGATTGTAAATCTACACGATTATTCCATCAATGTTGTGTGTTTTAATGTATGAAAGTGTTTTAAATGAACTGAATGACTGTTGTATTAAAAGCAGTACAGTGGAAGGAATATTGGTTACAGGAATGCAATTAAGAATATTATACGACCTATGATGTTATGACTAAGAATTTGAATGTTTGAAAGCGTTTTATTTTGTAAATATGCTGCTGAATGCTTGTTTATGTTTTCACTTAAAACGTTTACAGACGATTTCCAGTAATTTTTGTTTTTGTGTGATTTGTATTGTTTCCGTAATTGTTGCCAGGAAGTTTCTATTTAATCATCTAATACCAAGAATAATTCTACTTAAAAAAAAATTTATTGCATGAAATCTAAGGAAGTATAAAGGAATAAAGGATAAATCGGGCATTAAAAAGAGTGGCTTAATATTAATTATTTATATGAGGCAAAAGTTGGCAGACCTAACGAGTGGCAAGAAGAAGTAACTTGCAGTGTTTGTGAAGAGGCTAATCAGCTGTTGCAGTTCGTGAGTCGCAGGCTACAGGACACGCCCAGCAGTGACGTCGCAAGAGGCTCGACCACAGCGCCACAGCCAGGTCGCTACGCGAGACGTCCAGTGGTGGGGGAAGCAGCGGCCATCGCCAGTCACCTGCAGTTCCAACAACACATTCGCCGCCAGGCGGCGCGGGGGAGCAGATCTACGTTCATTGCAACTGGTGAGTCAAGGATCAATTATCTTAAATGGCACAAGATAGAGCAGATGTCCAAATTCCAACCACAGTTCAAGACGCGGTTCAAAATTTAAATCAGAGGATGGACGACCTAACTGTACAAACTAGAATTGATAGAGCGGAACTTAAAGATTTGCAATTGATCAGTACACTTTTAACTCCAGGCACTACCTTTTCCGGTAAACCCGAGGAGAATATAAATGATTTTGTAAGCCGTCTAAATAATGTTTTTTCAATGTTCGACTTGTCAACAGAAATTAAACTCAAAATATTGAAGAGCAGACTTTTTGGCATGGCTTATCAGCACATGAGATATGATTTAAATTGTAAAATGTCAGTCACATATGAAGGATTGGTTCAGAACTGTTTAAACGTTTTGAACCGAGGGTAAGCGCCACTTATTATCGCGAAAAATTGCGTAGCACCAAGAGGAGGCCTAATGAATCACTAGACGATTTTGCTGACAGATTACGCGTAATAAATGCGCAAACTTTTGAATTAACTGGAGATGAAAAACACGATGAGGCAGTCCTATTCGAGAGTGATATGCGATTATTAGAAACTTTGTTGGCAGGAATAAGCCCAGATCTGAACCAAGAGATAGCATTGCGTCGTCCTAAAACGTTTTCAGAGGCTTTGGAAATTGGGACGTTAATTGAACAAGTTAAAGGCAAAATTGGCTCAGAGAACAGGTCCAGACAGGTTCAGAATGTCTTTTATGCGCGGAAAACCATTAGCTGTTATTTATGTGGAAAGTTTGGACATCGCAAAGCAGAATGTTACCAAAATCCTGAGAGGAAAAGTTCGAGGTGGAGTAACCAGCGCTCTGTTGCATTCTCAAATCAAAAAGGTAAGTGCAAAAGCCAGTGTAGTCATTGTGGTGGAAGATACGGGAGTCCAGTCTGGCGGTGACAACTTTTCAAGAGGTGGTAGTAATTATAGTAAAAATGGTATGAAAAACGGGGCACAAAGGACCAGCAAACAGGTAAGGAAAGTGCAGATATCAAAGTATCACGAGACCAGCCGGAAAACTAATACCAGGCAGCAATGCCGTGGAAAAACGTACCTGCAGTAACGAAACAGGTCATTCCAAGGGGAAATGATAACAATTTATCTATAGAAGCCTATTATCAGGGAAAAAATTGTAACGTACTTTTAGATTCTGGGGCGGACGTGAATTTATTATGGGTTGGCATTTGCGGGAGAGAAGGGTTAACTCCCCCGATTGTAAAATTAAAGGGCTAAATAATGCTGAAGAAATTAAAGTACTGGGTATGAAAAAAGTAATGTTAATCATAGGTGGATGTGAATTTGAAGTAAAGGTTTACGTGGTACCATATTTGGGTGCACAATTCACTGGGATCCTGGGATTAGAATTCCTAAGGGACTATGAAGCAATTTTGGATTTTAAAAATAGTTCTATCGAGTTAAGGAACCGCCAGGGTGGAAGCTTGCTGTTAGAACTCAAAGGCTCATATAAATGTCCAATGGAGGAGCCTAACGTTACTCCTCCTGCAACACGGGCATATACAGTCATAAGGTCCAATTCTGCTGTCTCAATTCCAGAATCCTCAGGTAAGTTGCTGCAACTTCCATTATCTCAGGAGATGGGGGCTGCAGTTGGTTCGGTAGTTATGATCGAACCTCTTAAAGTAAACGAATTTTTGGATCATAGGAGAGTCTATGTCAAAAGGGCAATTGCATGCATAACGAAGTTAATGGGAGGAAGTATGTTCCAGTTAGTATAGATAATTTTGGGGAAAGCCCAATTGATATTCCAAAGAATTGTGAGATAGCTGAAGTATCCATGCTAAGTGACGAATTTGAGTGTCTCGAGGTACCTCATTCAAATGAGGGGAGTAATAGCGAATTAACAAAGCAAGTAAGAGTCAGTGTGGCAGAACCAGTACTAGATTTCAGCACTAAGGTAAATCATTTACCAGTAGATCAGAGAGAGCGTTTAGAGTCATTATTGTGCGAATATAAAGATTTGTTTGTACCCAAAAAGGCTGCATCCAGCTCACATCCTGTAGAACACAGGATAATAACTGGTGATGCTATGCCAGTCAAAAGCCGTCCCTATCGAACCCCATATCATCAAAGAGAAATTCTGGATAAATTCATAGACCAACAATTAAAGGATGGAGTAATCCAACCCTCATCATCCCCCTGGGGAAGTCCAGCGATATTAGTAAAGAAGAAAGGTGTTAATGGCGAACAAAATTACCGGTTTTGTGTGGACTACCGAAAATTGAATAGTGTAACGCAGCCAGACAATTACCCCCTCCCCAACCCCGCGGAAACCATTGATTACCTCTCTAACTGTAAATACTTTAGTACTCTTGATTTAAAGTCAGGCTTTCACCAGATAGACATGGCGAAGATAGACATCCCCAAAACCGCTTTTGTGTACCAAACGGTTTATGGGAATACAGAAAGTTGCCTTTTGGCTTAAGGAACGCTTCAGCCACATTCAGAGATATCTAGATTCACTTTTACGAGGTTTAACCCCCCAAAAGTGCTGTGTATATGTGGATGATGTCCTAATTCACAGCAGAAGTTTTGACGAGCATCTTACCATTTAAGGGAAGTGTTCCAGCGTTTTCACAAAGCAAACTTAACGCTATCATTTGAAAAGTGTCGCTTCGCAACAGACGAAATAGAATACTTGGGTCATGTCATTTCTAAGGAAGGGGTGAGACCGCATCCAAGACTGGTATCCGCAGTCAGGGAATTTCCAACACCTACCAAAATAAAGGAATTACAATCTTTCCTGGGTCTATCAAATTACTACCGAAATTTATCAAGGGCTACGCAGAGATTGCCAGACCCTTGACAAAATTGTTATTGAAGGGTGCCAAATTCGAATGGACCAAAGAGTGTGAGGAGGCCATGCAGACTTTAAAAAATATCCTCACAACTAGACCATTATTGCATTTCCCAGATTTTTCAGCCCGTTTCACCCTCATCTGTGATTGCTCTGAAATTGCAGCGGGTTGTGTCTTGGCACAAGTAATTGAAAACACAGAAAGACCAATAGCTTACGCTTCCAGGCAATTAAGTCCAGCCCAGTGTAAATACTCGGCTTCGAAAGGGAACTTCTGAGTGTGGTATGGGGAATAAAACATTTCAGGCCATACCTTTGGGGTAGACAATTTGACCTGTGGACTGACCACGCAGCGTTAAAGTGGATGAAGAACCTAAAGGATCCCAGCAGTAGACTAACTCGTTGGGCATTGCTATTATCAGAATATGACTTTAATATTATAGTGAAACGTGGTCGGGAAATATCCCATGCGGACGGTTTGAGCCGGAAAGTTAGGGCAATCGAAAAAGAAGAAACGCCCACGTTAGCGCAACTGCCTCTGGAACAATCAAAGGACGAAGAATGCTTGCGTTGGCGAACGCGACCTTTGTTTGTGCAGCGCGGCGATGTATTGCTCAGGCTGACCAAGCAAGGGGAACGTATTGTGGTTCCGCGATCACTGCGTGAAACAGTCTGAAATTACATCACGACTCCTTTTATGGATGCCATTCAGGCTATAAGAATACCAACCTTTTAATTGCGAAGGCGTATTGGTGGCCTTCTAGGAGACAGGACACGAGGGATTATGTAAAGAGTTGTCTTACGTGTTGTAAGCGCGCAGGAGAAACAAGGAACAAGGAGAGGTTACAACCTCTTCCTGAAACCTGTAAGCCTTTCGAAAGAATTCACCTCGATGTAGTAGGCCCGTTTCCTAGATCCGAGGATGGTCATGCCTTTATATTAACAATCATTGACGCGTTTTCCCGATACCTTGTTATGGTCCCAATGGTCAATCAAAAGACGGAGAGTATCGCAAAGGCATTCGTTACGAAATGGGTATTAATTCATGGTGTACCTGAAATTTTGGTGACAGATAAGGGCCAACCTTTCCTATCTGAATTGTTTACCCAAGTATGTAAATTATTAGGAATAGAGAAGCTAAATACCAGTAGTAGACATCCACAGTCGAATGGCCTCGCGGAACGCTCGCATCGTACTATAATTAAAGCTCTGAGCTGCTATATGCATAAGTCTCAGAAAAATTGGACCACAATCTTACCCTATATCGTCAGTGCATATAACTGTCGAGTCCATTCTTCTACCAATAAAACGCCTTACGAAATACTTTACGGCAAGGAGATGAATTCACCTTTTGCAGTATTCCCCTTGTCGAAAGAAATAGTCAATCCGGAAGTGAGAAGCTTAGCCCATAAATTACGGCGGATCTGGAGCAGTGTGCGAAAGATGAACGCAAAAACTTTTGCGCGGCAGGCGAGACAGTACGACAAAAATGCAAAGCCGCAAGATTTGGCGGTAGGTTCTTTCGTACTTTTAAACAAGCCTTATAGGAAGCGCGGAACATCTTCGAAATTTCACATATCTTGGGATGGGCCATACGAAATAATAAATAATTATGGTGTAAATGTGCGAATTCGACTTCCCGATAGAGACTTGACTGTGCACAAGAATCGAGTAAAGCCATACATTTGGAGAGGAATCCCTCCTAGGTCTCAGACGTCGACGACGGACACAACGGGAGACATGAACGCAGGACCACCAGGTAATCGATTCAGTGTAAAGCAGCATACGCAGCACAGACAGGAGGTGCCGTACCAATTGCGGAGTCGACCAAACAGCACGGTAAGAAATGATACATCACCTAATAAGCCAGAAGCAAAACAACGAAAGACGAGACGAGAAACCTCGGATGGGGTAAATCCTGGTCATTCATATGATCTTAGAAATAAAGGGGTAAATAAGCGTAAACCATAGGTTAGTTCGTAGCATAAATAGCAGTGCCGAGGAAATTGTGTAACTGTGAAATTGCAAGTCAATAACTTCCATAGTAGTGAGTTTGTAAATTCTTACATAAGCGATGGTTGATGCAGAATATTGTGTGTTGTTGCCCAGAATGAAATTGTATCAAGTTATGTTGATCCTTGCTCAAGCAGTTTGCACTGCAATGTCATGCCAAGTCAGCGCACAGGTGTAGCTGTTTACTGACCACACCTAACACGACAGTTGTGTACTGCTGTTTATGTTGTCCTACAGGCAGCGTTGCGTCACGGGTTGCTGACCGGGCGGCGCAGAGGTGTTGACGCAAGCAGCACGACCTGATTTTCAGCAGCGAGCCCAGGCATCGCTGTGCTGTGCACTTAAGTACCGGACAATTTTAATTTTTGTGTTTTTTTTGTGTGTAATACGATTGGCAAAACTATTAGAGAATAAGCCAGTGTGCTGTCATTTCAGAAAAAAAAACAGTCGTAGCATTAAGGACATAATTAGTGTTAGTAGTGTAAATATTGCAAGGGATAGCATAATGTTGTATTTGAATCATTTTCTAGTGGCATTTATTCTTCTAGTGGGTAGATTTAGTGTATACAGCTATAATATCACACCACTTGACAATGGTATAATTTTCGTGAAACAGGAGAACGTAGTTAATTCACCGTTTTCATGGTCAATAGTAACGCAGATAAATTTTGAGGATTTGAGAGTACATAGTCTACAGCTGAACACTATATTTGATCTTCTGGAAACCTCCTTTCAAAATGTAACTGTTTTTGATAATGACATTACCCATACCTTAATAGGGAATCTAAGAATTTTGTACACTGCCTTGCTGAATGAATATCAAAATTTGGTAGAGCTCTTGCCTAGGGATAATAAAAGGCCAAAGAGAGCGTGGATAGGGGCGGGTGGCACCCTATTACGCTCGTTGTTCGGGACTTTGACAGAAGAGGACTATAGAATATTGAATGCGCGATTAACGGACCTAGAGCAGGTTTCCGATGAAATAGAAATTAATACTTCCAAACAAATTATGCTCATCCGAAATCTCCAAGAGGCAGTTACTAATAACACAGTAGCCATAGAAATATTGGCAAGTACCTTTACGGCGAAGGTATCTCAGATGCAGAACACTTTGTCGCAAAATTTAAAGGAATTGGAGAAAAATTTTTCGTGCAACAATTATACGGAAATCATTATTGCAGCAGCTCGTTCTCACCATTACAAACTCTCGTTTGGAATTATCTAAACTTCGACTCGCTCTCATACAGGCAACGGAAGGAAAGCTTAGCGATGTCTTGTTAAACCCGAAAACATTGTTACGATATTTGCAGACAATACAGAGGCACTTAGAAGCCGAATGTTATATGATCTTTCCATGTACTCTGGACAATGTTTATCACTACTACCAAGTAGCTAAGGTAAATATGGCTCTGATAGGAGGTAATCTACATATCGTGGTGGACATACCGGTAGGATCCACCGACTCGATTTTGTCCCAGTATTCGCTGCACACGTTTCCAATCCTGTGGAAGGAAACGGGCTACCATGTGCAGTGGAGGACACATGAGGTCTTACTTTTAACGCAAGCGCAGGATGCATACGTTTTGTTAAATAGGCAGGACTTAGCTAGGTGCAGACGATCTGGCATTACAGTTTGTCCAGCCTTCACATTGCATAGTCGAAATTTAGTCACCTGTGAAACTGCAATGTTCTTCTCGAGCAATTTTTCGAATCTGTGCGAGAGAGACGTTTTTTATCTAGACAGACCATATTTGGTAAACATTAATCAAAATTGGATTTTTTCTGTAAAGGAGCCGCACCAGATTATTGCTACTTGTTGGAGTGACACATTGAACCAGACAATTGACCGAATAACTATTGTACGATCAGGAATGATTCAGCAGTCGACTCATTGTCAATTTGTAGGACTAAATTTCTTCATACCAATATTACATAGAACCATTGTTCACGCTAATCTATCATATCCAGATTATGTAATTCCCATGTTTAGCAAACAAATTTTCCACAGTAAAAAACTCATAGAATTAAATAGCACGAACCCAGAAATGGTAAATTCAGAACTTGGTAAGCATTTAAAACAAGCAAGAGATTCTGTCAAGTACAATCAATTAATAGCAGCCGTGGAAACACAGGTACAGCTGCATTCTAGACATAAGACACTAGTCACCACAGTAAGCTTAACCGCAATAGTAGTAGTAATCATCATTGTTCTGTTAATATTTGCACTTTATAAGCAATATAATAAAAAATTGACTAAATTAAATGTGGAGCATCCACTGCCCACAGCCGAACAGATTATATAATATCTATGCCTTCTAGTAGTAGAGAAAACAATTCAGAGGTTGATACAACAAAGTGTTAATGATGTTTTGATATTTCAGAAAAAATGTATATGTTTCTTTTAAAATGATTATAATTAATGGAACTAATTCGAGTATTGATCAATGTGGAATCGAACAAAGACTGTAACAAATGTAATATCTGTAAAGTTTGTGAGCCAGTGGGGAAAACCCGTACACTCATGTTCTAACTAATGTTAGGAAATAGTAAACCTCAGAATGGAGGAATTTGTGCAGCCTTGAGGGCAAAGGCTTCAAAAACAGGGGGGAATGATTGTTACAGCCAGTTTTAATAATAATTTAATAAGTAAAAGGAACAGAATATGTGTGGAATAGCGAGTTGTAATCGGCGCACAGCTGAGCCATGTTGTGCAAGCAAACGCAAACAGTGAGAGTGCTGACTTGGTGGGTCAGCAAAGCTGTGGCCTCATTGCCTAAGGTAAGCCGACGTGCTCCCTTGAGGAGCATATGGAAGTACGAGAATGACGATAGCAGCATTACGTAGGGGCTTGCGTAGGCCAGGACGATGGCCGCGTAAGGAGGACAAGTTTATGAATTTGGAAGTATATGAGCGGAGGTGAAGTAGGCCTCGGGGTTCAGTTCGATCAGTTCGAGCTACGCCGTAATGATGTGTATCTAGCCGCCACTGACAAATCATCGACGAAGCCTCGCCCTCGCTAGGATCGCCAACTCTAATGTAAGTCTTGGACTACCATCATATTATGAGTGTACGGATCTTTGCCTCTGGCAGCTAGTAAATGCTGTATCTATCTAGAAGAATAAAGTAGCTGTCTTGCCACTAACATTGGAAATCAAAGCCCGTAGTTCCAGCGTACTAGACGATAAGAAGAGCTGGATATACGTGCATTGAAGTCCGACTTGTCATTGTAATTAAGTGCCTATGCTAACGCCCACAGACCCGCTAAGGTTATCCTGCAGCCCAATAGTGGTCTTTAACATTAATGTCAGCGACTATAACAAAAGAAATAAGAACAAAAACTCCTTAGTACATACTTGTTTAGTTTTTTTAATGGAGAAAGAATAATATACGTCCTAGGACGGCTAAATTTTGAGGCTCACATCTTCTCTTCGGCGAAACACTCAGTAAAGATCAGTGTAAAATAAAGAGATGAAAAACATTTAAAAATATAAAAGTAGTAAATTGTAATACATTGAGAGAAATATATGTACACAACTGTAATAAGACACATGTTATCAAAATCTGAAACTTCATTTTTATTAATTAAAAAAACTTATGTTTCAGTTTACTTATCGTCGTCGTTAACTATTTAACTTTCTATTAAAATATAGTTATAAAGAGAAAAACAAAATTATCGATTGTAAATCTACACGATTATTCCATCAATGTTGTGTGTTTTAATGTATGAAAGTGTTTTAAATTGAACTGAATGACTGTTGTATTAAAAGCAGTACAGTGGAAGGAATATTGGTTACAGGAATGCAATTAAGAATATTATACGACCTATGATGTTATGACTAAGAATTTGAATGTTTGAAAGCGTTTTATTTTGTAAATATGCTGCTGAATGCTTGTTTATGTTTTCACTTAAAACGTTTACAGACGATTTCCAGTAATTTTTGTTTTTGTGTGATTTGTATTGTTTCCGTAATTGTTGCCAGGAAGTTTCTATTTAATCATCTAATACCCATCACATTATACCAGTAGAGATACTGATGACAGCAAGCAAAAAATAAAGCCTATACTTGTGTGATAATAATAGATATTTTAACATTGCATTTTGTTTATATAAATGAATAAGTAATAGAATTAATTACCTGGTGAACTCTCTTCCAATTTCTTCTGACATCTTCATTTAGACATTTCTTTGGTGATATAAGATAATTTTTGAACCCACTAATGGGCTCGTTCTAGAACAAGAGCAAGCAGTTTGTCTATATCCGTCGCGCGAGTTGTGTGTTCGCGCGAACAAATCCAAAAAAAAATTGGATCTCATCGCCCTCGCGTAAGTTCGCGCGATTCAGGCGCTCGCAGTGGACGGAGTCACATTAAATTACCTTTGTTTGGATTGGAGCGATCTCTTCGCGCGTATTCGCGTGTATTGGCGCGAAGATTTTTCGCGCGAATTCGCGTCCACTGGACGGCCAGCCTGAAGCAAGCTCGCGCATGCGCAGTGGCGGCAGCGGCGATATTGGGTTTCCAAACAATTGCGATGTTCCCAGTATATCCCGAAAACTAAGCAAGATATTGAAAAAATTTTATTCTTTATTTTCGATTTGTATCGTCGTGTTACATAAGAATCGATCATTAAATTTGACTTTTGCGAAATTTTTCTTCTCCATTTCAACTCAAGACACCTCACTTTGATACAGTATATCTCTAGAACTAGGTGAGATATCGAAAATGTTTATTCTTTATTTTTGATTTGTCTCGTCTTTTTAAATAAGAATCCATCATCAAATTTGACTTTGACCAATTTTTTCTTCTGAATTTCAACCAAACCCATTTCACATTTGGGACAGAATATCTCGAAAACTAAGCAGGATATCAAAAAATTTTATTCTTCATTTTTTATTTGTCATATCGAGTTACATAATAATCCATCAGCAGATTGCGGCGTCACCTTTATCCTAGAGTCCCCTTGAGGTTTTTGTACATATTCCCCGTCTGTATGGAAGCGGCCATGCCCCCTCCACTCCGGCCATGCCCCCCCCCCCACTCCTCCTCCGCCCTGCTTCACTTCAATGCGTGGTGAAGGTCTCTTGCGTCGTCTCTTTATATTTCCTTCCTCCATGAATCACTTGGGGCAAGGTCTGGTGTGTATGGTGGATGAGGAAGACACTCAAAATGCAGGTCTGTGATTGTTGCAACTGTTGTACGGGCAGTGTGGGGCCTTGCATTGTCATGTTGCAATGACAGCAATCCACGTCGCTTTGATTTGATTGCAGGCTGAAGATTATTTTTTTAGAGATCTGTGTATGATGCACTGGTGATAGTGGTCCCTCTAGGCATGTAATGCTCCAAAATGACGCCTTTTTCGTCCCAAAAGAGAGTCAGCATAACCTTCCCTGCTGATGGTTCTGTTCGAAACTTCTTTGGTTTTGGTGATGAGGAATGGACTTGAAACCAGGGGCTACAGGGTGACGGGAGGAGATCAATGTTCTGGCTTCAAAATATCCATAGGTGGAAAGGCATCGTTGCTTTCTCGATTTTCTGAAGATGGATACCCGTTTTTCCAAATGTTTGACGACATCATCTAACTCTGCGCATAGAGAAGTGCATATAAACAGTTAAATTACACAAGTTTTAAATCACAGTGTGACTCAAATTACTTCAGTGAATACCCAGACTTTTAAAACTAACTTAATAAAAGATAAATCACATATAAAAGATACTAAGAAACGTGTTTTTTTATACACTTTCTTTCCTGAAAGAGGGAAAAATTCTATAGTTGTACTCTCCACAGGACTTTAAATAGCAATTTTAGTTTATTTATATATTTTTTTTTTACAGGATTTTAAGACTAGTCTCTGTAGAGGTCGTTTTAGTAAGAAGAGAATTCGGTGGTAGAAATGGCAGGTAATACAGACTTGTTTTTAGCAAGGACCCATTCCGGCATTCGCTTGGAGTAATTTCGGGAAAAATTGGAAAGCGAAGTCTGGATGGCCTGACAGGGAATTTACCAGCTTCCTTCCGAAGCCACATATTTTTATATTTTTCTAACAAATTTTGATTGATATTTTAGAAAAATATGGTTATAAAAATCCTTACCAATCAGATATAAAATTAAATTTATTTACAATTCGAATGTCTGATAATCTATTAATCTTCGGAAGAAGAGCGGATAATTTTTTTGACCGCGGTGTTAAGTACATTTTTTTATTGGATTGAATGATTTTGATTTCTCAAACGACATGATGACAATGTTGAAAATGATTTCGTTGAATAATAGCAACAAGAAAAAGAAATAGTTTTTAAAAACATATATCACGGCAGGTAGAAAATAATGATCGTAATTATAATTGTAGGAATATAATAGTTATTATAAAAACGATTATTAATTGTACTGTATTGGAGAGTCTATGAGGGGCAAAGAGTAGTCGATGTTAAGGCAAAAAGGAGAGTCAAGCTGAGACGAGAGTAGAAACAATAAATATTATGTCGTTGTTGTATAGTTGAACGAAAAGGGAGCTTGAAGAAATACTGTCGAATACAATGAACGTAATGTATTATGTAAAATATTGAGAAGTACAATGGGTGTGGTATCCACCCGCGGAACGATTTGTGTCGTAGTGTATATTCCTACCACCTACAATTACAATTGCGATCATTATTTTCTTTTTTTTTGTTGCTATTATTCAACGAAATCATTTTCAAGATTGTCATCATGTCGTGAGAGAAATTAAAATCAGGTGCCAAATTTCAGTGCAGCGGTACGCCGACAACAATACTGGCGGACTGGACTCTCCCGCCACGAGCTACCGAGCCAACACAATCTACATACCCAGGCCCTGTGCCTACGTCACAAAACCGTTCTGACGTCACATCACTCAGGCAAGACCGTTGAGAGAGTAAGCTGTTGTGCGTGCGATTTTTTTTTTTTCGTAGTTTACTGTTTTTACGATATTTATTAGTGAATTGTTGTTCTGCAGAAACGGTATACACATGTTGCGTTCTTAGATGCAATGGAAATTATCCAGGGACTTAAAATTGGGTTAATTCCGTTTCCTAAAGAGTGTGCATTACCCTGGCGATTGATATCTGTAATGCACAGAAATTTTACACCTCCATTTATTCCAAAGTAAGAATCTTTCTGCTTTAAAATATTACATGTTTCTTTCGTCTTGTATTTTTATTGTTAATTAACTATAACATTAGTGGTCCGTTTGTTCCGTAAACATGAATACACTTCTGTAACACTGTTCATTTGTATTAAATTTTAGAAGCTGTTTGACAATATGTAATTCAAATCGCAATACAGGTCGTCAGTAGCAACGTAATTTACTAATAATTACCAAATTCCTCATATCTTATGCTGTAAGAAGGTCATTATTGGTCCGGCTGCATTTCAACCCAACCTCTATCTCCGCTATTATTGCCACTACAAAATCAAACAATACTCACACACCTTAAATGCATCAGACAGGGCCGCCGTAAGCGGGCGTGCAAGGCGTGCACCGCACGCGGGCGGCAGGTCGAGGGGGGCGGCAAATCGAGTGATCGACAGTCGCCGCCCCGGGATAATTGTCATTCCATTGTCGCCGCGACGAAATTTGCAGCCTATTATGGAGCGGGCGCCCTTTCTTTTTCTTTTTTTTTAGCTCAACAGCTGCTTCAGGCGGCTGGCAACACTCGGTGTGGCAACAATGTGGGCGGCAATTAATGTTTGAAGGGACGGCAATCTCACATTCTTTTGACACGGTTCGGAAAATTCCTAGATCCACCACTGGCTGTAGTTAGATAGGGGGCGGCATAATCGGTATTGCACGCGGGCGCTCAAACAGCTATCGGCGGGCCTGGCATCAGAACTACATTTCAAATAGTACCAACATTTTCTGCAACAAGATTTCTCGTCTGCAAATCATAAGTTATCACAATTTCATTATACACATTCAGTGTGAAATGCAATAGGATTGATGTAAGCGCAATAACGCATTCACTGTATCTCGATGTAAACTTCATCCCTATAATGCAGCAGCACACTTATAAAAGAAATTATTCTGTTAGAACTTATGAGAATTGTGTGCTACATGAACATAAACCTACTGAAAATTTGTTGACGAATTAAAATTCATTTCAACTTTTGAGATGCAGTAATTTATGATAGGGAAATGAAAGCATAATTATCACAATTCACAGTTAATTGAAGGACAGTATAGTGTTAAGTTAGTACACTAAAGTTTTAGTTCGGTATACTCTCGGAAAGATCTTATTTGCTAAAGAATTATTAACTGTTATCTTTTGTAATTACTTGTGAGGTGTTGAGATTCATGTTGTGCTTTCCAATATTAAGTGACTGCTCTTGATACACAACAACCATTTCTGTTATTGCACAGGAACAGTTCTATTCTCCATTAGTATGATTTAATTTTCTTTTTCTTTAGAATGTTTATAGCTGATATAATTAACTCTTCGTGGCAGGTGTAATGGTCGTTTTGGGCTTTATTATTAATTAAGAATGATTTTGTAAATGTTGGAGACATTGGCGAAGCTAGAGTGAAGAGTTGCAGTCACTCAGCGCAGACGCAAGCAAAGTCGATGCCCCGTTCAGGAATGCTGAATAGCATGTCAGCAATACCTTCTTGTGACGCAAAGCAGAGCCGAAGTGGGCCCTGTACAACCAATAAATCATTCTATTCATAACCAGCGGGCTTAGGAGCAACATCGGGTAGCGAACCGCTAGCTTAAAGCTTAGCCGCCCTGCCTCGGACGTCGTAACGATCTTAAGTTCCATCGAGTATTAATAGACTGACTTTCACTTAATACCTTCTACGATCAGACTAGCGATCCAGTAGAATAAGTGTGGACTACTTCTCGGTATCATCGTCAAATGTACTATCGGCAGCTTGGTTCCATTAAACCGTTTATCCACACTTTGTGTTGATTATTTGAGAATATAATATTCCTATAGTAAAAGGGTCGTGACCTTCACGTGGTGTCAGACAATCCTGATTGAATCAATTAGTTAGCTTTCAAGAAGTCAAGACGGTATCCGGAAGAAGATAAGAAGAGGAGATAAACGCTGAGGTCAGACACATGTAAAGCCACATTCCCAATTAATGGTCAGAACGCCCAACGCAGTCACCTAACCACAAGGCCAGCCAGTTATAGTGGTTTCAGAAGTCGGGATACGATCACCGGACCCTAAGTGGGAAAACCTCGAAAAATTGTGGCTTTACGAAGTAAATGTAGACGTTACGACGCGAGAGTAGGTGCGGCTTAGCTAGCGGTAGATGCAGGGACCGGCGGAGAGCAAGACAACGGCGAAGAACCAGCAGCGGTCGTGGAACCAGGGGGTCGTCGGTTCGAGACTCCGGAGACCCAGGTGCGGCATTTGACGGGTCAGCACACGGCGACCTGGGGCGAGGCAGTTCAACGCAGCCACGCAGCGGCTTTCGGCTACCGTCAGCACTTCTTCACGACGCAGATATCAGCGCGTGCAGCAAGTCCGGCGCGGCCAGCGAAACATCACAACACTTCTCGTCACAGCGCAACTTTTCGGCAGAAATAAAAAGGTAAGCTTGGAATCTTGTCCTTGTTTAGAATTTCGGGGGAATGTAACTAAAAAAAAAAAAAAAATCTAAAAATTTAGCTGATATTTGAACGCGAATTTATTGAATTGCTGTTGGAAAAATGCAAACGGCAAAAATTGAGTTTGTTCGTACTGAAATCTAATAAAAGGTGCATAAGTAAGAGTGCTGAAATGAAATAGTTCAGTTCCATGTGGAAGGAAAACTCAAGTGTAGTATACATTAAAATTTTGTATTAATTGGAAGTCGTGAGTAAAGTAATCGAACTGTTATTTCAATGCAGTTAATAAACGCGAATTCATTTGTAGAAGTTTGATCTGCGAAGTTGGGAATCTGTAAACTTTGGGAGAATCAAAAATAATTGTTTATAAAAATAGTGTTTTTTGTGGACTTCAAATGTGATAATTTAATGAAAGAACAAGCACAAAAAATATGAAATTTGAGATAAGGAAAAATATGTTCAGTTGTATAAATGTATGTAAGTTTAATTAAATTAATTAGTGCAAGTCTAAATAAGTATGGAGTGAATAGTAATGTTTTAAGTGAATTTATGGGAAAGATATTAATTGATAGAGAGAAATAAGTAAAGGGAATGAAACGATTTATGGAATTTGAGAGTAGTTATTGCATCAGAATAAATTGGTGGTTTGAATATGCTGATAGATTGTTACGTTTAACTAGTGTTTTAAGTAATAGAATCATGTTAAGTATTTCAGTAGGGAAAACCTATGTGTAGCTATAAAAAGTGGATTTTAAATAAAATTTGTGCACGTAGTTGTAGAGAATATTTGGGGACGTGCACATCCTAAATATTTACTGCAAGACGGATCCAAACTGCCTAATAAATACACCAGTGTGAGAAATCGGATTGTGTGTTCGGCTATACGTCCCTTTAAAGGTCAAGCCTACTCACAGAGGAATAGTGTACTACACTGAAATAATCGGAATTTTACGTGATAGTCTGGTAGCCCAATAAATTTAAAAATGTTAAATACAGTAGCAACGATACAGAGGTATATACTTCATCGTTTAGGCGATGACGGTGGCGAAGAATTTTGTATCAATGAAATTAAATGTTTGTTGAGTGAAGCATGCATGCATAAGGTAACTAATGATATGGTAAAGAAGGGAACTAATGAAGAATATTTGTTGTTTAATATTGCGAGTGATGGGTATACATGATATTGAACTGGTGCTAGTATCATGAAACTAAGTGAGATATGGGTCCCGTAAGCTACAGTAGGGGGAATAAAGTAAAATAGTGAAACAAATGTTATTGACAACGTGCTATGCAATAGTGGTTGAGCGTCTCAGGAACTCACTAAGCATAGTTTAGAATGGAGGCTAATAGTCGTGGAAGCGATACAGTAGGCCTAAGGCTACTAGAATGCTTTTTTGTTTTTTGGTCAGATGGGCGGAGTAGGAGCGAAGTGTCTAAGATTGCCCAAGACGGGAACGCTTACACCAAACTCGGGAGACTAGGTGCTCAGAATAGTGGGGACGCTTACTTTTCAAAACGAGCTACTACGTCAAGTGCTATGCAATAGTGGTTGAGCGTCTCAGGAACTCACTAAGCATAGTTTAGAATGGAGGCTAATAGTCGTGGAAGCGATACAGTAGGCCTAAGGCTACTAGAATGCTTTTTGTTTTTTGGTCAGATGGGCGGAGTAGGAGCGAAGTGTCTAAGATTGCCCAAGCGGGAACGCTTACACCAAACTCGGGAGACTAGTGCTCAGAATAGTGGGGACGCTTACTTTTCAAAACGAGCTACTACGTCATAATCCCCTAGCTACTTCCTGGCTCAACAAAAAGAAAAAAAAAAAAAAAAAAATTAAAATGAGTTAGACACATAATCCTCCATGTCGAAAAACGTTGTGTAAAATACGTAAAGGGCGGAAATGGGAAATCAGGACTAATCATCCAGATGATTTAGTACCATACGATCTAATTCCGCGAGCCAAAGCACCAGATAAGCGGTTAACGTGAATGTGCAATCACGCCACATAGATGAAGTAGAATGATGAGTCAGATAGTGTTAAAAACAGAATGTGAGCCACGGTAAAGAATACATAACTGATCAAGCACGATGGTAAACATAAGCCACCGAGTAGTGAATTCGTAAGAACTAACGAAATGAAGTCGGAAGTAAGATTGTAACGTACAACATGCTATCAATTACACGATCTCTCGAGGATACAAGTTTTGGTAATTCTGGAAGAAATAACTGTAAAACATTTGCATCTTTTTAGAAATGTTTACAAGTATCTTTTATACCTTTCGTATTGAACGAGTATACGCATTTCCATCTTCACCACTACATTACTTTTAAATTGAATTTTGGCGATTAAATTCTATTGATTCTAAAGGAGTTAATATTAACCTTAGGTTTGAAAGATGAAGTGTACGATGTCATGTGAAGACAGGTTTGTCTTAGTACACTGTAGGTGAGAGGTGATGATCGGTAATAGGTCAGTCAACAATGGAAATACGGCTGTTCCTATGAAGTGACGGGTCCTATAGTAGGTTGCCCTAGGGAAAGTAAAATAAACCCGTGGATAGAATTGAGAGGTAGGACAGTGTTACAACAAACAATCTTTTTTAGTGACATAGTATCATAGCCGAAATTACTAGGAAAAGTGTAGTAAAGTCTTAAAGAATAGTTTTCTTCCGAAACAAAAAACAACAACAAAAAAAACATTTACAGTTTAATTTCATTTTTATCTTCTTGCATCAGCTATATTAATTAATTAGGGATCGAGATATTAAAGTAAATCACCAAGACTGTAACTAAAACTGTTTTGATAATTCGTATGCATTAAACTTGTATGAGTACGGTGACCTACAAGGAAAAGTGTCAGTCAGTAAATGCGAGTGGCGGGAGAAACCGCACGTAAGCAAATAGTACTCCAGCGAGGAATGTAAACAAGCGCGAAATGTAAAGCTCAGTACACTGCAACAGCGGATGACCTGGAGATAATAAGCCAGCGCAATAGGAAAAAACAGAAGCTATAGGGAAGCGAAGATTTAATGTAAGAATGTAATGATAATACGGGGACGAAAGAAGACCACTAGGTTGGAATGACTAGCTAGCAAGGGACCAAACAGAGAAAAAAAAAAAAAGGAAACTTAGAGGAAAATACTGTCATGTTACTAGGTAGAAAACAAATCAGCTCTCATGTGTGATTTTATTTCTGTAGTTCATTTCGTTATTTTTGTAAATCTAACAATCTTTTTTATTTTAGCTGTACCATCTCATTTCAGTAACTTGCCAATTGCAGAGCTAGTAACTTATGAAAACTTGGAAGTAATTTTAAAATTGAAACAAAGTATTCTTATTTAATTCAAATTAATTTCAGAGAAATGTTATTGCAATTTTTCTATCCAACGGCACTAAACTTTATTCGGTTGCAAAATAGTGGTATATGATTTTCAATTTGTGTTGATATGTATTCATATTCATTTTTGTCTTGAAAGTTGTTAACAATGGACAGCATTCCATGCTTACAAGATATTTTTCAAAACATCGTATAAAAATACAAGAACTTGTTACTGCTTCGAAATTACGATTTTACAGCTTGATAACGATCGAGCACGGTGCCGTCAACCTCAACAGATGCCTGTGTAACCCAACACTGCATCGTCAGCAGCTGAGAGCGCATCCAGTGACTGGACCTGTGCCGACACGAACTTATAACGAATGAGTACAATGCATTTCAATTAATCTTTTCTTTTATCATCAGAGTCCATTCATTTTTAAGGAATATTTCATTCATTTATTCACATGTTATTTTTATTTTCTAATGGTGGATATATTTTAATTCAGAATTTTTCATACCTTTGAGAAATTAGCCTATTATGCAGCTAGAGATTTAATTTCGTTGACACATCAGTAAGATTATGTGAGATAGTAAATTCTTAGGAGGATTGTGAGTTGGTTAAGTGTTACAAGTACTAATTTTATTGTTAAAAGAGATTATCCAAGGGATCACACTAAAAATAACTACTTAACGACAAATTGAAGAATTATTAAATTCATATTTCAATCATAGAGCTTTAACATTAATGAGCTGATTATTCAAGATTTCTATATTGTTTAGTTTCAGTTCCTATATAAGTAAATTTGGAAAATGACTTAGTACATCACTTGTTAAAAAGTTCTTATTAGTATTGTAACTTCACTCACAGTCATATAATTCATAGATTATTTCATCAACCAGAAACGCTGTTACCTTATGTTTCATGTCATATGCAAACAAAAATTTATCAGATATTTATTGGAAATGAACCGGTAGCAATCTCATAATGATTTTATATTTTCTTTTCTGATTTCTCATTTTGATTTAAATTGTATTCAACATTCAGATACAAATCTCTAATGATTTTGTTTAACTGCAGGTTTGGAACGACCAGCACAAGCAAGAATTTTGAATTTCAATTACAATTTAACTTTGTTGCAGAAACTTTGTAAACCGGGAAAGTGGAATCCACACTTACACTTGCTATGAGTATTATTTAACAACATAGTTTCAATTTTATTTTGATAATTTTGGAGATTCTTATTTTTACTGCAAAGAAGGGTTATTTTATTCAGATTCATATTTAAAGTCCTGAAATTTGAAGATACGGGACGTATCTTTCCCGAAGAGGGGAGGTAATGTAATGGTCGTTTTGGGCTTTATTATTAAGTAAGAATGATTTTATAAATGTTGGAGACATTGGCGAAGCTAGAGTGAAGAGTTGCAGTCACTCAGCGCAGACGCAAGCAAAGTCGTTGCCCCGTTCAGGAATGCTGAATAGCATGTCAGCAATACCTTCTTGTGACGCAAAGCAGAGCCGAAGTGGGCCCTGTACAACCAATAAATCATTCTATTCATAACCAGCGGGCTTAGGAGCAACATCGGGTAGCGAACCGCTAGCTTAAAGCTTAGCCGCCCTGCCTCGGACGTCGTAACGATCTTAAGTTCCATCGAGTATTAATAGACTGACTTTCACTTAATACCTTCTACGATCAGACTAGCGATCCAGTAGAATAAGTGTGGACTCTACTTCTCGGTATCATCGTCAAATGCACTATCGGCAGCTTGGTTCCATTAAACCGTTTATCCACACTTTGTGTTGATTATTTGAGAATATAGTATTCCTATAGTAAAAGGGTCGTGACCTTCACGTGGTGTCAGACAATCCTGATTGAATCAATTAGTTAGCTTTCAAGAAGTCAAGACGGTATCCGGAAGAAGATAAGAAGAGGAGATAAACGCTGAGGTCAGTCACATGTAAAGCCACATTCCCAATTATGGTCAGAACGCCCAACGCAGTCACCTAACCACAAGGCCAGCCAGTTATACAGGTCTGCAACTACGTTTTGCAAAAGAAGTCCAGTTTGCAGTGATAGGATGGATATCAGGTTCCAGACACAACTAAAGGCAACAGTTAAATTAAACACTATTTATAAACTGCTCACATAAACTTTGACTGAGAACTTGAATAAAATAGTATTAGACTATATGGGGCCAGGAATGTCAGTGAAAGCTCATCTTTTTTGTGGCCTCTGACATTTCCATTGTATAATGATTTTAGTTTCAAGCAGACTAAGTCCGTCCTAATTGTTTTGGCTTACTTTGTTGAATACTGCGCCCATGAAGTGCTGAAAAGACTTAAATGTGAATTATATATAAAATGTGTATTAGTTATGAGAAGCTATGCCTGTTTAGAATGACAAAACACTAATAAGCACTAATATTTCCTCATAAATTAAATAAATATGAGAAATTTTAATTGCATTAAAATTAATAAATTAATTTATTGCGATAAAAATAAGTATTTGAAAAGTTCTAATTTGAGAGAGATGGTAACAGCCTGGGCAACTCACAGGATTTAAGAGGGCTGGTTTTACTCACAATGATTCTGGATCTGAAAGAGGCTATTAAAGGATATTCTTTTTGTTAGTATCAGTATTCTGTTAATGACTGGAATAAAGAATTATAGTTATTATTCAGTAACATAAGAAAAATCAGACTGAAAAATTCAGTAAACCAATCTTCTAAAGATGTATATGATTCATTTTAATTTATTTTATTTCAAATGGATATGCTGTTTATCAGTTATTTTACTCTGAATTGTGCTTATGTGATATAAGGTATTTGTGACCAATTGTGAAATCTTGTTAATTAATGCTGCACTTCCAATCAAGAAGCTAAACTCATTTTTTTTTCACTCTTACTGTGTGTGAGCGTGTGTAAACTTTGAAAAAATTCCACTTTTTAAATATTATTATTATTTTAAAAACCGACGTAAGCTGTATAATTTGGTAATGTATATATATTTATGCTCACATCAAATTAAACAGATATTATTTAGATGTCTGCTTAGGTTTCATGTATATGCTTGTAATAAAGAGAAGGCTGATGAAAAAACAAGATACTGATTTTTCGACTGCATTGGGAAGGGGAAAAAAACTCACCATCAATTATTCTAATGGAAAAGATATATTACTGAAATTGTCTTTATCCATAATTATCGATAATTTTTTCTAATTAAAAAGAAATTTCACTGACATCGTGTTTATCGGAAAAAGTAAAAGATTCTTGCATTACTCTAAAATTGCTGTTAATTGTTGACCAATTTATTTTCAGGTGAATAAGAACGTTGAACGATTGCAAAGTTTATCAGAAGTTATAATGATATTTTTCAAACTCTTTTGCTTATATTTAGAAAGTGTGAAATACTGCCTACCAATGATATTCGAGGTAAAAAACTAAAAAGAACTCTTTTTAGCACAACAGAAAAAAATACTGTAATATTTTGCTCTTACTGTTCTGTCGCGTCTGACGGGAGCTTATGCCTGACATGCGTGACGTCACTAACTGAGAGGCCAGGCCTTCCCCTCTATGTGTTGTTGCCGAAGTACAGCCTTAACACATTAGAATATCTTTGGGAACGATTTGGATCGCTAGGTCAAGGGTCGTCAGGAACGGCCAAAACTTGTAGAATGATTGCAAGAGGATTAGCGACAAATCCCAATGGATGTCCTTCAAACACATTTTGAGGGATTGTCAGACAAGTTGGCTCCTGTTGTAGCAGCAAGAGGTGACCCTACGGGATTCTGAGGGGGATGACAACTACCGAACAAACGTTGTTGACAGATGTCCAATTACTTTTTAGTAGATAGTGTATAAGCGATATCCTACACTGACATATTATAAAAAATAAAAAAAATATAGGACACAAAATCTACTCCTTCTGGTAGAAGATAAAGATGTCTTCAAAACGTAAACGAAGAACATATTGTATTTGTAACTGGAGGTAATTTAAAGGTGAAGTCAATGAACAGTTAATGTAAAGTAATTTAAGCTCAAGTATTACAATTTTCTTCTACTAGAGTAACCTAATTTACTGACATAGAATAATCTCACGAATTAACTTTCATTCACGGCGATGTTGGACGTGATTAGTCAAACATTTCCGACGCAGTTTCGTATCTTAGATATTCATTTAAAATCTACGGTATTTAATTTAATTTAATTTAATTGCAATGGAGCACACGCTCCGGTGGCAATTTTACTACACACCCAACTTACCCCTATCCTGCACCCACCTACATTTGTCCTCTACAAATTTCAACTTTAAATTCTTTTAACGTTTTTGGTACTTAGGCCTATTTATTAGAAATTTTCTGTAATAGCTCTTCAAGGTGTATACCTGAAAGGTTCCTGTAGTTTTAGTTTGATACTATGCTGTTAACTGATGGTTAAAAGCGATAGTCTTCGTTCCTAAAATACTATATTCAGACGGTTTAAATACATAAGTTTTATTTCATTTGCTAAAAAGAACTTGGATCATTAAGATAATTTCGCTTGTGTAGCCGCTAAGCATTCCTTGCAAGAACTTCATAAAAATATAGTTTTAATTTACGGGACTTACTTCCCGTACAAATAAAATTATGACTTCTTCTGCAATTGGATTTTTACTAATCCATTGTTTGCAATACCACCTTTCTCGTTGGCTATGAATTTCGCTTTTAATATCTTATTATTTCAAGATCATCGTACATTCTTTAGTCACTGCAGCAGGCTAAAATCTTTGTAATGTTCGGTAAATTATTTCTGATCACTTTCCCAGCAACAATATTATATTTTTCCACGATTTCTTTAACAAATCAATCCATAATCGCTTCTTTCAAATTTAAAACACTTCCATAGATATTATACCCCCACTACTCATGTACTCTTAGCGTTTTAAGATCAAATCTACAAAATGTGACCAGTAAATTGAACTAAACAAGATTTTGTTAAGAATATTTACACGTCATAGTAATAATGCACGGTGTAGGTAGACAATTGCTCATAAGAATTTATGCCTTTATACTGTTAAAATTCTTCTATATGGCAGTTTGTGGTGATATACTTACAGAGAACATCATCTTCAGCTTTCCTGAGGTGAAAGTAGGCGACAGCTTGTTGCGCAGCCGGCGCCATTTATCTCCTGTCATGTTGAACAGGTGGTGGCTGATTGGCCTATCGTCGCCAACGAAAAGCCCTCTGTCAGTGAATGTCGCAAAATCCTTCACCATGATGCTTCGAATGAGATCAGGGTCACGAACAATAAACATCGGGTTGGCGAATCCATATGCACCTCCGAAACGATGACCTGAAAATGGAAAAACTTAGATGACGTTTTAGTTAAGAAATATGGTTTCATTAAGTACTAGCAATTACCATCGACTTAGTCCGTTTGAAAGTGTGTTATCGTACAAATTTTTTGTTACTTTTCAGAGTATGACCAGCAGAAAAAATTCTCCTTAAGGGTTGAAAATATGGTCAACTGCTTCCTTGGCTTTAATTCTTCAGTGAAAAGTGTACTTCAAAGCCGGGACATATGTAACAAAGATGTAACGCGCGTCAAAAGATACGGTTTAAAACATTACTCACTTGGGGGGCGTCCAATAATTATGTGAGGTGTTTTCCGGAACCCCCCCCCCCCTGAGGTCACATCTGGTTGGAATCCCCCCCCCCTAAGATGGCGTTAGAATTTGACGGGATTTCCCCTCTCCCCCTGCTGCTGACCTTGTAGAATTTTTTTTTATTATTATTATTATTTTTTTTTTTTTGAAACCCTGCTTCCGAGGACGGTTATACCCCCCTCCTCCCTCCCTCCTAAAGTCGGTATCCTCGTCGTTTGTGGACCCTTTATTTTTAGCTCTACTATTCTTCAGAGTTTCGAAAGCTTACGTGAGATTGCCATCACCCCCTTCCCTTCCCTTGGTGAGATTTCGCAAGATCCCCCTCCCCCATTTCACTTCACGTAATTAATAGACACTCCCTTACCAGCAATAGACGTCTTGAACAAATTCTGACGTCAATATAGTCAGAATAGCATGGCAACCACCTTCTGCACTCAAAATCGACTGTGCACCGTGCAATATTAGCAATCATTCTGGTCCAGGCTGTGTTTCAACCTTACCACAACCTTCGTTAATACAGTTCCTTGGAAATCAGTGGGCACTAGCTTGATTCAAATTTTGATTTTTCTCATATACTGTGTAACACATATGTTACGAACGGAATTGCGTTGTGATTCCCGAGATGTCACACTATTTCATGTCAGCAATTCTTGTGAATTTACCAACAGTACGACTTTATTTTTTTTTTTTTAGGTTAAGTAAAGATTTATATTTCCTGCTCTGGAACAATTGTTATTGATCTTTTGATACAATTAAGTACAACGCGATACGTGCAACTAAACTGGCGCCCATTAAAACAGCTTAAATTACTAATAAAGTTCTGGTACAAGGTGTATTTCAACCAAACCACAAACTCCGTCAATATTTTAGCCAGAAAATCAGGGGTTCTATTAACCGTACATTAGTACTTTCACTATATTACATGTTAGTGACGTCATGAATTGCGATATAAACTTCAGATCGTGATACCAAAGCAACTGCTAAAAACTGGATGAAAAATGACTTTTGCAATATGGAGGTCGTAAAAGCGAAGTAAATAAGAAATACATGTGGAACTACATCCTGACACATGAACTATGGCATCAGCATCATGACAATTGTTAAAATAACGGAATTTTAAAATGTATAATACAATGCTCGTAACTTACGCTGCACATCGGAAAGTCCAGAATTCCTTACAAATCTTAACACAGCTTATGTTAATGTTGCAGGTCAAGTTTACATAGCGATACAGTGATTGGGTTAGCATGTATGCTTTAGTCCAGCTGCAATTCATACTGAAGATGTATAATAGAAATAATTGTGATAATTTATGCTAAGCTAATAAGGAAACCTCATATAGAAAATATTGCTACAACTCCATGTTAGTTCCGATTCGTTTAATGTGTTAAGGTATGTCCATATCGTTCGATTTGTAGAGCCAATATTAGCGGAGATAGTGGCTAGGCTGAAATGCTACCTGGACCAGAATATTCTTTCTATAGCATGAGGCGACAGGAATTTAGTAATTATTAGTAATAATAATTAGGCATAAATTGAACCGAGGTGGAAATGAAACCGTTACACAATTGTCACTAACATACAAAAACGACATTTCGTGTACGATCATTTTGTCACTTTTAGCGAACCAACTTTTGTGTTGGTATACTCTTATTATTGTACATTTTTTTCTTTCAAACTTTGAATTTTCACGTATATGACACATTTCATGTACGCAGCTGAAGAAGTCACTTCGTAAATTTACCGACAGTACGATTTTTTTTTTTTTTTTTTTTTTTTTAAAAAAAAAAGGTTAAGTACATATTTATATTTCCTGCTTCATAATTAATATTTGTCAAGTGCATCATTTTAGCGCTTTCAAACTAAAAACACGCATGCATATATCACAAGCTTTTTTCTTTTATTTCTGAAAAGAAGTGTTTGTGATATACATAAAAAGCAAACTATAAACGTAGTATTTGCCGTGTACGAAGTAGAAAACTCTTTGGAGATTGGAAATTTTTAACTGTACAATTTCTGAAGGAACTATTAATTTTTCACTTTTTACTAACTTCGTGCCAAGTTTCATTCAAATTCGTTGGGCTATTATGGCGTGATTGAGGCCAAAAATACATCCAAACATACATCAAAAATTTCTCATTCATTTAGATATAGATTACATGCTTCATTTTGACTGCAAATCAATGAAATTTATAATAAAAACTTTGGTATTTTTGATGATAAATTTAAATCAATATTAGATATACATAACATTTAACAACATCGATACTTTGTTGATAACAATATTGTGGCAATTGCAGTGAATGATTTAATAAATAAATAAAATTCCGTAAGGCCGTAATGACCTGGTGACAGGTTTCTATTGGCTGCACATTCCGCCCTTGTTGTAGCCGCCTTAACCTAACCCGACAATCCTACCGGGTACTAGGGACCTACAGTTTAACATGGAAACGTTCTGGTGTACTTAACATCACACAGCAAGCTGTAACAGAGGTGAAGGCCGAGTTAAGGGTCTGTGAAAATCCCCGCCGAGACACGGATTCGTACCAGGGACCCTTCAATTGTCAGTTAGACACCTTATCCACTGAGCCCGCAGACCACTCATCATTCCTTTTAAATTCATTGAGTTAGTTTGATTTGTCTTTACTATGGGAATGGTGTCCCAATAGGCGTTTACCGCGCATAATATTCAGTTGCACTAAATATTGCATCTATGTAAACGATTTGTTTTCAAAAGAGACGGTTAACGCTCTGACCCCGCATTCGGGAGGACACGCCGGTTTTAATCCCCGTCAGGGCATCCAGATTTGAGTTTACCATTGTTTCCCCAAATCACTCCAACCGAATGCCGGGATGCTTCCTTCAAAATGCCATGGCCGAAATCCTTCCTGTTCCTTGTCCACAGTCCTTTCCCGCCTCTAATGTCCTCGACGTTGACGAGGCGTAAAGCCATAATAATAAACAGAGAGACGTAGGAAAATTAATAATGGAGGTGACTCAACGCGGCTTGGAATCATGACGACAGGCGACAGTGTGCCCTATGAGTTAGCCGCGCCAAAAAGACAGTTCTTTGCGAAATGTCAGTTTCGTTAGCTTTCGTAAATCGACAGGTCAGGCTTTCCGCGACAAAAGTACAAGCAAATGAGAATTCAGGAAACATGTCGATCTAAGAATGAAATGCACGGGTAGAGTCGCGAAAGGAGAGGACTATCGTCTGGCACAATCAGGTCTGTTACCGCGTGTTATATTATAAAATTGTTAACGGATGTATCGTGCGATGGCGAATGAGGGCGAGGTAAGGAGGCGCTGCCTGGAGGCTGCAACTTGCATTTAAAGTAAAGCGGTGAATTCACTGTCCAACTTATAGGACATACTTGTAGAACTATCATAGGATGCGCTCACCCATTCACGCTACTGCAGAGGGTTACTTTCTCGTGGCACACCAGTGTCCTTATCGCACACTCGTAGGATGTTTCCTCCAATCATGATCCACGCTATAGCTTGTTGGATGGCAAGGATCCGTGTTGGTTCTATGGGAGTCCAACAACATCCAACACGTACTATACAGGGCTAGCCAAAATGATTGCAGCGATTTCATGATATTTCTTGGGCTGTCCTATTATAGGTACGATGATGGGTTTTGCTGTTATAAGACAAGTGGCTCTCTAAGTTTCGATTGCACTAAATGCAAGCTTTCCGCGGTGACCGCTAGGGCGCTAGAGAGCAAGATGGTTGAAAGTGAGAAAGCGTACATTGCTCGCGAATTTCATTCAACTCAATCTGTGGTAACTGTTCAGCGACACTTTAGAACAAATTTCGGCAAGGGTCCCCCTTTCGGCGTTGGTATCAACAGCTTAAAGTTACCGGATGCCTTTGTAAAGGTAAAACAGCGGGTCGCCCTCCTGTGGTCTGAAGAAACCGTTGAACGTGTGCGCGCCAGTTACATTCGTAGCCCACAGAAGTCTACGCCTCGAGCGAGCAGGGAATTAGGTATTCCACAGAAGACCGTTTGGAGAATCCTGCGGAAACGACTGTGTATGAAGCCTTACAGGTTACAGTTGCTACAAGCACTGTCGCACAGCGATGAAGTGCGTCGTTTTCAATTCTGTACCCAATGTCTAGAACAAGACGAAACATTCGCAGAAAAACTTGTGTTTAGTGATGAGGCCACTTTTCATGTGAGTGGAAAAGTAAACAGGCACATTGTGCGCATTTGGAGGACCGAAAACCCCCTGCTTATGTGCAGCACGTTCATGACTCTCCCAAAGTGAACGTGTTTTGCTCGATCTCACTAAAGAAACTTTATGGGTCTTTCTTTTTTAATGAGGTGACGATCACAGGGAAAATCTATCCCCAAATGTTGCAGAATTGGCTCATGCCACTTCTGGAAGCTGACAGAGAAGATTTCATTTCCCAGCAGGACGGTGCTCCACCCCATTTTTCTCTGGTTGTCCGTAATTTCCTAAACACCAGGATTCCAAGCAGATGGATTGGTCGTGCTGGGGATGCTGATCGTCAGCTGATGTTATGGATTCCTCGTTCCCCTGATTTAACCCCCTGCGACTTCTTTGTTTGGGGTTTTGTAAAAGACACATTTTTCGTGCCACCAGTACCAGTTGATCTGCCAGACCTGCGGGTTCGCACCACCAATGCATTTGCTCTCATTAACAGACACATGCTGCATCGAGTATAGGAAGAACTCGATTATAGACTTGATACGTGCAGAGTCACGAAAGGTGCACATATTGAGCATCAGTAGACACTCAAAAAAACTTTCTGTGTAATCGTGTAAGTAGGCCAATACGTGAAATAATAAATCTGTATTAATTTTCTGAAATCACTGTAATCAT
Organism: Vandiemenella viatica; assembly: GCA_031002005.1. Lineage (NCBI taxonomy): Eukaryota > Metazoa > Arthropoda > Insecta > Orthoptera > Morabidae > Vandiemenella > Vandiemenella viatica. The sequence goes on along the minus strand of JARYHS010013631.1, from coordinate 2,829,636 downwards.
TTTGACTAGCCCAGTATATAATCTTGTAGCCCCATTCTTCGCCCAACAAGTCTTTCATTGGTCTATAGGATCATCTTAGGTCCTATAAGTTTGACTGTGAATGAGTCGCTAGAGCAGTGGAAAGGCGGACCCTTGAATTAGTCGAGCCGCGAACTCCGCAAAGTTCATATGATTATTATTATTGTCTTTTTGACGCGTGTGTAGTTATGTAAATTATTCAATAATTTGATTAACTATTTTTTGTTGTTGAAAGATGATGCAAAAATAAATCATATGGCAGCATTATATTGAAATAGAAAATGTAGAATTTGGAATGAAAAATAGACTTTTTTTGATTTAAGTTTACTTCTGATAAAATATTAAAATTTAAATAATTATAAATTTATTTTCCACCTCCGCTTCAGCAAAACATACAAATCCGCGGATATCAAGCACTCAACACCCGCAAAGATGACTTCCGTTACAACCCTAATTTCTACGCACTCGATCTTCAGCAAGGAAAGACAAGCTAATAATCGATTCATTCAGCTTCAACCACTTCCATTTAGTAAATATCAATAAAATTGTCAGATAATGTTTCCATTTTGTTTTCAATGAAACAAAGTCCAAATATTTTTTGTTATATCATTCGCATTAGCCTTGTTCTTTATCATTATCCCTTGTTGTTTGTGAAATATTATTTAGGTTAAGAACCACATCTACAATTTCTTATTAATCGTGTGTTCTTATTAAAAAAGTAAAATACAAGTGATTAGCAGATGAGCCATCTCAAGTTCGTAAAGAAGTCTGAACATTGCAGGTTACCCAGTTATTGCGAATTATGGAGGAGTGTTAAATTTATTTCTACAACCATGTATCGCTCATTCGAAATTCTTTTCATGGACTAGTATTTTTTCTTATTTTTTGGCCGTTAGTTCAATTGCTAATTTACTATGAGTATTCCAACCTATCAATGAGCTAAATTCACAAAATTTTGCATCAGCTGGATAACACACGTTAATTCCTATATTCTTCCCAATCCACTGTTAATCTCTAAGCATAACAAATACTTTATCTCACAAGTTGAATAATACAGCGTCTCTGAAACACTTATAGCAATTTAAAACCTGTATGTCAATTAACGCTACATGATTTTCAAACATTCCTTTACACTGTAATGTCTCTACATCTTTTACACAGTGCTAGAGGGCGAGAGGATCTTAGTTTTGTTAGTACCTACTTTGGTATATTATAATGCCTCTCTGCAGGAAATCAGAAGCAATGTTTCTGAAATAGATAGTTTTTCCATTATAACCAAAAGAATAATCTCAATAAATTTAATTCCTGAGCATATAAATTTAGTCAAAAAAATTATTAATAGAGGATTTCAAGATTCTGTTCCTAAATCGCTTTTAATACACAGTTTATGCAAGAAATCTCTATCATAAAAACATTTTTCTTTTAAATTTATGATTTCTATCCTGCATCTGTTTTTATTGCCCTTACCGCCTTTTTCAACACGTACGTGACGTTTATCTGCATACTGTAGTGTGATACCTACTGTTATTATTTCCCCCCCCCCCCCATATGTGAATACCCAGTTCTCCTTCGTGAAAATCCGACAATCTAATTACTAAGCAAGGGCTGCACTATCCCGACTAAATTACTGTTGGAAACACTAATAGAATCTGAAAAATAACTTTGTGAGTATTTAATAGTAGGAACATTATACTGAAAGATTAAAAAAAACTGAACTGTGGTACTTCCTCCACCGCAGTGAAATTTAAGAAACGCTAGTTTCTGACTGGGCCCTACAGATATGGGCATACATCTCCCCCATGGTTAATATCTAGTAGCATAACTTCCTCCTAAGTCTTGATTTTCCTAAATTGCGTCAGTCTCTTCTCCCGTGACTATGATTACAGATGAAACCTATTCTCCCCAGTATTCCCAAACTATCTGATATTTTTACATACTTATTACACAGGTACGACTAGTTTTCAACTCCCAGCAGTCCTTTTATCGCTCCCCACTTTGCTCATTATCTTTCCGGCCTCGGTTTATCAAGAGAGCCTGAAGGATTCAGTTATTTTTCCCTGCTTCCTAATCGTTTCCTCCAATTCTGAAACATTCCTACCATAAACAAAGTAAATAATAGCTTGGGAGAGAATGATGTACAATGCTTTTACACTTAACATTTCATTCACCACAGTGGAAATATTTTTCTCACACAGTAGAATAAGCATCATTCACTACAACTCTACTAAAGCACCACACTTCCCAGACATTATTCTTCTGACTAATTCAAACTCAACAAAAGTTAAATGATACTTCCAACGCCCCTAAGGATAAGCTTAAAAATGAAAATACGTACTTTAAATTTCCTCTAACTCTTAGTGTAGGCTTCAAAGAATGTTTTACGCTTCAGTATTCATATTGGAAGTTTTTACGTATGGCTCCACACCCGTAAACTACATTATACTTATGCTCTACAGTACTTTCGTTTACAGAAAATATTTTCCCTATCAAAAAGTCAATAAATAAGCGGCGTCTTTCTCCTTATTTAACATTTTTATACTAATAATTTGGAAAGTTATTTACCCATATCATGACTTTCACTTCATTTAATGAACGGATTCACCTTAATACAGTACTATGTAACCAAATTACTGTTGTGTAATATTAATTAACAATTAGTTGTTGTACGACATTTCCTTAAATGCAAGTTAATCAATTTGTATAAATAATTAATACTAATTGAATCCAATTGATTTTTATGTAGTTTTAAGCGTATTTTCTTGTATCGGTTATATGATAAATTCGATTGCATTGGCGTAGTATTAAATATTTTAAAGAATGAATAAGATTTAGTTTGTCTCCAGACCTTGTAATTTGTCTCGTTTTCGTTACTCACTGTAGTAAGTTGATAGTTGTTTAGTTATTCAGTACATTGATCTGAGTGCAATCTCATTAAAGCGGATTTTTCCTACCTTTTTAAGAATTACAACGTTAAATTTTCCAGTTCTATTAAAGAACTTCAAAGTCAGTTTTTAACGACGTTATTTCTTGAAGTTGGTACTGGTAAATCTTTACTTCATCTAATGTTGCAAAATATAAGCGAAAACCTGTCAGGATTATATACCGACAAATTAAAAAAAAAAGATAATTGTAAATTGGACTATCCATACTAGAGTAATAAGTTTCCTAGCTGTTACCCATGACTTCTTACGCGTGGTCTTAGAAGTATAATGCTAGAATTGGATATAGAAAGCTGTAAGTCATATAAAAGGTGCCGCCCCCTTTTCCAAAAAGATAAAAAGTGGACCCGGGATAATATGATGGGGTAACCATCACCGTACCATTCTACCGTTTAAGCTGTTTCAAGAATAGAACCAATTTGCAAAGTGTTTAAAAATATATTGTGTGATTATTATAACACTCCTATAACTCGGCTAGTCACCCGAGAACATTATTTATATGTTTAAAAATAGTAATAAACTAAGGGAGAGGGTGAACTATGGGAGGCTACATGTCACAGTTCCTCCAGCAGGTTTTTGTTTGTAGTTTAAAAATATATCACTTTCTGGGAACATCTTATGTCAATACCGTTTTCTACACTACGTTTTTGGTTTAGCACTCCTTTGCTGAGATATATAGCCTTTGAGGGTTGAAAATCAATGAGCTTGCTTCATATAACTTCCCATGGGAAATACACGTCTTCTCTGAATATACTCTTGCTTCTTTCAGTGTCTGTCCCTAACCTTTATTGATAGTCATCGCAAAGTCTAATTTTAGTGGGAACTGCAGTCTTTTAAACTGGACTGGTAGGTCTGTAGGAATTATTGGGATGCGAGGAGTCAACACATTATCACCTTTTGCCATTCCAGCCATGATCACAGCTTTCATTAAGTCGCGCTCCAATTGCCATATTTGTAGACGTATGCCACTTTACAGTCTTAGTGCAACAAGGTTATTGTTTGGGCATGAGAACCCCAGCTTCTAATCTTAATTTATAAGAAGGCACTGCCAGTAATTCCAAAGAGTTAAGGAACTCTGTGCGATATGCAGTAACTTGTGCAGTATCGATAACACAATCCACGGATAGACATTCAACTATTTTGTCTTGCAATAGTGACGTCATTTATTATTAGCTTTTTATTCCCTCACAGTTTCGTTAGTCGATACATGAATAGATCATAAACAAACTGAGAGAAACAAAGCCTGGTAACCGATATAACATAAAAAGGTAAACGCGTATTACATTGTTGTACGGGGGATGGTTCAGTCTCCTGCGCATTTCACCTTTTGTCATGGCTGGACTAACAGTTTTATGTGGAATCAGAACTATGAAACGTCCTGGCATGGCTCATATGATCAAATACAACTACCCCCCCCCCCCCATCCCACCCTCACCACTGTAACGTGACGTTATCACGCCACGCTACAATTTTTATTTTTATTAAGTTATGATTTATTTTAATTTATTCAGATTAAAATTTATTAATATTGATCTCGGGCAGCCCAAAATTGTATATAATTATATGAATATGCAAGGGTATTTCCTTTGAAAAGGCTCAGAAAATGTGTGAGCATAGGATTTTGTTTTAAGCGAAGGGTCGCATATCGGAGGCTCGGGACGGGAAGTGAAACGGTAAAATCCCAGTGAACGGACAATAGCCCGCCTCGCTGTCGCCACCCCAAGGCCAGTCAGTCACCCCAAACGGTTCCTGCAGCAAACAGGCGAAGGTCAACCTTCCCCTCCCCCCCCCTGCGTCAACAAGCATGGACGCGGAAGAGGGACGCTAGCGAAATGCCGCGAATCTGAGTGTGCATCGATACCACGTGATTTCCAACCTGCCTATGAAATCATCGGTAGGGGTCTACACATGTTAATACAGGGTGTATTTCTTTCTGCCCGCCATGTTCCTGCGCGGGAGAGGGACGCCATCGCCTTCCGGAGAGAAGGAAGTTACTTCTGCCCAGACCACGGGGCAGAGCAGTCGATTGTGACTTCTGCCCGGACCACGGGCGAGAGCAGTCGAGACTTCTGGTCAGACCGCGATCCAGTGCGGTCGATTCTGACTTCTGGCCAGACCGCGATCCAGTGCGGTCGAGCTGACTTATTGCCAGGCCAGAACTGTTGTGCTTGGTCAGTACAGTGACCTGCCTATGATCACTGGCTGGTGATTTTTCTATCACGCTGGGCTGATAGCGTGACGAACTTCAGTGTTGCTGCCTACACTAGGTAAAGTGTAAACGCCAGGTCTTGCATCGTTGAGTTCTTATGAGACTGCGAATGACCCGTAAGCGACTTGAGAAAGAGACTTGTGTTCTTTGAGCTAATTTTGACCCTGAGCTAGCCGGCATTTTGTTGAACATTGTAGGAACCTTTGCATATCGCGAGTTCCTTGTTTTTTCTACTTGTTATTTGATGGTGCCCGAGATGCATGTTCATTTCATGTATTCTTTTTGATTGATGATTGTTTTCTTGTAGTAGCGTATTGTGAACATTTGTTCCCGCTCACTAACTGTAACTTCGTCAGAATATTTGCAAGTAAAGTAAAGTTCATATAATTGTTTGCTTGAGTGAATCGGCCAATTGTAACGTCTAGGCTTGCTTGACATTGCATTAATTTATATTAATATTAAATGTAAATGTGCCTAGCGGTGTAGCAGCCTATTGAACTTAATAAAATATTTGTCAGGTGTCTTTACGACCTGGCTAATGATTCTTGCTAACCAATTATTAATTTTTAATTAATTTACATAAATATAATTTATAAAATCCCCCCCCCTCACTTCTCCATCCCACTACACCACGTGCGATTTGAATCTGGGATCCGACCCCGAACTTTTGAAAGCAAGTGCCCTAACCACTGGCACACTAAACCAATTGCTGGTATAACATTTCATACGCTATCCGTCTGTCTATCATCACTTGGTTAGTTTTTAAAATATCTTTACTAAATATGCTACTTATTCCGAAAGAAAAGTATTCTATGTGTTTCCTAATGGTACATGGTATTACTTTGTCAAATTTTAAGACCTGTTTAGCAGTTAAGGCGGTTTAGGGCTGGCTGGGTACATCACCTGGCGACCGCGGCAACTACGAACAATTTAAAGTAATTAACCTGTTTCTCGAACTGTGTATGAATAATTTAACGAACTTTTATGAACTGATTTCGAGTTGAGTGAACTACGATACAAACCCCAACTATTAAAATGTCTTACAAAATGCTATCACCAAGTAACTTGAAATGTGTTTCCAATCTCGACCCAATTCTCAACTTGAAAAAATTGAATGCTTAATGTGCTTCCAGTACTTCTGCTATTGCTAGAAAAAAATAAAACTTTTTTATTTTCGAATATTCTTGATATAATAATACTGTTTTATTGAAAGTGTGCTTTATACGCTAGTGGATGGGATTAAAACTATCTGCAAGCTAATTACATAATAAATCATCACAATGCATAATATTCCATTAGAGATTCCGCGGTAGAGAGACGAATGACGACATGAATTGAATCGATGGGTAAATTAAGATCCCATCTGAATTTTTATTTACTATCGGAAAAGTGGTTTAGTTTTTATTACTCGTTGATCAGTAGAATTTATTTTAATTACCTCACGTACTTCCTATATTTTTAGACAAATTGTTACAACACATCTATCTAACAGATTCTTTTTTTCAGAGTTCCATTGCAAATCTAATAATTCCAAGTAAAAAGTTATTAACATTCATGCAAAGGTTAACTGTGTGAATGCATTCCACATAATCTTATGGCATTCCAGACCATACCAATCTAACGATTACCTGTTTTATGTGGGAACAATTCGTCGGGAGATGGACAGTGGATGTTTCTTGTTCCAAATGGCGATACTCGGTGTATTGGAAACACTTATAATTAAATCGCTATCACCTTTTTGTAACAAGTTTCCATAACATCTTTGTTTTCATACAGACCACATTTTGTCGAAATGCAGTATCATATGTCAACTATTAATTCTTAAGTTGAAAGTTTGTCATCCATCCTATCACATCCATATATGTTAAATAGATAAGAATATGAACCTTGAAGCTGTAGGGTCTACTCGCTCTTGGCTTTTTTACCCTCTTCATTTGGAGAATTAAAACAATCCCAACAATCACAGCCTTGAATTTAACAGTGAGTTACAATTCGGACATGAAAACCATGAAATGTGTGATAATGACAGTACTATACAGATATCTTACTAATATTGTGAGCTAGAAAGTTGTTATACAGCAAAAAAAAAAAAAAGAATGTAAGGGTCTTACTCACCCCTGAGTTGGTCGTACAGGTCTTTCATCTGTTCACCTATGCTCTTTCTAAGCAAAAAGTTAGCCCAGATATTTCCCAATGGAAATTTCGGCTCCAACTGTGTTACCCCCTTCTTGGTCCAGTATGTGTAGTGATGGGAGAAACGAAAGTACAGAGCCACCAGCCCTCCAATCAGCACCAGCACCAGCTCGGACAACCATGAGGAAAGCAGCAGAGCCATCTTCCACCTGGAATCAGAATAGTGAATTTAGTGATTCACTACAGTGCAGCAAGTATTCGCAGGCTTCAGTAATGTTACAACACTTACACCATCAAATGATTTACAGCAGAGGAATCCAAAATTTATGTTTTTACGCCTCCATTTTTTTTAAATCTAATCTTGAAGCCTCCCACTCAATATTTCACGGACTATATACAACTATATTATATAGTCTTCTGTCAATTGTATTATCAGGAAGCGAAATTTTTCGTAAATGGTTCGCATCTGATTTGCCGACCACAATTATAAGCATACTAGCTGATAACCGCGACTTCGTATGCGTGGACTTTAAATTTCATTGCCAAAAGTGGATGTAGAAAGCTGTAAGTAACTTAAGATTTGTCCCACACAACACCGAGTCGGTTTAATATGACAGGAAAGCCGTCACTATATCATTCTACCGTCGAACGCGTCTGATGAAGAGAATCAATTTCCAACATATAAAGGAGGGTGGGGGGCTATGGGGAAATGGAGCGGGGGGGGGGGGGAGGAGGTTAATACAGGGGAGCTTTATTTTAGCATGGTCATTTCTTCGTTCTTCAGAATGAGTATCAAATTCTTAGGCTCTAATAACTTTAGCTGCTCATGCTCTGCTAGAGCTACACCTTAGGCTACGTTTATGCCCGGCAGGCATGTCAGAAAAGAAGACAAAATAACTGGTACCATAAGAATTTAGGCAGACACAAACTAATAGTACAGTGCAGAGAAAATCGACATCTATACTAAATAATAAAATTGTCTCTAAACAAAACTTACAGACAAATCACACACTGAAGGCTGTGCGAGAAGCACAGCTTGAGCAACCGACGTAACATTGCAAACTACCACACGCATCCGTCTGTCTCTCACCATTCGTAAGTTCTCAAAACTTCGTGACTAAAACTGTTATTCATACCGAAAAAATTGTCCTGTGTCCTTCCAACAGATACTTAGTATTTCTTTGTAAAACTCCATCAATATCGGTATAGCCATTTAGTCAACAAAACGTAACAAAAACAGAGACGTCCTTTCAAATTTATAATATTACTAGTGCAGATCACACACACAACACACCGAGCGTGGTGGTGTAACGGATAGCGTTCAGGCCTCGCATTCGGGAGGACGGTGGTTCGAATCCCCGTCCAAGTATGAAGATTTGGGTTTTCTATGGTTTCCCAAATCACTCCAGGCAAATGCCGGGATGCTTCCTTAAAAAGGGCATGGCCGAATTCATTTCCATTCCTTGCCCCCATCCTTTCCCGTCTCTAAAGACCTAGCTGTTGAGAGATGTAAAGCAGTTAAAAAAAAAAACACACACACACACACAAACACACAGAAACAACGGCTGAGAGATCAATATACCGCAAAAAATTGTAAACCTACAGCATTGTTAGACCGCGTACTATTTGCTAAGCACTACAATTCTAAATTTGGGATATCTACAGTTTAACATGGAATGCGGAAAACTGACCGTCCAGGCGTGGGTCGTACGGTCAAAAACAATTCTTAAAAATCTTTGCCTTCATCGGGACTTGAACTGGAGACCACGGCCCAATCATTAGTAATCAGGCGCGTTAACCACTGAGCTACCAGCCCGCTCGTCGAAAACGTGCTACATAGTCTTGAACATCTTAAGTATCTATCTATTCCAGTTTCGGTAATTTTTAAAATTACATGACAATATGTACTATTCAACAGAAAAAGTATCCTATGTCCATCCTAATACCAAATCGCATCTCATTGTCAAATTTCGTCATGACTGGAGTAGCCGTTTAGCCCAAGAAACGAAACAGATAGACAGAGACAGAGAGTTACTTTCGCATTTATAATATTAGTATAGGTCAACAGTAACTGACAAAATTAGAGTTTCTCGTATTCTCTGTGATTTTTTTTATATTTTGCAAATTCCGTAAGGAAGGTGGTACAACATGGTGAAACAGAAACTATATTTTAAGCAAATGTTTTTGTTTATTAAACTGGTCTAATTTTCTTGGAAGAAATCCTTTGAAATTGCAAACTTACTCAGGATGCATAGTTTCAATGTGAACCTTCAATACGAAAAAAAAAAAAAACTCTGATATACTTACGGTGCAACGGACTGAACGTTAATCGATACTCGATCAAAACCCGATTATATTAAATTTATTAGCTTTTCAAATTAAAATTAAACATATTATATTTTACCCCCGGCACCATGGGATATACATAAATCTAAATCCCATTAAAATCCATAGTTTTTATGTGTTTTATGTTCAACGAAAAATGATCTTCAATTCTTCAGGATTTCCATCTTCTGAATGAAATGTTGACATTATCCACTCCTGAAAACGATAAATTACTGGAAAAAACCTCTTTCTCAGGTGCATAGTCGAATCATTTTCTTCTTGAGGTGTTACTAAAAACATTCTCCATTTCTCATTCATCATTGTTCATTAACTAATCAAACAGTACAAACTATACCTGCTGCGTAAAAAAAACCAGATGAACTGCCTTTTGCTGCAGTTCTGTCACATTTCTTTCTACATCACCAGGAAACGAGTCTTTTATCTCCTTAAAAGATTTCCATAACTCACTAGGTAATGAAACATTTTCGATAAGCCTAGGAGGGAGAGATCAGAAATGCTTGTTGAAGGCTTGAAGTGTAAATATCTTAGCATAACGTTTAATAAGAAACTCAAGTGGGCATAACACACTGGGCATGTTGTAGGAAAGGGTAACAAAGTCCTACATTTACGGGAAAGGGTGATGAGAAAATGTACCATAGACGTTAGGGAATTGGGTTACAAAACTTTGGTCAAACCATTGCTTGGGCATAGTGGTGCACTTTGGGACCCACATTTTGGTATCAAATACAGGATTTGAAGGGCATGCAAAATGGAGCAACTAGATTTGTTTGAGTAAATTATCACCGGACCCAGTAAGTATCTGATATGATAAAGGAACCGAATTGGGAGTCATTGGTGGACAGGAGGAGGTTGAGGAGAGTGTTGGGAATGTACAACGCTTATTTTGTTAATGGGGCTTGGACGGTATATGTTGAATAATTAGGAATGGAAGGTGAAAGATGACGAAGACACAAACTGGCACTCGATTTCATGCATAAGTGAGTGGGAAAATTTTCTTTTGAGGGTAAGGATGTCAGGGATTGGAACTAATTACCAGGTGAAGTGATGAATAATTTACCAGAGCGCTGAAGGAATTTAAAATTAAACTTTGTAAATCGCAGAAGTAGATAGTGGAGGAATTTAACACTCAAATTATATAAGATAGTAACAAAATAAAACCACGATTGAATTAATGATAATAATAGTAAAGTTTATTGAACAGCGTCAGTTTACACTACTCGTTGAACTTGAAATAACCCTCCAGTGAGCACTTTAACAGAAGTTGCACTGAAATTCATTAGACTAAACTTCTATTCTTATTTTTTTTTTTAAATCAACGAACCGTGTGGTTACACGCTGGCGCTTCTAATCAAAACAGTTTTATTTTAAACCATCAAAACAATGCGATCTGTCACTGGCTTGTAAAATTCCGGGTGACACCTGTAAGCAAATTTGAGTCTAGATACGGCAGGTCCAATGTTTTTGCGATTCAGAATGTGACGTCGCGTGTTGATTTGTTCAAATGCACAGACCGCGTGGGACCCAACGCAATTATTTCAGGTCCCAGTCATGCGTGGCACTGTTAGTATACAAGATATTTAAATCCCATACGGAGATTATGAAATGACAGAAATAAATATCCACATGGTATTGTGTGTTCTGTACCTTGTTTCAACTGTTAAAAAATAACGTAATTGGAAAGCTACGTGGCTGGGCTCAGAATTCCTCCCTCACACAGCTATTCATAGCATTCTACCCAACCTCCACCCCTCCTAGACCGAGCACGTAGTATATGGACGCTCCCCAAAGTTTAGTCAGTACTTTTGCGTGAACAGCGATCATAAAAAAAGAAAAAACTGCGATGATGTGCTTTGCATTGAACAAGACTAGTTCAAATTCCGAACATTAGTTGTTTCGTGAATCTCAATCGACTCAATTTGCAGGCAGATAGACGGAGATGTAGAAATGCAGACATACACACAGATAAGTATTTTAAAAATTGTTGATTCCTTCTCTGCAGATTTATAATAGTACACAAAGTAACCTTTCTTTTTAAAAAAAAAAAATATACACTGAAGACCCAAAGGAAGTGGTATAGGCATGAGTAAGCAAAAACAGAGATATATAAACACTCAGGGTACGGCGCTGCTTTTAGCTTAAATTCTTTGAGTACTGTTTTTAACATTTAAGAAGTTTAAATTTTTTTTTAGTAAATTTTTCGTCACTTCCATCGATAATTTGTTCAAATTCCTGATTGCCTTATATACAAAAAAACAGTACTACTAATTCTTCTACATTATCCTACCAAGCCTGTTTACAAATATAAGCTTTCTACATTTCCAGTACACTGTTCACCCTCTTACTGTCGTCTGGTATCTCCCAACCTAACTCCTTTACCATTTCAGATACTTACTATATGTTGCAGAAATTTCCATAACCGAGTCTAGCTGTCCTCATTTACAGCCCACCCAACTTATGTATTTGAAACCCAAAATGTGGATCCCACATTGCATAATCATATTCAAGCAGTGGCCTTCACAATGGTTTGAAACCTAGTTCCAAAACTTTACTGGCACATCACCTCAACACGCGTTCCAATGAATGAAGAATTTTTATGCCTACTCCTTCCAGTTGGCCAATTTGTTCTGCCAAAACGAGTTTTAGTTCTTATTTGTGTACCTAAAATGCTTACCCTTCTTGGTACTTATACTCATTTCAAGTTGACCCATCCAGGTAGCTATACTATCCAGGTCATCCTGCAGCTATACACAGTCCTCTGCCATATTAATCATGTTATAGAGCATTATGTCATCTGTAAATAACATTCTTCTGGCCGTAATTTATTAATATTTTCATCCACTCCAATGGTTCTTACCTTTTCACCTTTTAATGGATCAAGTACCTAGGAATGATCTAGTGACAAATTATCAGCTCGGTTTCTCTTATCCATTTCATACGAAATATCTTGCTTACAGCCCTCTAACAGAGATTCACGTAAATATCTCTCCCATAAACTACATTGTATTGTTCTAAAATAAATCACTTCTGTCAAGGTTGTTAAGCAAAATGTTAAAAAATCTGCCAAAATAATTGACCTTCAAATGCAAATACAAAAATTACACTTGTCATGATGCTATAAATAAGCGGGTAAGTATGACATATTTTGTAATAGGGATATTCAATACTGGCATTATTTTTGATGAATTAACTGTCACAGGTGCTCACATTTATATTCCTGGGGAATACTATTAAAAAAAATTGACAAAAGAAACATTAAACTTATGATGTAAAAAGACACAACAACAGAAATCTAGAATTTTTCTGAACAAACCATAATAAATCAGATAAAGCAAAGAAAAACTCAGATATACATGCTGATTCTCTCTCAGCGAAATCCACCTAACAAACCAATAATTTTTCGCGCAAAAATATCGTAAAATTATACTGTCAACATAATAGAGGGGAAAGATAATTTAAAAAAATATAATATCTACTCCTAAAAGAAATATCAATAAAAAATTATTTGCAGACAGAATTATTTATGATGCCTGTACTGTATTTGCAAACTGAAATTAGCAGGTCCGAATGAAAAAAATCAAAATCTATTAAACAAAGAAGAACTATAGCTACACAGGAACTAAAAATATTTGTGAATCTAAGACAAATGCGAAATGCGCAGGTAAAAAAACATCTGCAGATAATTTAAAAATTTTGTGAGGTAATTTCGTCATGGCACGAGTTCCACCTTCGTGGTAACATGACCTAAGGCGTTTGACATACCAGGTAAAGGATATCTGCAGTTCAATGTGAAATCTGAAACGTGAAGCCTGTAGTGTATGAAACAGACTTTCAGCATAATTTATAATGCCATAAAAATAAGAATATTTCTGTAAATAGAGAGATGAGAGACATAAAGAATTATTCATAATTCTGGATAAAATGTTTTAACTTCAAGGTTTTCAAGGAAAACTAATTATAAATAGTCGATACATTCAAGTACTAAACAAAGAACGTGTGCTAAATAAAGAGAACAATACGTAAGTTCAGTCTACCGATTGACGGAATTTGTAGGAATAGAAACAATACCCAAATGCAGTGCCTGATTTTCATAATAACGTTCTACGTACAAGTCCCTTAACGTACCTTATACACAGTACAGTTAAGACTTACTGCCTTTTTGGTTAGCAACAAATATGTGTGTATTGTTTCTATCGTATATACTGTAATCATAATTACGGTAACAATCCATTCCGTTAAAATATCAATAAAACTTATTATTTGTTTCTTTCCAAAATTTTCTATTTCTGAGATGGCATCTTAAAAGCTATAAATTTAAAATGTTAAATATTCAATTCACTATAATTTTTGGTATGATAAAAATAAAATGATCTCCTATGAATTCTTCATTTGTGATACTTCTTTGCCTTTTTCATCATCAGAACTTATAATTGGAGAAGAATAATTGTTACACAATGTGGTTTCTTTATAAAAAGTTTTTTTACACCCACCAAATCATGTACTGTTAAACAACTTCTGTAGCTTATTCTTTATTTTACTAATAATCACACGTATGACCTTACAAATATGGAGTGCGTTAAAATCGAAGAATAAGTGATCACAGAAGTAGTATCAAAATTTAATTTATATATTAATACCTCATTTATATTCAGAAAGTACCTGATAACTCAGAGTTGCAGTATTCCAAGAGCGCTTGTGAGTCTTGTGATTCTCAGACTACACTGTCATATCTCGTCAGTTCCTCAGGAGTTTTAAGTCACAAATGAATGTAAAATCATCATGACACAGTTGCAGATGCCACCAAAAATAAAACACGAGTTCATGACACGTAAAGAACCTTATCGCTTGTTTACAGAGTTTCGTGTCGAGGACACTAGTATCAGCTTAACTATTAGGGAAAGAATTAGAGCGAAAGTTTTATATTACGTCGCATCCTGTTATTTTGAAGGAAAAAAGTGCGAATACAGATTAAGTTATGGGGGTTCAGTTTTTTTAAGGTTGATGGTATATTACATATGAATGTGAAAATGGCTCAATGAGGTAAGTGTTGACAAATTTCCATACCATTTCTTGTTAACATTGACCTCCTACCTTTAGAGATAACTTAATTAATGAAATTATATATATATATACATATATATGTATATATATATATATATATAAGATCCGGTGCGTGTATCAGTGCGTACACCCGCAAGAAATGATGCTTCTTTCGGTCATTCACACTTTTTTCTATGTATTTTACTCAGTTTTTCTGTATATTTTTTTATGTTTCTTTCGCACTCGAGTGTAGGCCTACGGAGGATACTATCTTCATTGCATTTGAACAGTAAATAGAAACTACATCCAAACATTTACTTATATTAATAATGTATAATTGGTGTGGTTCCAGTTTACCGGAAAAAACTAGAATTTACTAATGTAAATGAAATATACTTCCCCAATTTAATAATGAGAAGAATTTGTTGTTATAGTGGCATATCTTTCATCAAATATTGCCGTTGTGGAAGCAATTTGTGTTTTAAATTTTTCTATGGCGTCTGTCATCATCATAACCATCATCAAAAATACTTGATAATCTTTTGAAAAAAAAAAAACTTTTATTACAGCGATTTTTTTAAAAAAAATAATGGATCTGTAACGCTATTATCAGCAAGTAGTGGCGAAAATAAAATACACGCCTGTAATTAAGAAAACTCTTATACAGGAGGATCGTACCTCCGATACATCCATTAAAACTACGAAGCTATTTTTGTAAGGTTTTATAGATTTTTTTTAAAAAGGTTACATACGTGATTTCATGAATAACATATCTCAAATTATAAAATTGTTTTTATTTTAAGTTAAGGTTCTTTCTTTCTACTAAGTTATTATCTTGCCTGCCATACGAAGCGCGTAGCTGCCGCATGCACTATGAATCATGCAGTATTTGGTGCCATTTAGTCCAAACACCGCCACACTATTGCATGGTTGTTCTGGTTGTTTACGTGTGGCTTAACGGTTTGTAACTTGAGTTTGCGAAATTTTTGCGTAAATGAAATTTTTCTACACTGATAGGCATTTAAGACAGCGTTTTGCCAGTAAGAAGAAATGAAAAACTTCGTAAAAACATAGATATAACTAGATAAGTTATTTCATAATGGAGTACTGTGAAGGGACCATTAAAAACCCGAAAAGACAAGGGCATACTGTAGATGAATTATTAGAATTTGAAGTGAGTTAAGGGAGGCGTGTGACTAAATAAATTTATTTACTTGTTGCACAAATAAAATTTTAATGTGAGCCGAAGGCTATGTGGTAAAATCAAACGTCACCACATGTTTTATTGGAAGGAATACTGAAAGTAAAGGTAAAGTTGCGTAATATGCCTACAGTGCTTGGATCCGCTAACGGAGAAACGGCTTGGCGCCAAGTGAGCTGGTAATGAACCTTCAATCCGGGAAAAATAAACCTGAAATCCAATTCGATCAGTTGTTCTTAAATTATAAACGCATTAAAATAAACGCAATGAAATTTTGCATTTTGCAACATGTAAGAATATTTCAAGAAATTATCAATTAATATTTGGCAAAGTTTATTTATAGCGCTCTATGTTGTCTCTCGGTCTGTCACAGTCCTCTAACTCGTGAACTCAAGACCGAATGTGTATAATTATATTACAGGATTTTCCATACTTATTAAAGGATTAAAAGATTTTTTTTTCTTTATTTCAGTTGGTGAGGAATAGATGTTTTTTCTGGACAACAAAGAAGCGTGAAACAGTTTAAGTGGTCGATTTTCATGAACAGGTGTGTTTTAAAACCTGTATTATACAGAAGCTTAAAAAATGTCTGCAACCCGACCATATCCTCCACCTTACATTTAAACAACAAATACTCACAATATTTATTTGTAATTGTCAGCGAACCAAACAAACGTTTTTATTTCTATTCTGTGGTGTAATAATAACAGTTATACTATTTTATTGAAATTTCTCTTAATTCAAAATGTATCTTAGTTTTATTTTTTAAAATGGCATTCGGCCTTGTAGCCATTCAGCTAGCAACTGTGTTTCTTTTATTCCTCAAGTGATTATATGGAATTTTCTCGTGTTATTATTGTTGATAACAAGTGACAGGACAATACATGACGAACACAACACTTAATTAAAACCACCCATGCCCTAGGGCGGACTCGAAACGGCGACCCCTGCAACGCGAAGCCAGCTCGCTAGCCCCTGCGCTACCGGGGCCGGCCAAAATGTATTAGATGTTGAAGGACGGGATACTAACAACTGATTAGAAGTGAACGGTTGCACTAGCGGCTTAACGGAGCAGGGGCGATTGGAGATATAAATCATAGCACTTGGAAATTCACATTACATCAGAATAATTCTTATTGTTTATATTTGTGGATAAAGTAGAGTAATTACAGCTTGTATCCGAGCCATTCTCATCTTTAACTAATTTACGATGGAGACAATTTTACTGCAGTTTCACCATCGGTGTGTGTGTTCCATAATGGCGATACACTGCGTTATTTAATAGTCTTCTATACTATTCGTTACGGCTGGCTTTCTTGAACGTTTTGTTCGAACACAGATCAGATTTTTGGGTTGGAGTGTAGCACTGTATCTAATTACTGATTTTTGTGCCATGCGTTTGCCAGTTGACCTGCGACATTCATAATAATTGTTAAGATCACTACAATACCGAACTTTAATTGCGCTAGGCTGAACTCATACTTGGCCTATTCTTCCCTTTCAAGCGTGGAATTACAAACAAAGGATATAAAATTGTCTGCACTTTATTCTTACAATTTGGACAGATAACTTAAGTTACATCCAAAATAGAAGCATAACCGAGTCTTGATGACAGTAATAAACAAGTATCTCATTTGTTGAGTGGACCGGAGAGATGGTAGACAGTGTAATGGTTTGACTTACCCTTGAGTTGGTCGTACAGATCTTTCATCTGTTCGCCTAAGCTCTTCCTATGCAAGACGTTATTCCACATATTTCCTAACGGAAATTTAGGCTCGAGCTGAGGCACGCCCTTCTTGGTCCAGTATGTGTAGCAATGTAAAAACCAGAGGTACAGAGCCACCAGCCCTCTAGCCAGCACCAGCACGGACAACCACGAGGACAGCAACCATGAATCACAATAGTGAATTTACTGACTCATGACAGTACAGCAGTATTCGCAGGCTGAAAAATAAGGCTACACAACTTCCTCAATTGTATAACTTACAACAGTAGTGTTGTGGTCGTCACGTACTATTTATACCTCCAGATGCGATCAAATTATTGTGGCATCATTTCGCGTTTAGAAGTACAGTGCCGGCAACAAAATTACTTAAAGTTGATAAAGACGTGAGTATCCTCGTACCATACAATCTCTGTGTTTGTGGAAAATCACAGCGAATAATATTACTCCAACTTTTAAGATTCTTCAAGAATCTTGTGTTATATAAATTTCATTTTTGGGGATCTGTTACATTTTACGATTATTTCGAAAGCTATAATAATTTTATTTTAAATAACATTTAAACTGAGACGTTTCAGATAAAAAAAATAAAAAATGAGCGCTTGAAAATAATACAATTTTTACTGTTATAAATGAGTATGTCAAGAGGCTGGTAACGAAAGTGACTTTTTCGAAATTCCTAAGTGTTCAATCGATGTTAAGGAATTCACAAAGCGAAAAAGTGGCATTGTTAATATATGAGACCATTGTTAATGACGAACAGTGCACTATTAACAGCAGCGACATTACGAAATTTGTGGACATATATTGGGAAGAATTAATTATTTGCTAGATGAGTTATGTAATACTATCCATTTAAAATGGTAATCATGTATTACATCAATAGATGGATGATGTCTGACTAATTTCGACAAGTAATAAAGGCGTAGAAAGACACGATACTCAATGTCGAAAGTGATAATTCATTTTTCGATAGACATTTAAGTTTATCACAGAAAAAATATTAAGTTACGCAGGTTATTGAATATGATAAAATATTAAGTAAAAACTTACATTAAAGTGCTCTTCACAAAATTACGTTGAAGATTTTTCAGACAAATAAGCTGAGTTCCATCGGAGAAGTCGTAGAAATTTTTTCCGGTTATTTTCCTTTTTTTTGGAACATAAATAAACATTTTTCGGTGTTTTAATCAATTAACTTACACACTGAGACGCTACACACCACTTGTAAACTGTAAAACTCATTTTATCACCAAAACAATCAAACCGTCACTTTGTTTACAGCAGCTTGAACTGAGATGTTGCATCACAAGAGACGAACTGGCAGCTGCGAGTGTTTTGGCACCAATACTCAAATCAGCATATAGAAATGCAAAATTTTGCATTTTTTTCAAGAAATAATATTTTATTTGTTATATTAGACGCAATTCTACTACTACTACTTATACTGATTACTTTCCCAAAATCAGTCAAGTAAACTATTATTCATAGTTGTTTATTACGATTAATAAGTAGTATGGGAGCTCGGCCCCTTGAAAAAACAAGAACGTCCTTATTTCTAGAAGCGAAGTAGGCTTTGAAAGTTATGTTCTGTTGAATCCAAGTTAAAATATATGTGAAACTTATTGGTGTCCCTGCCATAGGTACTGCACGTAGTTAATCTAAATATTCTGTCAGTAATTGTCATTCAGAATATATTTATTGCCTAGAAAAGAACCGCATGAAAAGAGTTATTACCTTTACAAACACAGGCGTAAGAACTACAGAAAATATTTTAAACTGATTCACGGAAGAAAATAATCAAAACTAAACCGACTATGGAATGGTGACGATTAGAAAAACGTACATTCATTGCTAACCATGCATCTAGGCACAAATCTACAAACATAAAACACACTGCCTTATTTGCAAGACACACTTCTATAAGTCCATTGACATTCCTCATACACTATACAAGTAGAATCTGACTTATTTTGTTGATGACTGAAATGTTTGTGTATTTTTTTCTATCAGAAATGGTTAATCATATTTTCGGAAATACCTTCTTCCGAAAAATGTACGTCTTAAAATATGAATCAACTAGCGCCGCAGAAAACTTTTCACAGAGTGTTACTGAGTTGACAACAGAAAAATTGTTCTTTTTAACAATAAAATAAAGTTCATTTGTATGTATCCTCGTTCGGATTTTTCATTTACGATGTGTGATAGATTTTTTAAGACGGAATTAATTTCACTAATAATTTGAAGAATTTCGTTCAATTTCAACAACCCCCGCATCAGTTTTTACGTCATTCATAATAACCACAGAGGTCGGAAATGCTTAAAAATCTTGAAAGAAGTGCTGACGAAAGCATCATTATGAATGTAATGTCTATACTACTTCCCATGTTTCCTGGCAGAAGATGTTATTACTAGAGGCCTACCGAAAATTCGGTTTCGGTTTCGGCCAAAAAAAATCTAGTTTCTGCAACAGTTCCGGCTTCGGCCGAAAATCGGCCGAAACTTCGACCGTGTCGATAGTGTTCGTAAATTGTCGGCATCGTTCGGTTAACATCGGGTCAGTTCATGGCTCGTGTGTGATCGCCAGTTGAGTTTGCCGAGATTATGTTGATTGAATAAGTATTGTTTCCCGCACATTAATGAGTACGTAAGTATTTGTTTTCATTTTTACTTCTAACATATTGTAATGCCATTTATTAGATATTGAACTTCTTTCTGTTGAGTTACTTATTCGGATTTAAACTGCTTATACACGAGCAATAAACATGCAACACTTATTGAAGAATCAGCTTGCTTTTCTCTTTACTCTGATTCAATAACTGGTGCAAAATATAGAGGAACACTTTTTTTGTTGAGAGAAGTAAGTGTCTTTTCTACTTTCCAAAAAAAATGTCAGACGTGTTTACACGGGACATTTGTGTAAGTGCCGCCTTGTGTAAATGCCGCAACAATGTAGAACAAATACTAGGTTGTAAAAGAAGTCGATTATAAGAAATTATTTTTCTGCTTGTTTTAAAGTTCCATTACTTCTGTCGAAACAATAAAAGTGAAGGAAAAGGAAGGTTTGGACAAGAGAGTGGATATTAGGAAAGGGTGAGCTGGATGTTCGCCAGACATTATTAATAGAGTAAGTTCTACAGACGAAGAGCGCGCGGCGGTCGTCGCTTCGTCTGTTTTGAACTCGCGGCGTGGAGGCGGCGCGGCGACACAGCCAACTGAAGAAAATGAATAAGAAATGGTGATTTTTTTCCCCTTTTTGTATCATTACACGTCAGTGTTGAAATGTAAAACACTTAATATGCGATTATATTAAACACACAATTTAATTTTACTTATCTCGTAAATAATTCCTGATTTCATATTTTTTTAATACTACACTTTTTAAAATTTCAAATTTAATATTTTTCTATTTATCCAGCACCGAAACTTTATATTAATCTGTACTTTTGAACCGCAGAATACAGTTTGAGTGTCTGATTGTTTCCAAGGAATGTGGCAATCATTTTTTTTATGACTAGTGTTCTCATATTTTTCATTATACTACGGAAAAAAGAATTCAGTTTGGCACTCGATTTCAAACATAAGGAAGGGAGAAAGTTTTCTCTTGTTGGTAAGGGTGTCAGGGATTGGACCAATTTACTAAGTCAAGTGATGAATAATTTACCGAAAACGCTAAAGGAATTTAAAATTAAAGTTTGTAAATCGGAAAAGTAAATGGAGAAGGTATTTAACACTGCAACTATAAAATTAAATTTAAAAAATAATATAAAATGAGGTAATTAGATGACTATGGGAATTGCCACCGGAGCGTCGTTAGCGGCATCGCAATTAATTTAATAATATTATTAATAATAATAATAATAATAGTAACCACATTAGCATTTCCCTCTCTTCTTCAATATCAATTGTTTTACAAAGAATTGAGTTACGCGCGCCAAATAGACGGTCCACGTGTCAGTCGAGGCTAGTGTTGCCAACCGTACTGTAATATACAATATTGTACTATATTTCGGGTCAGCGTACTATATACTGTTGAAAAAATGTATTCTACGCGAAGAAACTAAATAAAAATATTAAAGGAAATTTAGTTAAAAGTAAGAGATTGTAATGTGTTTACCGCCAGAACTACAGGCCAAATATGGCAGAATATTTTAAAATGTATTTGATATTTCATTCCTGCTCTCTATTCCCACCACTTCTGCAGTCACAGAAAAGATAATTTCTATTATGAATTTGAAATAGCGAGAAGAGAGAAGTAGAGCGAGCATCTCCTTAATAAATAATGAGCTTTTGATATACATTAATTTAAAAAATTGAATCTATTAAAGAATATGACACTTTTAATGTAGACAAAAAATTGTTAAAATGTGCAAGAAGTGAAAAAATAATGTTTTTATAAAAATAAATAACTAAAAAACATAACTTTTTTGTTCTTACTCTTTCCATAAAATACTACATTTTTTGAAGTGAGGTATTAAAAGTAGTATAATCAGCCAAAAAAATGTTGATTACCCTAGTCGAGACGGTGGCCGCGAGGCGTTCGCCGTCTCGACTAGCCGCTTGAAAAGTCGCCTCGTGTGAACAGTTGGGGCGGCCGCCGAAGCGGGAAGTCGCTTCGTCTGTTTTTTAGGTAATACAGGATTTTCGACAAATTGACAATTTTCTGCGAATGACGGCATAGGATTTTGACTATTTACTGTAATTACTAGGATCAATGATAAAAAAAAACTAATATGCGGCAGTATATTATGGTAAGAGAAAAACTTTGTGTGACACTGACGTTTCCAGGCGCAGGTTAGACAAGATAACATAAAACAAAACGTGTATTTTAGTAAAAGCGAAATATTACACCGATATTTAATATTCACAATTCTTGCAGGGAGTTTCGTATCAATCTCCAATGTACCTGTTTCAGAAATTAATGTGCAGGTTAAAAATTAATGTAAACGGTAGTAAAAATAAACAAGTTATTTCAATTACATCTTTTATTCAAACCTCATAAACACTTGTTACAGTATCAGTAATTAAAGGGTCTGAATCACAGCAGGATATAGACTTTACTGCGTCAGAGAATTCTCATGAATTTTGAAACGTATCATCTGCTTCATAGCCTTTTTTTTTTTTTTTTTTTTTTTTTTTTTTTTTTTTTTTACGTTTAAATTAAACTGTGTTCCCAAGTTGTGCAGTTTCCAAAAATTGTGACAAATTGTACACAGAGAATTTTGTATTTTGCTTTGTTTGGGACCAATTTAACATACACTATCCAGTCTCGTCACTTGTTCAAATTTTCAGTAGACGTGAAGGCTGACTCTTAGAAATGTTTAAAAACTCTAAATGAGATTTTTAGTAATTCGTAACGGATTTCTGTAGTTGTAGAATGGTATGGCATTTCGTTTATTGTTATTACGACTGACAGCAGCAATAACATTTTAATTTTATCCATCACCAGCATATTATGGCTTTTACGGCAGATTTTCGTGCTTTTAAGCACAAATATTTCTGAGAGTTTTTTTTAGCGTTTCTCGAGAGGGATGACAGCAAGATTTATGATGTACATAAATAGATGTATGAGAAAATACTAAATGGAAAAAATAAAAAGAGAAGAAATGTGTCGCCTTGTGGCTATGGTAAGAATGGTAGTATCCTAGGATGATATCTGCTTCTGGTTGCAATAGAAACTTCTCAAAGTACGAGGTGTGTCATAAAAGTGTTAAGACTGATTTATTACTTACCAAAGGTTTTTTTAAAATTTTTTTTAAATAACAACATTTTTTCGGTCGAGGAGATGACGGGGTGTGCCACTCTTCGCTTTGCCGCTTTGTTTCAGGCTCGTACTCAAATATCCAGGATCACACGATTGAAGAATACTTGGTCATTATCAATCCTCTCAAGAAGAACAACGCACACGTTGGGTTATCCTTCTGTTCAGTTGTGAGGTTTTTTGGCACCATTTTGGCACAAACTTTTCGCATGTCCAAATCTTCAGTCAAAATTTGACGTACGGTGAAAGTGTTTAAATTTAACTGTTCATTCATCATTCTTCTTGCTAAACAACGGTTTGATCTCACAAGAGCCCTCACACGATCAACGGTTTCGTCAGTTTCTGAAGTTGATGGTCACCCTAAGCGAGGTTTATCTTGAACGTGTTATCAGCCATCCAAAAATGTTTTGTACCAGCGGAAAAGTTGTGCTCTTGATAACTAATGTACCCCATAGGCCGGTTTCAACTTTTAAAAGGTCACACTCGCTGATTCCCCAAGTTTAACACAAAACTTGATTGCACAACGTTGCTCTAAATTCCAATGCTTCATTTTCGTAACACACAACAAAAATATAAGTTCATTTATGGCGCTGTCAAAAATAATATATTGGCTGAACGGAGTTGAAACTCAGACTGGGAATGTGGAAGAGGCGAACAAACCGGTCTCGCACAGACCGGTAGACACAGTGTTGCCAGTTCTCTCTCTGTGTTACCAAACTAATTACTTTTCTCACACAACTCGTATGTAACACTATGAGCTTCCGTGCAATGACCATGTGAGCTTGATACATTACAGTATATTGGAAAAAAGTAATCCAGGATTAATTCCCCCCCCCCAACTGTGTTACAACTTAAGTGTGGTGGCAAGATAACTGAGAACATAACACTCAATTATCCCTCATTAATAATAACAAAACCTATGTCTGTTTGTTCTCTTGCTGTTGGAAACTTTTACATTAGTAGATAGCAGTTATCTGATACAGGTTTTTTTTCTTTTTTAAGTTTCTTTTCGAATTTGCAAACTATACAATTTAAACTGCACTGTGTCCCATCTACATGAAAGATGTGAATTCCTAATAGACTACAGAAAGCAAAACACCACTTGTGTTTCAGGAAACAATAATTATTGCGTATTTTATTCGAACTTAGCATATATAATGATCAGAAACTCTTTCTTTCAGAAGTTTAAACATTACGATGATTTATACCTTACTTGCAGAGAGAATATAGCCGATTTATAAAATTTTGTAACAAATGGCAGTATTGTTCCCTAGTTTGATATCTTAATTCAGCTAACAAAAATAAAGACGTAGTTTATAAAACTTGGGAATATCATATCATAATTTTTATATTTTAACACTTTTTCCTACGACACGAACTTTACGTGATTTAGCAACTGATTTGAGTTCATTGCTCAAGTAGAATAAGATGTAAGATTGATATATCTTTTGATTAATTTTTCTAGATTATACTCTTGTTCACACAAAGGCGAAATAAATTCTTTCACTTTCAGGCAGACTTCTTTTAACTTCTTGAAAAACAATTTAATACTTCTATAGATTATTAAAATCACTGATATTGAAAACTTAAGCTGACTGATTTCTATAAAAAGATGGAATTTTTTACATTTGGCTGTTAGGAAACTGATCACTACCAATATTTTTTTTCCTTTTTTTCCCCATAACGGGAACAGTGTGACATCTTCAGATAAGAAGGGACTTAAATACACTTCAGATTTGAGAGCTGCTAAAATGAAAAAAAGATCAAATCGCGTTTCTGATTTGAAAAATTGCTTTGAAAACCTACGTTTTTATCACACCATTCTACTTCTACGGCTACATTTGCAGTAACAATTTCGAACTTTGTTTTGAGCAGATTTTTCAATAATATTATGGGTGCTATCATAGACCGAATACGAAAAAGATTGACGAAATGAATCTAGTGAGTGACTGGTAATAATGGGCAATTTCAGTAGGGCGAGTATCCAGTTTAAATTAATCCTTCCACAATCAAGATTTTTGTTTTCAAAATATTCCCGCAATCACTTCTGGAGAATAGAGAAATGCCTACTTCTTAAATAATGTGACCGAATTCCTTTCCTTTCTTATTCAACTGTTCTTATCGTTGTGTTTGCAAAATATACCACATACATAATAATAACTCCAATAAAAAAAATGCTCATTTAAGTTATAAAATAGTTACTCTGTTGTTTAAGGATTTTAGTTAATATAGGTAGAAAATTAAACTTTATTAAAATCATTAATGTACCATCTGAGCTAACTACTCTAGGAATACAAAAAAATCGACACGAATTAGAAACAGCTTGTTTAATTTCCGCAGAGCAGTATTTATGTATTGCTTTAATGTAGTGTTCCGGTTTATTAAGTGATTGTAAAGGAATTTTATCGCTTACTATTTAGCAATTCCTTAGCAAAGTTCTGATGGTATAGCTCATCACTAAGAAAGTTTATGATTTTGGTCCACAAATGTATTACGCACACTTTACAATAATAGTATTTGTTAAATTTCAGCAAGCACTTTGATCTGATTTACCTAACTATATACGTTAAATGGCTTTTATGATAATAGTGTAAAAACAAAACTTTAAACAGAATTCAGTGCTCATGCATATCCTACTCAAATGGACTCAAACCATTTACCTGCAGCTGTACAATGAAATCAGCTGGGCACACACAACATTACAGCCTACCTTTTTCAAACCACACAGGAGACTGATCTTTATGTAACACTTGAGAGCGTTTTAGAGCGCTTTCTTCTATATATATATATCAAGTACGTTCCATATGTTTCAAGCAGTTTTCCTTATTAGCGATGACTGAAAATAAGTTTTGTGGTGCTAGAATTCATTTAGTTACAGTTTCTGTATTTTTGGCCGTGGCAGTTTTCTTTGATGCCTTCTTAAGTTACCGGTAACAGTTATTTAACAATTATTTTTTCCACTTTTCCATGCTATGCGTGTTCACAAAGTATATTTCCGGTGATAAACCAAAAGAGGCGTGAGTTAGAACAAGTAGTTTGAAATATCAATGATCTCAAAGTGTCTTCCGAGCAATATCATATCAGTATATTTAGATAACTTCGTATGATTTTTGAAAACTGTAATACACTGCAAACATTGTATTTCACTTGTATTTCTAGTTATTGTATGCTGTTGAATTTTCTATATAGCAGATGAAATGTTTTCTGTCCTAGCACCCACTTAGAATTAATATTTTGCTTAAATATGATATCGTTTACATTCTGTATGGATACTGTCTTATGTTTTAGAAACTTAGAAAGCTGTGCATTCAATGTTTTGGAAACATTTTTATCAACCTAACGTAACCACCATTTTAGTTTGTAAAACCACCTTATAGAAGTAAGTTTTCTGTAAATTGAATCAGTCTCTACTTTTGATAGTCGCGTTACTACTGTATATCTACAGCATATAGTACTCTCTTCGTAGTTGTATGTATTGGTTGAATAAGCTACAGGAGGAAATTCAGTGGTGAGCGATTCAGGTCATTCGGATCCATACAAGCACGGCAATACAAGGCATATATGTTGGTGATGGTGCTTGGGGGGATATTGGTCGATGAATTAGGAATAGTGCATGGGAGGGGAAAGATGACTATGACCACAAGCTGGCGTCTCATTTCACGAAGAAGGGAGTGGGAAAATATTCTTTTGTGGCTAAGTGTGTCATGTATTGAAACAAATTACCAAGTGAAGTGAAGAATAATTTACCAAAAATGCTGAAGGAATGTAAAATTAAAATTTTTAAATCACAAATGTAAAGTGGGGAGTAATTAATACTCAAATTATAGAAGATTACTAAAAATAAAATAAAAATGGGTAACTGGATGACTATGGAAATTGCCTCCATAGCGTGTGTTCCATCGCAGTTAAATTAAATATTAGTTGAATATAAATATTTCTAAATCAACCAATAATTGAAACATTATAAGAGTTTAAATAATAGAAGAGAAAGTGTAAGATTTTCATTTAGAATTTACACAAATATTTTCAGCCAAACAACAATATTAGTGTTATGTTCTCACATGAATTTAGAACGCCCGTTGGACTACACATTTTCAGTAAAATGTTACAGTTTTTATTTTATGCAGATTATAGATGGATGCTTCACAATGGATTCATTACGTTCTCTTTTGTAACCTCAGCTGGATGCCGTGTTTGGACATTAACACAAACGATTGTGTATTGAATTCAGCGGGTGTCTTGATTTTCTGTATTGGTAGAATGTTGAACTTCGACAGCAGGTGTACAAGGCCGACTTTGCTTTGCAACAGTCCCAGCCGCATCCCTGAAAATAGAGAGAGTACTGTGTGAAACACTTATTTAACATTTCAATTTCTTGGTCTTTATAAAAATAAACGAAAGGAATCCTGTTCACCGTCTGAAAATCCCGCCCAGAATACAGCCTTTAGAACGCAGAATACTTTGTACTGTATCTAGTTTAAGGTTCTCGGCGCAGTGACGGAAAGAAATAACTTTAGCTAACTTATCTTAAGGTCAAACATTAGACATCTACCTCTACTAACAATTTACGGTCATTAGAGTTTCAAACTGAGTCTTCAACACTGAAAACCGTTCCTGAAAACTATTGATACAATTATTTGAGTTATGTAGCATTAACAATGTGCATATTTGCATTCTAAATTGACCACTGACAATCAACAGGGAATATGTTTGAAAACGAAGCACCGTCAGTTGACGAACTATTTTTTAACAGACTTAAAAAAAAAGAGTAGAATCTCAATCCGACTGTATTTTTTTTATTATGTATGTTCAGCGATATCTTCGGCATTTCTGAACAGACATTAATGAATTTTTCTTAGTGCATTGGGTATAATTTGCAATCCCCATCAATTTAAAATAAAGAGAACAATTTTGTCAATGTTTTAAAAAACTACAGTCGACACCATTTGACGGATATCCATGATAATTGGTTACTACATATATTTTTTTCATGGAGAAGGTTTCTGAGCGAGAAGATAAGAACCACCCCCTCTCTCCATTTACAATCCATAATTTTTATACAAACCTATATTTTTTATCCATTTTTGATAGAACTTTGTACACGTATACTTTAAAATAAAGAGAAAAATTCTGTCAACATTTGGTTTGTAAAACCTCAACCTCTCTTCCTCTTTCCAACCACTTAATTTTTTCAATGTTCTTTATTTTTATTTTATTTTCCAGTCGTCAGTCTTTCGACTGGTTTGATGAAATCCTCCATCCTTTCCTATCATGTGCTAACCTCTTCATTTCTTCATACCCCTTACAGCCCACGTCCTCAATTATCAGCTTCATATATTCTAATCTCTGTCTTCCTCTACAGTTCTTACCTTCGACTGTTCCCTCAACTAACAAATTAACCAATCCTACATGTCTCAAAATATGACCTACCAGCCTGTCTCTTCTTTCCGTAAGCTTCTTCCACAAACTTCTTTTCTCACCCATCATTTATAAAACTCGTTCATTTCTTACTTTGTCTGTCCACTGTATTTTCAGCATTCTTCTCTAGCACCTCATTTCAAATGCTTCAATTTTCTTTATTTCCGGTATTCCTAAAGTCCATGTTTCGCTACCATAAAGTGCTGTGCTCCACACAAAGAGTTTTAAAAACTTCTTTCTAATTCCTAGATCAATATTTGAAACTAAAAGGTTTCTCTTTCTCATGAAGGCTCTTTTTGCTAGAGCTATTCTGCTTTTAACGTCATTCCTGCTTCGGCCTTCGGTTGTAATTTTACTTCCCAAGTAACAGAATTCACTTACTTCTCCTATTGCATCCGATCCTATTTTTATATTTAATCTACTAGTATTGGTATCATTTCTGCTACATTTCATCACTTTCGTCTTGCTTTGATTTATATTCAGTCCAAACTCTTCCTTCAGTATTTTGTTCATACCATTCAGTAACTTTTCAATATCCTCAGCCCTCTCTGCTAATAAGACAATGTCGTCAGCAAATCGTAGCATACTGATTATTTCTCCCTGAAAACTTATGACATATGGAAATTTTTCTTTGACTTTCTTCGTTGCTTCTTCTACATACAAGTTGAATATTAACGGGGATAGACTACAGCCTTGTCTCACACCCTTTTTAACTGATGCATGTCTCTCGCGATTCTCTACTTTTATTACAGCCACTTGATTCTTATATAGTTTATAGAGTATTCTTCTGTCTCGATACTTTAGACCTGACTTCTTTAAAATTTTGAACATCTTGTCCCACCTAACATTATCAAACGCTTTTTCTAAATCAACAAATGCCATAAAAGTATCTTTGTTTTTCTTAATCCGCCCTTCAAGTATTAATCTTAATGACAGAATTGCTTCCCTTGTACCGCGATTTTTCCTAAACCCAAACTGATCTTCACCTACTATCTCTTCTACTACCCTTTCAATTCTTCTGTATATTATTCTGGTCAATAATTTTGAAGCATGTGTTTTTAGACTAATGGTGCGATAATTCTCACATTTGTCGGCTTGTGCTTTCTTTAGAAGTGTGAAGATGATATTTTTATTAAAATCAGTTGGAATTTCTCCTGTTACATAACTTTTTGATATCAGCTTGAATAATCTTTCGATTCCTTCCTCTCCCAGGGATTTAAGAAGTTCTGCAGGGATCTCATCAATTCCAACTGCCTTATTTGCTTTCAAGTCATTCAGCGCTTTATTAAATTCTGTCCTCAAAACAGGATCTCCTAAGTCATCAATGTCGACATCGCCTTCCTTTTCCAATACACTATTGTTCAAGTCGTCCCCAACATAAAGCTTCTCAATGTATTCTTTCCATCGGTTAGCTCTATCTTCTGAGCTTAAAAGAGGTTTCCCATCGGCAGCTTTAATGTTCATACCTCTTTTCTTCATTTCTCCAAAATTCTGTTTGATCTTTCTATAGGCAACATCTACTTTACCTACGACCATTTCCTTTTCTACTTCTTCACACTTTTCTTGTAGCCATTTTTCATTTGCTATTTTGCATTTCCTATTTGTTTGATTTCTAAATTGCCTGTACTGCTCTCTTCCTGTTTCATCCTGAACATTTTTGTACCTTTTCCTCTGATCCATCGCTCCAAAATTTCTTCTGTGATCCAAGGTTTTCGAGCAGCTTGTTCCCTAAAGCCTAATGTTTCTTTACCAGCTTTCATTATTTCGGTCGTTAATGCATTCCATTCGTCCTCGGTTGATCTCATTTCTGAGTTATTTCTTAGACCTAAGTCTACCATTTCTGTAAATTTTTCTCTCGTGCTAGATTTTTTCAGTTTATTCACTTCCAGTCTGTTCTGCTTATACTGCTTCCTTATTCGCTTGAATTTCAGCCTGCACATCATTATTATCAAATTATGGCCAATGTCTATGTCTGCTCCTGGGTACGCTCTACAGTCTAGAACTTTATTCCTTAATCTCTGTTTGACCATGATATAATCGAGCTGATATCTGCCTGTATCCCAAGGATGTTTCCAGGTGTATATTATTCTTGAATGGTTCTGAAACAGTGTGTTTGCCACTACTAGCTTATATCTGTCACAAAATTCTAACAACCTGCTTCCTCGCTCATTTCTTTCTCCTAGACCAAAACTTCCTACAGTATTCCCCTCTTTTCCATCTCCTACTATTGCATTCCAGTCACCCATGATTATAAGATTATCCTTCCCATTCACATATTGGATTAATTCTTCAATTTTAGCGTATATTTTTTCTATTTCTTCGTCATCTTCCTGTGACGTTGGCATATACACCTACACTAATGTGGTTGGGACGGGCTTATTTTCTAACTTCATCAAAATAATCCTGTCACTAAACTGTTCATATTAACTCACCCGTTTCCCTACTTTCTTGTTCATTACAAATCCTACACCAGTGACTCCATTGCTAATTATCCTGTGTTCCCCAGACCATAAATCCTGTGCGTCCTTCCATTTAATTTCACTAATCCCAACAACATCTAACTTAAGTTGTTCCTTTTCCCTTTTTAAGTTTTCTAACCTACCTGCCCTATTTAGACTTCTAACATTCCACAATCCGACTCGTAGAATGTTTCTATCCATTCTGATGACTCTTTATACAATGTCACAATCAACATCGTTAGACCGATCACCATGAAAGTTGGCACATATAAACATTTTTATACAGAGAAGATTTCTGACCAAACAAATTCCATAAACCAACCCCTATTCCCCTTACACCCCTTAATTTTTATACAAACCCAAATTTCAATCCGATTTCGATGGAACGTTGCAGTCGTGGAATTTAAAATACAAAAATTTCTGTGAACATTTGGTTTGTAGATTCTCAACCCTCTCCCCCCTTTTCACCCCATAAGTTTTGTCAAGGTTCTTTACACATAGTTACATTTTCGATTCGATTTTGAAGGAAGTATGCACAGGGCCGGCGCTAGAAATTTCGGGCCCTGGGTAAAATGGACGACTTTTTTTTTTTTTAAAAAAAAAAAAAAAAAAAAAAAGCTCTACAAACTAGCCGGGTGACAATAGGTGGATTCTTGGCTTCGAGGCCTAGGGGTCCTGCAGCCGGGATCGTGGCCCCCCATCAGCCGGCGGGCCCGGGTACATTTGACCCGCTTAACCCCCCCCCCCCCCTAACGCCGGCCCTGAGAGTATGCACACGTATACTCCAAAACAAACAGAAAAACACTGTCTATATTTGCTTTAGAGAAACCAAACCTCTTTCCCCTCTTTTACTTCCCCATTTAATTTTTGGCATATTGTTTATTCAAAGCTACAGTTTCTATCCGATTCTGAAGGAACTTTTCACACATATACATAAAACATACAGAACAATTCTATTTCAATTTGGTTTGCAAAATCCCAACCCCTCACCTCTTCTGCCCCCATCCCTTTTCATTTCCAATGTTCTTTATAAAAACCCACATTTTTAAATCACGTCAAAATCAGTTCAGCTGTTTTTAAGTTATGCCAGAATATTCGTATAGTATGTGTGTCCTAACGTCTCAACATGCACGTAAAATTTAAAGTTGGACCCCAAGCTTTCGCGTTGTGAAAACCCATTAGAAACCTATATTTTCTGTGTGATGCCGGAACAAACATATATTCCAGTTACCTATTTATGTATGTCGTATGTATTAACGCCCGAATGGAACATGTTTCGATTATCGAGCATCAACTTCAACAGATATTTTGATTAGGTTGAAATGCAGCCTGGACAAAAATATAAACTGACATTTCTTATCACAGCATCCAATTCACCCATTTCTGCGAATTGTTGGGGTATATCAATATTTAGTTTACATCTCGGTACACATCCGAAATATAATAGTAGTGTACGTGTAAATCAGTCCCAATTTGACCTGACAACGCCGGTTACTGTACTAATAATATAAATTGAGATATCGAAATATCAGTCCTCGGTTTGGGGATAGCGAAAACATGTAATTCCGATATCCATGTTCTAGTAATTTCATACCATTAGTTAGCCGATTTGGAATTAGGTCTCAATTTGAGCTATTTTGTTAAGATCATATCGCAGCACAATCAACAAATTCACCTGTCAAAGATGTGTCGCTGATCACATAACTCTAGCTGAGTCTTCGTTAATTCACTAACACACAAACCAAGGGCGTATCCAGGATCAGTACTACAGGGGGGTAAGATTTGAGTAAAGGGGGGGGGGGGAGAATTCATCTTGGTTTCGAAGAAGTGGAGTGGGGGACTGAAACATGACGATTTCTTACAAAATGAAACTCAAACCTATTGAGGAAACTATTTATATTATTGATTAAAATAGTAATCCAACCACTTAATCTAAGGACTTACTATGTAGTAAATTAAGATCGTAACTCAGTTATAGTTTATGTAAACATTAATCGTCTCGGATTCTTATAAAATTTTTCAATGACTTTGATTCTCAATATCTCACGGTGTTCTTTCAATAAATTTCGATGTACACTCATCAGGCATAATCCAGTCAATCTTTCCTATCAAAAAGTGCTTCTGAGCCAGTTCTTCACTGGTCGGAATGTACTGAAGGCAACTTAATTTTTCTTCTGCCCCTGCCCCTCGCTGGATACGCCCATGACACAAGCTATTCAAGATGCCAACAAACTCAATATCATAGTGTTGTCGCAGGTTTATTGTTAAAGTACCATAGTCCACAATCTGAAGGGTGGTTGGATTCGTTCGAAGGAGGCACACTAAGCCATTTTATCACAGGTCCTTTCCTCTGGGACCACGGAACGCTCTATCGTAGCTCATAGGATCAAACACAACTGTTAAATATTCCTCGCGCCAGCGGGATTTGAACTAGGCGCTGGAACAAGAATTTTTTGAAAGCAAGCACCTTAGCCGTTGAGTTAGCAGAAAGTTCGAAAAATGAGAACTGCAGTCCCTTATTTAAAATACAAAGCTAACTACAGTACGGTTAAAAATTTAATAATAAAATAATTGTTAAAAAAAAATAAAAACAGCATAAAAATTTTAAAATAACTTTATACCTTGCTTAGAAGAAAATAAATCTAAATGGGAAATTTTTTACATTACTATTATTTAAATTTTTACATTAATCAGCGTTTTTTGGAGTCGATGTCAGCCAAAGCAAAAAACAAAATCAAAACATGACAACAATAAGGGATGATAATAACATATAAAAAATCATTTTACTACTTAGCTATGATTAATTGTAAAAACATCATTCAACGAAACTGAAAAATACAGATGATACACCTATGTTACAGGCTACTAACTGTAAAGCATTTACCACTTGATACAGCTTACCAGCTGACAATGTAACACAGAGGTATGACTCGTCCAAGCCACAGATTAAAATGCCGTCTAATCTGTTACCCTAAAATATCTCCCACAAAAACAATATCAGCCTCACAACATCCTGTAAAATATTCGGAAATTTCGTTAGAACTCCCCGTGTCGACTCGAACAGAAAATAAAGTCCAATAATTCGTTCCTCGCTGACACCGACTCAAAAAATAAGTGGTTACTGTAAAAATTTCAATAGTAAAAGTGTAAAAATTGTCCATTTAGATTAATTTTCTTTTAAGCAAGGTATAAAGTTTTTAAAAATTTTAATGTGTTTTTTTTTGAAGCCGGTTTTTACTTTTTTCAAACAATTATTTTATTAAATGATTTAATTTCAGGTGCATTTCATCCTTGTAGTATGGAATATTTCAGTCTCAATGTTTTGTTGCTTATGTGTTGCTATGTTTAATTTAATTAAGCTTAAGCGGCACGCACCGCTGGCAATTTCCCTAAATACCCATTTTTCCGGTTTCCTGTATCCGCCTTCTACAAATTCAAACTTTAAATTCTTTCAGCGTTTTTGGTAAATTATTCACATCTTTCTTGATAATTTATTCCAAACTCTGAAACCATTATCTACGAAAAGATAATCTTCCAACCACATTATGCCTGAATTCGGATGCCAGGTTGTCGTCTTTTCCCTTCCATGCACTTCTCCTTATTCTTCCACCAATATCTTTTCACGCCTTATCACCAATATACGCCTTGTACACTCTCATGATACTCTCCACCCTCCTCCTATCTTCCAATGAATCCCATTCCAGCTCCCCTATCAAATAAGTTACTGATCGTATTCTGCAGTAATTTCCAGAGACAAATCTAGTGGCCCTTCTCTGCACCTCTCCAATTCCTGTCCTCGGTAACCAAAATGTGGGACCCATACATTACCAACTCATTCAAGCAATGGTTTGACCAATGTTTTGTATCTAGTTCTCTTAATTCTCTGGTACATCCCCTCATCACTCTCCCCAACAAGTGAAGGATTTTGAAACCTCATCTTACTACCTGTCCCATGTGTCCTGCCCAATTCAGTTTATTATGAAATGTTATGCCAAGATATTTACACTTATAGTATTAAAAAACAAATTCTTCGCCATCCTTATAATCATAAAATAACTTTAGTTTTTTTATTTGTGTACCTAATAAGCTGGCTCTTCTTTTCATTTTCACTGGCAGGAATTAAAATCCCATCACCCAGACAGCATGTGTGGAATTGTGTGAAACTTCTAAGATACATCCAGGGACATACCCAGAAGAAATTACAGTAAATTGTAATGAATTGGACTAAGTTTTTAACCTTAGTTGTAGTTGTAAGTAAGAACAGCGCCCACCTTGAGCAACAATACAAACGTGGATCCTTTCCGCAATTAATAAAAAAGTGTTCAGATGTCTTCTTGGGTATGTCACTATACGCCTGTATATTTTAATGTTTTATTCAGACAGTTGATGTACGGTTTGTGCTGGGTGATCTTATGTGTATGTTCCTGGCATCCCAGATATGCTCTATTGGGGACAAATCTGGGGACCGTACATTCAAAATTGCGATCGAAATCCCTTGCAAGGCTTGTGTTGCGATGGCCGCAGTATGAGGATGGGAATCATGATGATAGAAGATGCGATTTGGATGGTGGAAATGAAGGGTATCACAATGGGGTGCAGCACTCCGTCCACATACGGCTGTCATTGTGCTTTCAACAACAAACAACTCAGTCCTGCGGTCGAAACTGATTTCCTCCAAACCATAACACCAGCGGCTGCACCTTTAAGACATTCTGAAATCACAGCACGGTTACCGGTTTCTCCAATACGCTCCAAAATCACTTTGCCAAAGATAGAATCTAAATTCGTCTCTAAAAACAAATGTAAGCCATTCACGTGTCCGTTTGCGTTTTGCATTGCACTAGATTAGACGTTGCTGGTAATGAAATTTGGTTAATGGCATACATTGCATAGGGGTCAAGGAGTGTAACCAATATTCTATCAATTGGTTTACAATCATCCGGGGGTGACTTTCTCTGTAATCACTGCTTGAATATGACCTGTAGTCACCCTTCTGCCAGCAACAGCTACCCAAACATTTTATACGGGCTTAACATGCTGTTGTCGATTTGTGTGGACCTATGACAGGTATAGGAGTATTAAAACCTTCTTTTATCCCCTGTGTAACAAGTCTGTATACTGACATTGCACTACAGCCAATCATTCGAGAGATTTCACGATATGGTGCACCCATTTCGATCACACCAATTCTCCGACCTCTCTCACAGTTAAACATTTGGGTGTAGAGGGTCGTCACTCTTCGACTTGGCAGCCAGCAAGAAGTTTTGGTCAAAAATGTCTCTTGTTCCACCACCATGGTCATCAATTATACGCAAAAAACATAGCAATTTTGCATAATAAGTAGCCCCGTGTTTCTCATATTATTACTAGCGGACCCCGCGTTGCTGTGACTCAGTAGTTATAGTACGTTGGATCAATGTTATTCTGAACTACCTAATGTAATCAAATTAATATTCACTAATAAAGACAAAAACGTTTAAGTCGATTTGAAAATTCAAAAGTAATTGGTAAAGAGTTTAGGAGAGTTGAAATTAAGGACAATCGAACATAAAAAATTTAATTACATTTTATTACAAATTACTTAATTGAAAATATATAAAAATTGATATTTATAAAAATAAATAAATTATTTTTTATTTATTTATAAATTGAAATTTCAGTTTTATAAATGAGGTAGATTAAGTTGATTTTTAAACATTTTTAACAATTACTTTCATTATTTTAAATTATTATACAATTTATAATTTTAATTTATCAAAGGGCTAATTGGTGTACAATATTTTTTGTTAGCCTGCCTTTTGCTAATACAAATAGATTTGATGGTTTCCCCACACGTGAGCAGGCGACATATAGCTGCCCATGGTAGAAACACGTATTTTCCAAGTCCAAGCCGCAAACGGACATTGTTTGGCCTTGAGACTTATTTATGGTCATAGCGAAAGCCAAACGAATCGGAAAATGAAGCCTTTCAAATGGTATTGGAGATTCTGACGGTATAGGGCCTAGTTGGAATACGTGGCAACAGGACGATTTCTTCTTTGAACTTTCCAGTCAAAATAGTGCCTTCAAGATCATTTCCGATGATCATTTTGATGACCAAACGTGTACCGTAGCATAATCTAGGTGGCTTCAAATTCCGAAGTAGAATAATCGGTGATCCAATCTTTAACGGAAGATTGTGTGGTGGCATTCCTGGTATATCCAAAGAATTTAAATACTCAGTTGTAAAATTTACGGCTTCATTGTCATCTACAATAGTGTCAACAACTGTTGTATCTGGAAATTAATCTCGTTGACATCAACATTTTTTGCTGCCAAAATAGCACGATTATTGAGCCAATTATCATCTAAGTAATTATTTGATATATCCGGAAATACACTCTCAATTAGTTCATTTTTTGAGTGAACAGCAGTGAAGAATTTGTCTGGCAATTTGATGTATTGTATATTTTGATGCAGTTCTATTTCACCGTTTCCAATATCCAGCAATTGCTTACAAAATACTTGTGCCGATGGATCATTTTGCAATTATACTCGCATGTTCATGGTCAAACGAAGTGTTTCGACATTCCGCCATAAAAACGATAGTTATAAACATCCGTTAATCTCATCGGCAAAAGTAGAGCGAGGAATGATGGGCATAATTCACATTACACGGCAAGCTGTGCCAGAGGGGAAAATCGGGTTAAATGCCCATGAAAATCCCCGCCGAGACAGGGATTCGAACCAGGGACCTTTCAATCTCCAGTCAGACGCCTTAACCCCCAAGCCACTAGACCACTCGCTATTAAATTAGAAATTGGATTAGCTTGGAATGTTTGAATAGAGAATTATAAGGAAAATTTTGGTTCCATTGAAAAATACAGTACAATGGAAGATAAGAACTAATGAGGAAATAAATAATAACATTCCAAAAATAACAGAATCAGTCAGAAAAAGGGGGGGAATGATTTGTTTCGACACATCTATCACATGGATGACACCAGGCTAAAAAAAAAGAAAAAGTATTAAAATATTTTTTGGGATTCAAGAAGTTAAGAAAGATTTGAAACGAAATAATAGCAGTGAACAGTATGGAAAGAAAATATTTTCGAAAGCAGATTTCGAATATGGCAGGATTCCAAGGTAGAGAGGAGAAAAAAAGGGTGCAAAATGGTCTGAAGAAAGAAAGAGAAAAACACAGTGCAATAATGAAGGAGTACTGGAAAAAGAAGAAGAAGAAAAAAAAAAAACAACAGGGAAAGAATTGAAACTGACACGTGGTCCCTAGCCGGCCATAACGAAAAGAAGAAGAAAAATGAGAAGCAAGCACAAATACTTACACGTTTTTGAATTTATCATAACATTTTCTTCAATGTTATATTCATGTGTGTGATTACTATGTCACAATACACAACACTATTATAATAATGATACTACACGAAAAATTCACGAAACTGGGTTATGTCATACATAAACACATATGACGTGGAGTAGACTGTAACATAAATAAATCGAAACACAACGCCATCTACTGGATAGTTACCCAACCTAAATAACCAAGTATCGTGTCGATAAATTAATACATCGCATATGTTAGATATATATGGAACTATAATAATTATTTCGTGCCGTTTAATGATCTGTTGACAGGGTTTCTATCTGCTGCACATTTCACCCCTGCGCCGGAGGTGAAGGCCGAGTTAAGTGCGTATAAAAATCCCCGCAGGCACAAGGATTCGAACCAAGGACCCTTAGACCTCCAGTCAGACGCATTAACCACTTAGCCACCAGAACGCTCAGACTTACGACCCTTACAAATAATTACAAACCATTGTTCTATGACAAACATTGTACGAACATTTAATTCGAAATAATAAATATAAATGTTAATAATCGATATAAAAACTATCCTATCTTTTAAGTGGAACCAAATTACACACAGTAAGCCAGACTTCATCAAAATCAGTTAAGTAGTTTCGGAGTTCATCTAGGACAAAGATCGTTACGCGAGATTTTTATATATATAAAGATATGTAAAGCTTTCAATTCTTAAGCTTGTAATACCCATGTGTGATTGCATTTAATACCATTCATGAGGGGCCAAATTTCATTCATTTGACACAACCAGTGGGGATTTTAATTTCCTTCAATGTATCTTCGTCCAATGTTAATCTTCCCAGCTAGATATCATGTCCAGATCACTTTCTTTTTTTTTTTTTCTTTTTTTTTTTTCACTGCCTTAACGGCGTTTTACAGCCCCGCTACGATTTGTAGCTTTATCTGTGGATTCACTGATGGTGGTGGATTTTGTTTTCGCTAATTGTGCGCTTTGGGGGAAAACCGGCTTTTACCGTAGTGATTACGGCCTTACGGCCTGTGTGGAAACCCTTTTGATATTCTTATTGTTTATAGTTGACTGGTTACTGACTGTTAACAACTCGACAATTTTCCCCAGTTGATTAGCTCGTCTTGGCTCTTGATTACAGCATTGGTGCCCGTGATGGACATTTGAGTTGGTCGACGGATGAATATTGACGTGGCTTGATAACCATCTCTGAGGTCCCTCCGGTCTGCCGATTTGTTGGGAGTGACTTGGTTGGCGCTGGCGTTGACGGCTTCTGATGGCTGCTTGAAGCTTTCTTCTTATGGGGCATCCCCCATAGCTGGCGGCGTGGTCAGAGCCACAGTTTGCACACGTCGGCGTTGCATCACGCGGACGTGTGCAAACCAGATTGTTATGACTCCCTCCGCAGCGAACGGAGCGCACTTGCTTGAGACAGTCAGAAGCTTGATGCCCTAAGCCTTGGCAGCGAAAGCATTGATGTAACGTTGCAATCGGTCTCAGCTTCTGTGGCTTCTTGTTGGAGTTCAGTATTCTCCTTTCCATGACTTGGCTGCTGGCCCGGTCGAAGGACTGAGGCTCTCTCCTGTCTGGTGCTGGTCGTGAGTCGGAATTGTCTTCTTGGGGTGTTCCCTCATCCATGTTGCAGGTGACTCTTGGAGCTGCTTCTTTTTGATGAGCACCAGTTGTTGAGTTCCGAGTGCTTCCTTGGAGATCCATGCTGTATCTTATGTTCCTAGTTTCTAGGAATTGCTTGATTTCTTGGAGGTCCTCTTTGCTCATACAGGTGACCAGCAGCTGGGTTGGCAATGAGCATGTATGCGCCAGTGAGGACTCATTCTGCTGGGCTTCTCTTGACGGAGGACGATCTTGGTGATGAATGATGTTTTCCTGATGCACGAAGTCCCCGCGGTTTGGCGTCAGCGAGACCTCTTGCTCCAAAGCTTCCTCTTCATTGATGCTTGGGCTCCGGGGGCTGTGGAGGGTTCGAAGGAGGTCTGCGAAGTACTCCTCCTCCTTGAAGTACTTGGAAAGGACGAGTGGTAGTTCAACATGGCGAGACCAGTCTTTCTTCTCTGAGATGATGGGCTTGGCATTACGTGCTTGTGCCGGATCCGAGAGAGTTTGCTTGAGTTTCTTGAAGCTCGTGCTAGGGATATCCCACGCAAACAGCATTTCCCCAGCTTTGACTCGGAGCTGCACTTGGAGGGGAGACTCGTCGGCGTAATAGAATTTCTCAAACTTCCTCGGTGTGAAAGGCTTGAACTTGTACTTGTTGCCTGCGCTCTCACAGTAGAAGTAAATGACGTTCTCCTCTTTCTTGAAAACGTCGTGGTCGACAAGAGCGGCTTTTGGTGACGACCATGATATCCACGAAGAGTCGTCCGCTCCAGACACCTCCGAACAGGAATCCTCTTGGCGATTCGAAGCAGGGGTGTCGTACTGGGCGGGACTCTCAGCGGTACTGACTTCTTCCGAATGTCGTGGCGTACTTGTATCCGGAGGCGAGGGTTGCTTCGGTGATGCAAACGATATCGATTCAGCTCTGCACGATGGGCCGGTCTGCTGCGTTACAGGACGTTGCTTCCGTACCATACTTCTTGGGTCGTAGCTGCGTCGAGGCGTCCAGATCACCCTGCAACTGTTCAGTGTCTTCAACCGTTTTGATTCTATTATGGAGTCGTCTACAAAAACTAAACTTCTGCAAGTAAACCATCTATACAATCACTCATTAGAATAATGAATAGCGATGGTCCCAACTACTTGCTTTCAAAAGAAAAAAAAAGAAAAAAAAAACCCTGAGATTTGCATGAGTATCCTTGCAGTATCCCAGCAAGAATCCAGACTCAATTTAAATAATGTTTCAATATAAGTTACAATACTACATTCTGTTATTTTTGAGACATCTGTAGTAATATTATCTACACCACATCATTTATGGGTTTTTTTTTGTTTTTTTTTTAACTTTCTTAGTTCTTCATGATATCCTCAGGATAATTTAAAATTTTTTAGTCTGCTCATTTCCAATAGGGAATATGCATGAAATTCAAATTTACGTCTAGTATTTTTATTTTGAAACTTCATTAGTGTAGAATTAACACTATAACGTTTTTTCCCTATATTTGATTTTTATTTACTGATTTTAATTAATCAAAAGTGCTAAAAATACAAGGAAAATGTAACCTCTCAAAACGCAAAGCTATTGGTCGAATCGAACCGTGACGAGCAAGTACACGATATTATTGTGAACAAGGGCGTAGTTGCTGGGAGTTCTAATAGCTTTGCGATTGTGTTGAATTTTATATTAACATATCAGCATAACTGGTGAGATATTGTATTCTTGTTACACTACAATACACACACCAAATATTGAATAAAAGCGGTTTTCTGAATGCCCAGTCGGATAATCTTCCAAAAATTGATGCTTTCATGATAACAAGAAATTTTCCAACAAATCCGAATTTTACGGCCGCTCAGCTCAGAGCAGTGAAAGCTGCAAGGTAATTAAGTGATAGATATTTCAATATTTGCATGCAAATAAACAAAAAATTCTAGATGTTGGGTATATAGTAAATTATTACCCGTTTTTATCAAATGGCAGCGTGGTCTATGCAGAATTAAACTTTTTTATCTTCAGAAATTGTCAAGCTTGACCTTTTTATTTTATTAAAACTTCATTTACGTTTTTTTATTGAGTGAAATAATATTTAAAACAAATCATCTTACCTACAATTCAGCGTCATTTTTTTCCTGAAATTCTTTTTTTCGTAATGAATTCACGGGTCTACCGACGGATTGTCTTTTCACAACACAAATCGGCCGCACACCCTTAAAAACTTCATTGCAATCATTCGTCAAGAAAGTCTCCATTCTTACATTTTTTTTACTTTTTGTTAATAAGTTGTTTCGGTGCGTTTTCAATTGAAATAGTTCCTATCATGTTATTTATTTCATCTTCATCGTTTCTTTACTTGTATATCATCAGGAGGAATTTTAAACGAAATACTGAGAAGATAGTTTTTTCTTTCTTTCTTCTACACTCGATTTGTTCCAAGAACGGTTGCGTGTAAATGGTCGAAAATAAAATAGTAGGCCTATCCGTAACGAAAAATGGAGCTCGACAAAGAAATGGGAGAACAAGTGACAAATGCTTCTAAACATCGCAAAATTCTTGTATCAGATTCCAGTTTATTAGCAGATTCGCCTCATGACTCAATTTCATTGGTATGGAGCGAGTCATATTAGGAAGCAATTGTTGATAAAAGGGCCGAAATTATGTTTGGTGTACTTGTTATAAGCAATGTGACTTGTTTTAATTTTAATTCGTGTTATAAAAGTATTGAAATGAAGTTTAAACAAAATAAATAAGTGAAGTTTGACAATTTTTGAAGATAAAAATAAGTAAAAATATTTGATTCTGCGGGATTTGAACTTGGGTCACAAAATAACCAACCCAGTACGCATCCCCATAGACCAGCCCACCACTTGAACAAGTAGGGCAATAATATTCTATATAGCGTTATCTAGAATTTTTTGTTTATGTGTATGCAAATATCTCAAACTAGGAAGCATTTTGAAAAACGACTATAGCATATACACATAAGCTGTCTACCCTTCAACACATATGAAGGAGATCGCAATCCGTTCTTAAAATGTCTAATGGTCTCCAAGTAAGATATGATTAGAGTTTGAACAGGCAGTGGCGGGGCGAGACCAAAATTTTATGTGGGCGAGATAAGTTTGCGAGGCCCTCTGGAGGCGCGAGATGACAGGGTTTATAAAGTATTTTAAAAAATTTAAAATTTTATTTATAAAAATTCAATCACTTTTACTGTGTATAATATTATTAAATAATGAGTAACAGTATATAATTAAAGAAATAGAAATTTTCTGCTTTTAGCCTTGCTGAACTCCTTTATTACTATATCATAATCCAACTTAGATGCTATATCTGCTTCAATCGATAAAACTGCCAGAGCTGAAAGTCTTTCCTGACCCTTAGTACTACGTAAATATTTTTTTATTAATTTTAATTTTGAAAGCTCCTTTCAGCGGAGGCTGTAATTACTGGTACTATAAGCAAAATTCGTATCACAATACAAATATTTGGGTAAATTTCTTTTAAGTTATTTTCTATTATGTATTGGAGCAGTTGTTTGCCATCTTTAACAAAATCGGGTAAATTTTGGATCATTGTTTGTAACTCTTCAAATAGATCATAAGGCTGGAAATCGCTGTTCTCGCCTACTGTCAAAACTGTGTGTACATCTTGGCAGTTTTTTAAAATATGGTCTTTTGGAATTTTTTTTAACTTACTCAGATCATAGAGAAATCTGAAATTTTTAAAGTGTTCATTTAAAGACATAAATCTTGAGTCCATATTGTTCAGTATGGAATCAATCATTGCATTAAAAAAATCTCTTTCATACCTACTTTTGGGAGATTGTGCAGGTTCATCGCTGCATTCATAATCGAATGTCCTTTTCTTTCTGGCTACCCTTTTATTTTTAAAGTATTTTGACAAATCATAACTGCTTTTTTCAATAAATTGAAGAGCTTCGTGTAAGCATTGTTCGAACCCAGTTTGTCGATATTCTCTGATCCAGTCACAAAATTTTCGTAAATGTTCAAGCGCTATGCTTAAATGGACTTGGAATGATTGCCATAGTTTATTTAGGATATTAAAATGCGATAATATCTCATACCATAGATGTAATGATATTATAAACTCTAAGCTGAGCATTTCGTTCAGAATTGAATCACAATCACTAAGTGTGTCTGAATGTTCCGAAAGATTTTTTAGGCTTTCAATACATTCAACATCATCAAATTGAAGTAATAGGGCCTCTACTGCCACGATTCTACTTTCCCACCTTGTGTCTGATAAAGGCTTTATAGTAACTTTCAATTTGCCTTTGATTAATTCCCAGCGTTTTCTGGATACTGAAAATAGAAGATAAATTTTCTGAATAAAACCAAAAAATTATTTTGCTGCCGCAGAGGACTTAGCTGCGTCTACCAACATCAAATTCCAACTATGACATCCACATAGTGTAAAAAATGCCCTGGGATTAATATTTAATATTCGATTTTTAACTCCACTGTTTATTCCTACCATATTTGCCCCATTGTCATATCCTTGGCCACTGCAGTTTTGAATATCTAATCCATTTTTTTCCAGCTCTTCCAGTATTGCCTTAGTTAGATACTTTCCAGCCGTCTCAGCGACAGCAAGAAATCCGATAAAGTTTTCCTCTATTGATCTACATCTACATATATACTCTGAAATTCACAAAATTGTGGGTGGCAGAGGGTG
Source organism: Vandiemenella viatica (assembly GCA_031002005.1). NCBI lineage: Eukaryota > Metazoa > Arthropoda > Insecta > Orthoptera > Morabidae > Vandiemenella > Vandiemenella viatica. Next base: position 2,784,752 of record JARYHS010013631.1, on the reverse strand, counting down.
CTCAGCACCATGGAGGAAGGGAATATATGGAGGAGAAGTGACGTTAAATCGGTGAAGCAGGCTCTAAACTCTCCCGCATGGCGGCAGCAGCGGTATTGCGCTTCCAAACATTGCGATGTTCCCAGTATATCCCGAAAACTAAGCAAGATATCGAAAAATTTTATTCTTTATTTTCGATTTGTCTCGTCGTGTTACATAAGAATCGATCATTAAATTTGACTTTTGCGAAATCTTTCTTCTCCATTTTAACCTCACTTTTGATACAGTATATCTCTAGAACTAGGTGAGATATCGAAAATTTTTATTCTTTATTTTTCATTTGCCTCGTCTTTTTAAATAAGAATCCATCATCGAATTTGACTTTGACCAATGTTTTCGTCTGAATTTCAACCAAAACCATTTCACATTTGGGACGGAATATCTCGAAAACTAAGCAATATATCAAAAAAATTTATTCTTAATTTTTTATTTGTCATATCGAGTTACATAATAATCCATCACCAGATTGCGGCGTCACCTTTATCCTAGAGTCCCCTTGAGGTTTTTGTACATATTCCCCGTGTCTGTATGGAAGCGGCCATGCCCCCTCCACTCCGGCCATGCCCCCCCCCCCACTCCTCCTAACCCTGCTTCACTTCAATGCGTGGTGAAGGTCTCTTGCGTCGTCTCCATATATTTCCTTCCTCCATGCTCAGCACCAAAGCTAATCTCTTTGCTGTGCATTCCAATCCCTAATGGTACGAGGGAAAAAAGAATTCATAATATAAGAATCAGTCCGGCACCTTATTTCTCTAATTTTATCTTTCCTGTCCTTCCGACTCAAATAAGTTGGTGGAAGAAGTATTTCACTACACTCGAAAGTGAAAGTGGGAGTACGCATGTTTTCCAATAAGTTTAAACGAAACGTGTGTCGTCTATCTACCAGAGACTCCCAACCTAATCTACTAATCAGTTCTGTGACGCTTTCATAATGACTGTAGCAAGCGGTAACGAATCGAGCGGCTCTTCTCTGTACTTTATCTATACTTTCGATCAACCCCTTACGAAACGGGTCCCAAATGGCACAACAATAATCCAAATGTGGACGCACAAGAGATTTGTACGCTATCTCCTTCATTACAATTTTTCAAGATTCGACCTATGAATCGCAGCCTAGAATTTGCTCCACCTACTAACGAATTAATGTGTATGTCCCATTTCATGTTCCTTTGTACTGTTACTCCCAAATATTTCATAGAATCGGTTGATGTATTGCAGAATCTTATGATAACCGACATTTGTTCAACTCGACCAGAGTCTCTAGTGCAGTCGAGCAAAATAGAATAATTTTTTCCCTCTTTTACTCATCGAATCACTTCATCAGTAACTGTTTTTGACATCAATAAGATTAATTCATTTTGAATGTTGTGACATAGATAATGGTTTGTTTCTATATTTTCTTTGATAATTCAATCATTGTGTATTTGTAACGTACAAATTAATAATACTTTTTATTCTTTAACTCTCCGGGAACAAAACAGGCAGGACGTTCCGTCGACGTTGGTAACTGAAATAATAAACCAATCGCTTCACGATAATCGGATTTGTGACTAAAACTATCGTAAGCTTTAGAACACAGAAAAATTGAATTATGCAGATGGTAAGGAGTGAGACGCGGTGATATTCTATACTACCTGCACATCTGAGAAGCCATAAAGCCGCAATTTTTAAAATTTGTTAATAAACTGGACATTTTGTGTCCGGTCGCATGTAGTGGACCGAGCACGGGAAATCGCGTTAGAACAGAAGAAACATGAACGTAGACGAGAAGCAAACTGAATGAAATAAACCCGGTGGCTGAAGATTCCCCGGTAGAGTCATTGTAACGCCAGCAAATATTGCTAAGCTATTTATATTGCCATATTAGTTGCTAACTTGTAGGATTTATTGCATTCTGATGAGTAAAATATTTAGTCGTAGTCACGGCTTTTAATGGTGCTAATCTGTTTTACTGGTTAAGTTGCTTAAACTTTCAGGATGCGAGGCCCCTCGGGGCGCGAGGCCGTAGGCGGTCGCCCACGTCGCCCACGCCTTGCGCCGCTTCTGTGAACAGGTAACGAATTTTTATGTTACATCTTTTTTTTTTTTTAGTATTTTTGCACACAGGTACAATACTTATAACACGGTTTTCGACCTCCTTCAATATCGACATCAGTTAGAAAACGTGAAAGTTTTGAGATGAAACACTCCACGCTATATAGTACGACAATGCGGTCGTGTACTTAAACGTCAGAGTGGAGCGCGCCAAAATGGCAGCGTTTAAATAGACGGAACTGGATTTCAGTTTTAAAGTATTTATTTTCATGTTAAATCTTAATATTTACATCAATGTTGTATTTTTTACGGTTATGTACGACTGTAAATAATTGATTAAAGAAAATACATGCATATACCCTATTGTGTGGATAAGCTAATCCTCAACTTTATATCCATTCCTGAATCATATTGTCTAATGGTTTAACTAAAACAGTTATTTCAAATATCTTCCTTTTTCAAATCCTCAGTGGCTTCTTCTCCATTCTTATCCGTAATAGTCTCAACACCTTCAACTACAGTCGCTTTTCTAACATAGCCATAGAAATTTCTAGGTGCATCCATCAGTAGTTTTCCTGCATCACTAATATTCTTCATAAGCCCACCTTTTGCAATCTTAATTCGTTATTTAGTTGTTTTAAGTATTACCTACTGCCTCTCTCTCTCTTAACTCTGTTATTTTCTCTTCTCACCTTCCTACTATAGTATGTAGTTTCTGTACTTCTCTTTATTTTCTGCTTTGGAATAAATATTCTTTAGCCTTTTTACTGTGTCCTTAAACTCTTCCACTTATACTCCACTGTACTTGTGTCATCCTTCCACTTGCTTAAACGATCCCCGAAATATCTCTTTAACTTCGAAATGTGTGCCTTTTTTATAATTTTAGATATTTTCTCTTTCAATTTTGGTCACTGGTTTACTAAACCCTCCAATATACGTCAGAACTGCTTCATGATCATTTATTCCTTCAGTTACTTGAGAACCTAAAAGGTTATCACGGGGCTTTATAAGGAAGATAGCCGACATGTTTTACCCCTTGTGTTCTGCTCTACCATTTGTGTAGAGCCTCATTCCCTTATTAAGATATTTGAAAATATCTGTTCCCTTGTGTTATTAATCTTATTTAATACCAAGTTAACTCCTGATAAATTTAAATCCCCGCCAATAATGACCATGCCTCTCTCATTTCTGACCTCTGAATACTAAATTGCTTTCTCCCCAAGAACCTTATCTTCAACATTACTTATTCAATTACGGTACGCTTTCAACAGTCTTATTTTTCCTTTTTTACCACCTTAGAAATCTACCACAACTAACTGTGAACTGTAGTAGTCTTGGCTAACCAGTATTAATTGTCTTTACCCAAGTGCTACTCTCTCTCTGCAATACACTCTGTAACTATCGGGAGAAACCTCATTGGCTAGTATTTCGTCCTTTAAGCAAGATTCTACCCCCTTTAATTACTTGTGAATATCTCTATTAAGTTTGAAAATTCTATTACTTCGCTCAATCTCTTATTACTGGCCTTGTGATATTCTGTAAAAGTTTAGGCATATACTTCGCTTTCCCTGTTAGTTATTATTTCAGCAGCTTTATCTATTTCTTTAGCATTTGTGATTTTTCCCATCGTGGATCTACAATCACTACCTCTTCGTCATCTGTCTCCATCCCTTCACCAGCAGCCCCATACCTAAAAAAGGCACAGTCATGAGCCCATTATCACTGGAAGTGGGCCCCCTTACAGCTTTAGCTAACAACCCAGAAAGTACCTATTGTCCCTTCTATTTAGGTGTAGGCCATGCTTAGTGAAAATACCTGCCAATGGTGTCCACAGGCATAACCCCCAAGACAGAACTAATGCTTATCCCAATCTGCACCTCCGTTTCATCCTTTACCCACCTCACAGCGTGATTCAGCTGTGGTCGGTCATTGCGACTTGGGAACTTCATGAGTTCAGTTCTGTTATGCTATGCCTCTTTCATCACTTTCCTCAGGTCACTCTTTATATTGTAACTTGCGTTTCTATCAATACTATTCCCCGACCTTCACACTACCACTACAGTATCTGATTTGCAAATTCCTTAATTAGGGAAGGAGCTTTACATAAATGGCAGAGTAGAGCACAAGAGGATGAAAATTCCTAATAAAGCTCGATGAAATCTTTGTGGGGCGTCAAGTAACTGAAGAAAAAAAATGATCGTGAAGCCGTTCTGATAGGTATTAGAGGATACAGTAAGCCAGTGGCAAAAAATTGAAAGGGTAAATCGGTACAATTATAAATAGGCATAGATCTCGAAACTGAAGAGATATTTCAAGGAACGCTTCAGCAAATGGAAGTATGGCATAAGTACCTTGGAGTCCAAGTGGGAAGAGTTCAAGGACATAATAAAAAAGGGTAAAGAAATATTTATTCAATAACACAAAATAAAAAGAAACAAATACGCAATAATAGGAAGGTGAGGCTGTTAAAGAGATTGGTGATAAGAGAACATAACAGAGTTAAGAGATAGCGAGGCAATAAGGAATACTTGAAACAACTAGACAATTAATTAAAGTGGCAAATTATGAGTTTTTAAAGAATATTACAGTTGCATGGGGACTACTGGCGGATGCATCTAGAAATTTCCATAGCTATATTAGAATCTTTAGGATGTTGAGACAATTATAGATAAGAATGAAGAACAAGTTACTGAGGATTTTAAAAAGGCAGAGATTTTAAATAATAGTGAGACCACTATGGACTATGATTCAGGAATGGGAGTGTGTTAATTGGAGGACAAGTTTATCCATACAATTAGAAATGAGCTCATTAAAAAATATGTTTTTCATCCTGAAGATATCAATAAGGAACTAAGAAAAAAAAGGAGCTTGTGTAGATAATATTACTATGGAAGTATCAAAAATAGTAGGATGTGACATTGTACCTTATCTTGAAACATTATTCAAATGGAGTATGGATACTAGCTGCTTACTAGGGGACTGGAAAGGTGCGATAGTAATACCGGTCCATAAAGCAGGTGTGACAAATAGGGTTGACAGTTACAGGCCAATTAGTTTGACATCAGTGGTAGGGGAGATTGATATGCAACCATATCAGAGAAGTCTGTGATCAACGTAAATGGTTTTCAAATCGATAACATAGCTTTAAGCAAGGATATTCATGCGAATATCAGTTAATAGGCTGCATGGACCATATTCTTAAAGATAGAAAGCAGAAAGTTAGGATAGTAAATGCAATATCAAAATAAGTTGAAATAAAATTGGAGTGCCACAAGGTAGTGTATTAGGACCATTTTTATTCATTATTCTTACCACACCAAATACACTAAAGCGAAAAAATGGTCAGATCTGTTGAATGAGAAATGGTTCCAACCAGCCATCATCGATTATTATAGAACTGCAGTTTTACACTATGTGGTGATTAAATTAACTATTTTTTTAAGTGGTAGAGGGTTCAGGATTAGATGAAAACATTGCATGAGATTAATCCACTCACCTATGCAGATGCGCGGGCCCTCTCCGAAAGGCATGTAGACGTAAGGATGTCTCTTGGCGTTCTCTTCCTCCGAGAACCTCTCGGGGTCGAAGCGCTCGGGGTCCGGGTAGTACTCGGGGTCGTGATGGATACCGTACAAAGGTATTACAACAGCAGTTCCCTTATCGAGAACCACGTCGCTGTCCGGCACATGATACTTCTCGGCACACTCTCGGTTTAAAACGGGAACCACAGGGTACTTACGAAGCGTTTCTGCAACACAGAAATGTTTAAATTATTGTAATTTACCTCATGTTACAGCAACTGTTAACAAGTTATCAATTTAGGCGTCAGACATATATGAATAATTGCACATTTAGTTAAAATATTTTGATCATAATTTGAAAGGGAATATAATCGTTGTAGAGAGACGATAATAGTCTCTTTACAAGATTGTTGGTGGTTTAATTAATACAATAATTAAGTAGTCCACTATACGTTTAAATTTAAACTTGTTTATTTTCTTAAACATGTCGTCAACTATACTGTTTACATGAATACATTCAATCCAGCGATTGAATATAACACGTCTTCCGCAGACAATACAGTTCTTGGCCGTCGTAAAATTTAGTCGGTGAAAACTTTGCCGAAAAACTAACTGTTCCTTTGTCTCGGGTTTTTGCTTTATATAATCTTCATCGAAATTTCTAGAACACTTCAAAAGATTTCGACAGATAATTCTAGAACATTAACAATACTTAAACAATTGAAACATATTAAAAACAATCAGAATTAATACATGATAATTTACCATCATTACAAAATGGTCAGAAATGGAAATTAAAGGCACTTAAACACAAAATTATTCACAGAAATCATTTTAAACTGTAGTAAATTGTCCTTTAGACATCGTAACTTGCCTTAATACTTGGCATTACAAACATTTAAGCAATTCTCTTTGCACAGTACTGTTCTTAAACATATAAAATGGCCTCTAAATAATTTATTTTCATAAAACAAAGTCTATGTAAACTGATTTACAGGAAATTGCAAAACAAACCTACCAGATCATATTCACCCAAACTTTAGCTTACCTCAAGTGCTTCATACAATACCAATACATTTAATTTTAGGTTTGGGGACTGTTACATTTTTCAGGGAAATGTCAACCTCTCCTCCATGTGATGCACGCCATTAGCACGGACGAGGCTCTGGCGAATGAATGATTCCCCATATAAGGTGTCACCCACTGCTTGCCAAAGGTCTCTTGTAATGAGGGCGGAAGAGCGAGGCATGGGCCAGAGCTCCCTCTTTGGGTTGGAAACTGCCACTAAAGCTAGATGAATCAGTTTTAAATAACGGCATGGGGACGCAACAGGCAACATTACCCCATTAAAGACATTGCATTAAAGACGCAAAGGATACCCCGAAGCCATATAATCCTCTCAAATTACATATAGAATGATGGCTTCTTCATACGTAAAATATTCTTGAGGTAAAATAGTCTCCCAGTCGGATCTCAGATAGGTGGAGTCTTCAGAACTATTAGAAACATTCTACGAGCCAGAGAGTGGGATGTTTGCAGTCTGAATATGGCAGATAGATTAGAAAACTTAAAAATGGAGGTGCAATGACTTAAGTTGTATCTGACTGGGAACAGTGAGATCAAGGGTTAGAACGTACAGGATTTTTGGTTTGGGGACACTTAATAATTAGCACACAAGCTGTAAGCGGAGATACTGGAGTTGCATTTGTAATGAAGAAGTCAGTAGGAAAACGGATGAGTTCTTACAGACAATATACTGACAGGAGTATTATAATGTGAAATGAAACTACGCCTGCTCCAAGCACCTCATGACATTGAAAATTAAACCAAGATGTGAATGGGAAGGAATGTCTGATAACAATGGATGATTGGAATACTGTGGGGTGGAAAGAGGGAATACTGTAGGAAGTTTTTGTTTAGGAGAAATAAATGAGTGAGAAAGCTTGTTAGAAATGTGTGAAAAATATAAACTAGACCCGGCCAGAGGTTGGAAGCCGCCAAGACGAAGCGCATAAACTCATATTAGCGAACACACTGTTAAAGAATCATACGCGATCGATTTTCAGCTGGAAACGTCCAAAACATACAGATAGATATCAGCTAGATTATATCATGGCTAAACAGAGAATCAGGAATCAGTTTCAAGACTGTGAAGCATAGAAAATGTAATAGTCATGAAGTGTAGACAAAAACTCAAGCGTATGTGGAACCAACACAGGCAGAACATACCGGAAGTGAGCAAACTGAAACAATCTAACACCAGAAAAAAATATGCAGATTTGACAGACGTGGGTACAAGAAATAATTCTGAAAGGAGTTCAGTTGAGGATGAATGGAATGGTACTGAAGAGAGATATAATCAAATCTGGTAAAGAAACATTAGGCTTCAGGAAAAAAGCCTTCGATAATCTTGGATCACAGAAGTTAATTCGTAAGAGGAGAAGGCACAAAAGTCCTTACGTGAAGCAGGAAGAGAACAAAGAAATCAAATTACCAAGAAATGCAAGAAAAGCATGAAAATTAAATAGAATTCTGGAAAAAAAGAAAAGATGCATAATATTAAAGCTACTGATATGAAACCTTTATTAAGCTCAGAAGATAGAGCTAACCGATGGAAGGAATACATAGAGAAACTGCGCTATTGGGATGATTAGAACAACGATGTACTGGAAAAAGCAGGCAAAGTTGACACTGATGACTTAGGAGATACTGTTTTAAGAACAGAATTCGATAGAGCTTTGAAAGATTTGAAATCAAACAAGGCTGTTGGAATTGATGAAATTCCTGCAGAACTCCTGAGATCCCTAGGAAAAGAGCAAATATAAAAATTATTGAATATGATATCAAACGATTACGAAATAGGAGAGATTCAAACTGACTTTAACAAAAGTATCATCTTCACACTTCCGAAAAGTGATAAATGTGAGAATTTCGCACTATAAGTTTAACATCACATGCTTCAAAGTTGGTGACCAGGATAATATGCAGAAGTTTACTAAGGATTATGAAAGAAATAGTAGGTATAGATAAGTTTAGTCTAGGAAAATGCTCCATACAAGAGAAGCATTCCTGGATTTAAGAATAATATTTGAAAGTCAGACCAAGAAAAACAATATTTTATGACATTTGTTGATTTAAAAAATGCTTTTGATTATGACAGGTGGAAAAAGATCTTCAAAACTTTAAGTAAATCAGTTATAAAATATGTAAATAGAAGAATACTTTATAATCTATGTAAAAATCAACTGGCTGTAATAAAAGTAAAAAATCATGAAGACATGAGACAAGATTGTAGTCTATTAATATTCAACTTGTATGTGGAGTAAGGAATAAAGGATGTAAAAGCAAAACTTGATTGGGGCGAATTGTTCAAATAGAGAAAATAAATAAGTAAGTTTTCTACGTTTTGCTAATGACAGTGTCCTTTTAGCTGAACTCATGATCTAGATAATTTACCGACTGGCAGGAACAAAATACTGAAAGAAGATTTTAGCTAAAATATAAACTAAAGCAAGATAAACATATACAAAAGTATTAAAAAAAACTGAATCAGTAGGAGAAGAAAGTGAATTCTGTTAGGAAGTAACATTACTACTAGTGGCGAAAGCAGTAATGATGCTAAAAGCGGAAAAGCATTAGCGGAAAAAAGAAACCTTATTCAAAAAGAGAAATCTTTTAGCTTCGAACATTGATAACGGAGTTTCAAAACTCCATATGCGGAATACAGCATTTTATGGTAGTGATGCATAGATGAAGCATAGACTTAAGAAATACTAGAAAGAAGGAAAATTGAAGCATTTGAAATGTAGTGCAATAGAAGAAAATTTATATGACAGATAAAGTATGAAATGAAAGCATTTTGAAAATGATGACTGAGGAAACAAGTTTGTGGGTGTGTCTTACTTAAACGAGAGACTGGATGGTGTGTCACTTGTTAAGACATGTGGGATTGGTTAAATTGTTAGCGCAATGAACTGTCAAACGTAAGATCTATAGAGAAATACAGAGATTAGAACACATGGAGATGAAAAATGAGGACGTTGCTTGCAAAGATTATGTTTAGCACAAGACAGGAATAACTTGAGACTTGCATCAAAGCAGTTGAGAGACTGATATCAGAAAAAAAAAGTTATCATAGCTGAATGTAACTAGCTAACACTCTCAACTAGTCCTTTGTTTGGATTCTGACGCTTGACGTGTACTAACTCACTGACGCTGATTCAAAACAGTTTTATTTTCGTAGAACATTTAGTTATGTTTGTCACGTACACAAATAACGCTATTAGGTTGGCGTCTAGTAAAAGTCTCGGTTGTTTGTCTGTAGAAAGCACGACCTCTAGTAAGTCGATAGTGAAGTACATAGATCATGCGTTACAATTTCTCAGATGATTATAGCTACCCATGCTAGATTGACAGTTCCTCCCACCATTTACATACTTACTCACTCTTCATAGATAGGCCAAATTAAGTGTAATTACGTGAATTTTATAATTATTTCCTCACATTTAAGCATTTTAATCTAATTTTATCTAGCCCAGGAGATTTTATATTTTTGAATGATCTTAATGCTTCATCAATTTCCTCTGTGCATATAAGATCAAATTTCTTTAGCATCAGCATGATATACACCTGCACAATCATCTTTCTCTCTACGATTACTATAATACGTAATTTTTATAGTGCTATATCCATGAATCTTCTTCAATTACTTTTATGTGGACAGTATCCTTTTCATCTTTGTTAAGATGTTTCATAAGATTATAACCCATCTCTTGCCTACAATGTATATCACCTAGTGTCGGAATTGTGACATTTCTTCTTAACCTCTGTATATTATTTCTGCAATTGGTTAATTAATTTGGTGTTACTGCTGTGTGTTTATTACTGTTTTAAATATAATGAATGTGAATATTTGTAATGAAATGTTATACAGTTTCCACAGATAGTAATATGTGTAGCGAGCTGGATATTATTAATATATTAAGCACCCCAAACACTTACAGTTTATTTGAAGGCACTAAACTGTCACTTTTTCGTAGTTGTACACACACATACAGTCCATATTAAGATGATAGACTGCAGGTATTGCTTGACTGTCAGTGTATGGACAGTTGAGATCGAAACCTGAACTGCCAGCAGTTCACAGTTTACAATCTTTGAAGTTTACGATCTCAAGACCAAAACGAGCGCACGCTCGCAGTTCGACTGTAGTCACCGCGCCTGACAGATAGGTTTGCCTGACGATAGGCCACAGATCTTTCGCACTGTTTAATCTGTTTTGGAATGTCATGAAAATGAGCAACAAACCGTAAGCCATTTCCTCATTTATCGAGTTATTGGCAATTTCCATGTTTGTGGAAGGTAAAAGATGAGTCATATGCAAATAAACGATTTAAAGATCAGGTGTACGGGAAATTAATGGATTTTTATCCAAAACAATGACCCCTGCAGCAACGATAGACACAGTCAAAAAAAAATTAACAATTTGCGATGTTTGTAGTGAAATCCTCGAATGAAACTTTAAATCTTCAACAGTCTGACCCATAACCAAAATACTCAACGTGGCTGCCAGTCTTTCTTCTGCAGTAATTGCTTGTTGCATTCAGGTGTATGCCTTCCTGATGAATGGACCATCAAAACATATCAATTCTTTGAAATGTTCGCTACTCATTCTTAATTAATTAAATTACTCACATGTGACTGCCGTAGTTCACGCAACAAAGTCATGTGGGATTACCTCTTTCTTGCAATCACTGTTTCATCCAAAACCACCTTTTTCGTCGTGGTGTTGAAAGAAAGAACATTATTCAAGATTGAAATCGCACAGTTTTCTTCGTAGTAAAATGCGATCCATTATGAAGGTGAATTATGTTAATGAAACAGTGAATTTGAAACGCACACCTACACTGTATCTACGTGAGTTCATCGATTTTAACCACAGTCTGCTGGGCTGAAGTTCACAAGCTTCAGTTCACTGGACTAAAGTTCATGAGCTATAGTGAGTGGGCAGAAGCACAGTCCATTGCGTGTAGAGACGCAGTTGTCATTTATGAGTGCAGTGCTTTGAGACTTCCGCTTTCATTTCTTCTTCACAGGCATCGGACTGAAGTTCGTCTGTAAGTGTGTGGGGCGCTTTAGTCTTTGGAATATAGATAGTGAGTATCTATGGTAGAGATTCGTGTGCTAGCGTTCGCGCGGTGTGTTAACGAACGACCGAGCGTGGTGGTGTAACGGATAGCGTTCTGGCCTCGCATTCGGGAGGACGGCGGTTCGAATCCCCGTCCGGGCATCCAGATTTGGGTTTTCCATGGTTTCCCCAAATCACTCCAGGTGAATGCCGGGATGCTTCCTTCAAAAGGCCATGGCCGAATTCCTTCCCATTCCTTGCCCCCATCCTTTCCCGTCTCTAAAGACCACGTTGTTAAAAAGGGACGTTAAACTGTTAAAAAAAAATAAAAAAAATGTTAACGAACAAGCACCACGAGCGATTGTTAAACGGTAGGCAAATTTAGTGGCGAATAGTGTGAATTGTAATTGTGTAAAGTCGTGATTGCTTTTGAAGTATTAAATTTAACGTGAATGTGAATCGAGCTGTCCGTTTTCTTTAAAGATACAATAGGAAATTCTTCCGATGACCTCGTGGGCATAATTGCTGATTCGGTCGGCCTGCAGTATTAGCGGTGGTCAAAGGGCCAAACCAACCACAACACGCCGTACCTTAGTACGAGGTTTGTTAGAAAAGTAATGAGATTGGCAACACTGCGGGAGATCTGGCATTGTTGTGTCTACTGGCTGATGCTAAATCTGATTGTTGATCCCTTCCACTTCCTCAGTCTGAGTCAGAGACAATATAAGGTCTGAGTTACAACTCCATACAGTTAACACATTAGTTTTGACAGCGCCATTAATAAAGTTGTGTTTTCATTGTGCGTCACAGAAATGGAGCATCGGAATTTAGAGCAACGTTGTGCGATAAAGTTTTGTGTTAAACTTGGTGAATCCGCGAGTGTGACTTTTGTAAAGTTGAAACAGGCCTATGGGGAACAGTGCTTATCGAGAGCACAAGTTTTCCGCTGGCACAAATCATTTTTGGAAGGCCGAGAACACGAAGAAATGTCGAATGAGCAAATCAAAGATCAAGACCATGCTGATTTGTTTTTTTGACAGGAAGGGTATCGTGCACAAAGAATTTGTTCCACCAGGACAAACTGTCAACCAAGTGTTTTATAAAAGTGTCCTTGAAAAGTTGAGGAAAAGAGTGATCCGTGTGAGACCAGAAATTGCAGACAAGTGGATGCTTCATCATGACAATGCTCCGTGTCACACGGCCATTTTCATCCGTGAATTTTTGACCTCGAAATGCATTACTGTTGTTCCTCAACCCCCCTATTCACCTGATTTAAGTCCTTGTGACTTTTTCCTCTTCCCGAAATTGAAACATGTCCTAAAAGGACGTCATTTTGGAACTCTAGAGAACATTCAAAAGACTGTGACCGACCAGTTAAAAGCCATACCAATTGAAGACTTCCAGCGCTGCTACCAAGAGTGGGAATCACGACTCCGCCGATGTATAGCTGCCCAAGGGAACTACTTTGAAGGGGATAACATTGTTGTTTGAAAATAATAAAAACTTTGGTTAGTATGAAATCAGTCTCATTACTTTTCTAACACACCTCGTATAAATGTGGAGTGAAATTCCAGACATTACTTTACTACATGCCCACAAATTCAGGAAAGCCGACAGAAGGATTCTACTATTGACTAAGTTACTTAAAAGATCCACATTGAAACGGAGGCAGTTCGCAAACTTATTAATCTATCCCATGATCTTGTTTCAGCTTCTTTATTATTATCTCACCAATATTTCTTCTTCTTTTATACTTGTTCACTTGTTGGTGTAAATAAGATGGCCGCCAAGTCGTGTCGCTCTCGCTTTTGATCGCGATACTTGTGGAAAAACGAAACTTTAAGTGTTTGTTATAAAACACATAGTTTGAGAAAGTGTTCTAAGACCTGTTCGCGAAGGGACGTAAAGCCTTTTCGAAACGTTGAGTGTTTATCGAGTGATAATTGGTTGATTTGTACGTGGCAGAAGTATGAACAATTCCTCGCCGCGAGCGCTGTCGTCG
>JARYHS010013631.1:2681500-2770029 GCA_031002005.1 Vandiemenella viatica | reverse complement strand
TTCGAATCCGTGTCTCCGCGGGGATTTTCACAGACCCTTAACTCGACCTTCACCTCTGTTACAGCTTGCTGTATGTTGTTAAGTACACCAGAACGCTTCCATTTTAAACTATAGGTCCCCTATACCGGTAGGACTGTCAGGTTAGGTTAAGGCGGCTACAACAGAAGCGGAATGTGCAGCCAATAGAAACCCTGTCACCAGGTCATTACGGCCTCACGGAATTTTATCTATTTATTAAATCAATCCACTGCATTTGGTACAATATTGTGATCAACAAAGTATCGATATTGTTAAATGTTATGTATATCTAACATTTATTTAAATTTATCAACAAAAATACCAAAGTTATTATTATAAATTTCATTGATTTACAGTCAAAATAAAGTATGTGATCTATATCTACATAAATGAGAAATTTTTCATCTATGTTTGGATGTATTTTTGGCCTCAATCACGCCTTAATAGCTCAACAGATTTGAATGAAATTTGGCACCAAGTTAGTAAATTGTGTGCGAAGTGAAAAAATTAATAGTTCCTTCAGAAATTGCAGTTAAAAATTCGCAAACTCCAAAGAGTTTTCTACTCGTACGCGGCAATGCTACGTTTATACTTTGCTTTTTATGTACATCACAAACACTTATTTTCCCAAATATAGGAAAAAAGCTTGTGATATGTACATGTGTGTGTTTAGTTTGAAAGCGCTAAAATGATGCACTTGACAAATAATAGTTAGGAAGCAGTTAATATTAATATGTACTTAACCTTAATTTTTTTTTGAAAAAAATCGTACTGTCGGTAAGTTCAGGAAGAGACTTCTTCAGTTGCGTATATGAAATGGTGTAACACCTCAGGTATCACACCGTTATTACGTTCATAATATATGTGTCATATACGTGAAAATTCATAGTCTGAAACAAAACAAAAAAATGTACAATACTAAGAGTATACCAACACAAAAGTTGGTTCTCTAAAAGTGACAAAATGATCGTCCGCGAAATGTCGTTTTTTTATGTTAGTGACTAATATGTAACGGTTTCATTTCCACCTCGGTTCAATTTATTGCCTAATTATTATTACTAATAATTACTAAATTCCTGCTGCCTCATGCTAAAGCAAGAATATTCTGGTCCAGGCAGCATTTCAGCCTAGCCACTATCTCCGCTAATATTGGCTCTACAAAATCGAACGATATGGACACACCTTAACACATTAAACGAATCGGAACTAACTTGGAGTTGTAGCAATATTTTTTATATGAGATTTCCTTATTAGCTTAGCATAAATTATCACAATTGATTCTATTATACATCTTCAGTATGAATTGCAGCTGGACTAAAGCACACATGCTAACACAATCACTGTGTCGCGATGTAAACTTGACCTGTAACATTAACATAAGCTGTGTTAAGATTTGTAATGAATTCTGGACTTTCCGAAGTGCAGTGTAAGTTACGAGCATTGTATTATACATTTTAAAATTACGTTATTTTAATAATTGTCATGATGCTGATGCCATAGTTCATGTGTCTGGACGTAGTTCCACATGTATTTCTTATTTACTTCGCTTTTACGCCTGTCAAATTGCAAAAGTCATTTTTCATCCAGTTTTTAGCAGTTGCTTTGATATCACGATCTGAAGTTTATATCGCAATTCATGACGTCACTAACATGCAATATAGTGAAAGTACTAATGTACGGTTAATAGAACCCCTGATTTTCTGGCTACAATATTGGCGGAGTTTGTGGCTTGGTTGAAATACAGCTTGTACCAGAACTTTATTAGTAATTTAAGCTGTTTTCATGAGCGCCAGTTTAGTTGCACGTATCGCGTTGTACTTAATTGTATCAAAAGATCAATAACAATTGTTCCAGAGCAGGAAATATAAATCTTTACTTAACCTAAAA
This sequence comes from Vandiemenella viatica, assembly GCA_031002005.1. Taxonomy (NCBI): domain Eukaryota; kingdom Metazoa; phylum Arthropoda; class Insecta; order Orthoptera; family Morabidae; genus Vandiemenella; species Vandiemenella viatica. The sequence continues at coordinate 2,768,124 of JARYHS010013631.1, read as the reverse complement.
AAAAAATTAAAGTCGTAATGTCGGTAAATTCACAAGAAGATATCTTCAGTTGCCGACATGAAATAGTGTGACATCTCGGGAATCACAACGCAATTCCGTTCGTAACATATGTGTCACACAGTATATGAGAAAAATCAAAATTTGAATCAAGCTAGTGCCCACTGATTTCCAAGGAACTGTATTAACGAAGGTTGTGGTAAGGTTGAAACACAGTCTGGACCAGAATGATTGCTAATATTGCACGGTGCACAGTAGATTTTGAGTGCAGAAGGTGGTTGCCACGCTATTCTGACTATATTGACGTCAGAATTAGCTCAAGACGTCTATTGCTGCTAAATGAGTGTCTATTAATTAGAGCTGAAATGGGGGGAGGGGGATCTTGCGAAATTTCACCAAGGGAGGGGAGGGGGGGTTGACGGTAATCTCACGTAAGCTTTCGAAACTCTGAAGAATAGTAGAGCTAAAAATAAAAGGTCCACAATCGACGCGGATACCGACTTTAAGAGGGAGGGGGGAGGGGGGGTATAACCGTCCTCGGAAGCAGGGTTTCCAAAAAAAAACAAAAAAAAATCTACAAAGTCAGCAGCAGGGGGTAGGGGAAATCCCGTCAAATTCTAACGTAATCTTAGGGGTGGGGGGGGGGAATCCAACCAGATGTGACCTCAGGGGGGGGGGGGGGTTCCGGAAAACACCTCACATAATTAATGGACGCCCCCTAAGTGAGTAATGTTTGTAACCGTATCTTTTGGCGCGCGTTACATCTTTGTTACATATGACCCGGCTTTGAAGTACACTTTTCACTGAAGAATTAAAAAAGCCAAGGAAGCAGTTGACCATATTTTCAACCTTTAAGGAGAATTTTTTCTGCTGGTCATACTCTGAAAAGTAACAAACAATTTGTACCATAATACACTTTCGAGCAGACTAAGTTGCGGGTAATTGCTAGTACTTAATGAAACCATATTTCTTAACTAAAACGTCATCTAAGTTTTTCCATTTTCAGGTCATCGTTTCGGAGGTGCATATGGATTCGCCAACCCGATGTTTATTGTTCGTGACCCTGATCTCATTCGAAGCATCATGGTGAAGGATTTTGCGACATTCACTGACAGAGGGTTTTTCGTTGGCGACGATAGGCCGATCAGCCACCACCTGTTCAACATGACAGGAGATAAATGGCGCCGGCTGCGCAACAAACTGTCGCCTACTTTCACCTCAGGAAAGCTGAAGATGATGTTCTCTGTAAGTATATCACCACAAACTGCCATATAGAAGAATTTTAACAGTATAAAGGCATAAATTCTTATGAGCAATTGTCAATCTACACCGTGCATTATTACTATGACGTGTAAATCTTGTTTAGTTCAATTTACTGGTCACATTTTGTAGATTTGGTCTTAAAACGCTAAGAGTACATGAGTAGTGGGGTATAATATCTATGGAAGTGTTTTAAATTTGAAAGAAGCGATTATGGATTGATTTGTTAAAGAAATCGTGGAAAAATATAATATTGTTGCTGGGAAAGTGATCAAAAATAATTTACCGAACATTACAAAGATTTTAGCCTGCTGAAGTGACTAAAGAATGTATGATGATCTTGAAATAATAAGATATTAAAAGCGAAATTCATAGCCAACGAGGAAGGTGGTATTGCAAGCAATGGATTAGTAAAAATCCAATTGCATAAGAAGTTATAATTTTATTTGTACGGTTAGTAAGTCCCGTAAATTAAAACTATATTTTTATGACGTTCTTGCAAGGAATGCTTAGCGGCTACACAAGCGAAATTATCTAAATGATCCAAGTTCTGTTTAGCAAATGAAATAAACCTTATGTATTTAAACCGTCTGAATATAGTATTTTAGGAACGAAGACTATCGCTTTTAACCATCAGTTAACAGCATAGTATCAAACTAAAACTACAGGAACCTTTCAGGTATACACCTTGAAGAGCTATTACAGAAAATTTCTAATAAATAGGCCTAAGTACCAAAAACGTTAAAAGAATTTAAAGTTGAATTTTGTAGAGGACAAATGTAGGTGGGTGCAGGATAGGGGTAAGTTGGGTGTGTAGGAAAATTGCCACCGGAGCGTGTGCTCCATTGCAATTAAATTAAATTAAATAACGTAGATTTTAAATGAATATCTAAGATACGAAACTGCGTCGGAAATGTTTGACTAATCACGTCCAACATCGCCGTGAATGAAAGTTAATTCGTGAGATTATTCTATGTCAATAAATTAGGTTACTCTAGTAGAAGAAAATTGTAATACTTGAGCTTAAATTACTTTACATTAACTGTTCATTGACTTCACCTTTAAATTACCTCCTGTTACAAATACAATATGTTCTTCGTTTACGTTTTGATGACATCTTTATCTTCTACCAGAAGGAGTAGATTTTGTGTCCTATATTTTTTTTAATACGTCAGTGTAGGATATCGCTTATACACTATCTACTAAAAAGTAATTGGACATCTGTCAACAACGTTTGTTCGGTAGTTGTCATCCCCCTCAGAATCCCGTAGGGTCACCTCTTGCGGCTACAACAGGAGCCAACTTGTCTGACAATCCCTCAAAATGTGTTTGAAGGACATCCATTGGGATTTGTCGCTAATCCTCTTGCAATCATTCTACAAGTTTTGGCCGTTCCTGACGACCCTTGACCTAGCGATCCAAATCGTTCCCAAAGATATTCTAATGTGTTAAGGTTGTACTTGGGCCACAACACATAGAGGAGAAGGCCTTGCCTCTCAGTTCGTGACGTCACGCATGTCAGGCATAAGCTCCCGTCAGACGCGACAGAACAGTAAGAGCAAAATATTACAGTATTTTTTTTTCTGTTGTGCTAAAAAGAGACTTTCTTATCCACTCCAATGGTTTTTACCTTAGTAAATAAGGTAAAAACCATTGGAGTGGATAAGAAAGTCATTTGCTGGGTAGAAGAATTTTTAATAGGTAGAAAACAGAAAGTTAGGGTAGGAAATGTAGTATCAAAAGAAGTGGAAGTAAAAATGGGTGTGCCACAGGGTAGCGTATTGGGACCATTGATATTCATTATTCTAATGAATAATTGTATTGATTGTTTACTATCTGAAATTAGATTGTTTGCAGATGACATAATGCTGTATAAAAGAATCAAAACGATAGAGGATTGTAAACAGTTGCAGGGTGATCTGGACAGGATATCTAATTGGGTTGGTAAACATGGAATGAAGATAAATGCAAGGAAGAGTCAGCTTATTAGATACACAAATAAAAAACAAAAGGTTAATTATGAATATAAGGTGGGGAAATAATTGCTTGCTGAAGACTTGAAATGCACATATCTTGGAATTACTTTTGATAACAAACTTAACTGGGCAGGACACATAGGACAGGTGGTAGGAAAAGGTTTCAAAGTTCTGCACTTGTTGGAGAGAGTTATGAGGGGATGTACGAGAGAAGTCAAGGAATTGGTTTACAAAACTTTGGTCAGACCATTGCTCGAATATGGTAGTGTAGTATGGGACCCTCATTTTACGTATCAAATACAGGAGTTGTAGAAGGTGCAAAAAAGGGCTGCTAGATTTGTTTCTGGAAATTATTGCAGAATGCAATCAGTGACGGATATGATAAAGGAGCTGGAATGGGATTCATTGCAAGACAGGAGGAGGATGAGGAGGGTCATGGGAGTGTACAGGGCATATACTGGTGATGGGGCATGGAAAGATATTGCAATAGGTATGAAAAGTAGCGGATGGAAGGGAAAAGATGACCATGACCACAAGCTGGCACTCGATTTCAGGCACAAGGGTGTGGGAAGATTATCTTTTTTAGGTAAGGGTGTCAGGGATTGGAATGAGTTACCAAGAGAAATGATGAATAATTTACCGAAAACTTTGAAGGAATTTAAAGATTAAATTTGTAGAGGGCAAATGTAGGTGGGTGCAGGATAGGGGGAAGATGGGTGTGTAGGGAAATTGCCACCGGAGCCTGTGCTCCATTGCAATTAAGTTAAATGAAATTAATAACAACAACAGAGAACTGGCGACAGGATCTCGCGAATCTGCTTTCAGTGGACGGGGTGTCTTCGCGCCAACATGGTTCGCGCGAATACAAGCGTATTCGCGCGAACATTTTTCGCGCGAATACGCGTCCACTGGACGGCCAGCCTAGCCAATTTAACGTCACTTCTCCATATATTTCCTTCCTCCATGAAGTGATTTCCATTTGTTTGGACCACTCAAAGAAACAATGGGAGGAAAGAAGTTCCGTTCCAATGAAGAGGAACGCCACGCGGTGCATAAGTGATTGCGCGGACTATCAAAAGAATTTTTTTCTAAAGGAATTTATGCACTTTGTAAGCGCTGAAGGACTTGCATTGAGCGTGGGGGAGATAATGTTGAAAAGTGATACTTCTGCACAACAAATAATATTTTAAAAAATATTTATGGTTTTCATTTGACTCACCCTCGTATAAGCATGCAGGCATATACATATTACTAAACCAAAGAGAATAAAATCTCTACCCCAATACTAAACCACAGATTCTCAGGAGCAAGGTGAATCTTAAAACCACGTTGTCTTTGTTGCCTTAGGGACGGTCAACGACTGGGAATTAAAACCACGTGAATAGACTTAGTATATTTGGAGGAATTTACTGTATAAATAGTTCTAACAATTACCTTTACTGAAACGCTTATATCTCCTGGATTGACTAATTAAAACCGCACTGCGTACGAAATTCAAGTGAATTCAATCAGTGAGTGGAAGAATGATGAATGAATTAGTTAAAAGTGCGATCGTGTCTCCAGCAAGAGCGAGATCATGAGAACAAGTGCGGGAAGAGAGGGAATGGGTCAACACGAGCGCTGTGAACATAAACAATACACAACATCGGAAAGAAAGAGCGTACTTCCTACGAGAGATGGAAAGGATATCATCTTTGAGGCCTGTCACTGACACTAGCGCTCGAACGTGAACAATTACCACGCTCGAGGTTAGTAGGGTCTGTTGTACCATAAAGCCGTGAAAGGCACTGCTGGTTGGGGGTGATGAGTCTCGACGTGTGACAAGTGATTTCATTATTATCTGGTTAAACAATCGGGACATTTGACGTACCGATCAAGGGTAAATCGCAAATCGGGACACCTGGCAACGCTACTTGTGAATCAAATTTCATGTCAGTTCCTCCATTTTCTGTATGTGTTTAAATAACTAACCTCCGATGTAGCAGAAAAGAGATTAAGTTGTGGGTTATTTATGAAACAGTTTCAGCCATCCTATAGGAACATGTGTACCAAGTTTCATCAAAATAACCACGGTGGTTAGTGCAGCAATAGAAACGATGAATCTTCTCGGGAAATGTGGTACAGACAAAATAGTTCAACAATAAATTATAAAAATACCGGAAATTCCTACACTAAAAGGTTTTAAGAAAGTTCACTTTCATGTTCAAATCCACTAAATTTTTATTACTTAGTATTAACAGCGAATATAATTTCCATTTCAAACATAGCTGTACAGCGTGAGATAAAAACTTCAAGAAACAAAGAACATATCAGAAGGTTATTTCCATTACATTATTAAATCTAATTTACGTATTTTCCACTTCGCATTCCATACGGCCGTCTACGGGGTTTAAACTCAATTTTTAAGGGAGGAAATATTATATGCGATAATATCACTATAATTTCTTACGAAGCATGACGTATGCATCTGGTTAGTACTTCATCTTTGCTGTCTCACGCAAAATGTTCAGATTTTCGCTTAGTGCACCGGCGTTATGTTACGTTGAAGCATAAGACATTCCAAACAATTCTGTTGAGATTCTAATCTTTAAAACGATGAAAACCCCATCGAAACATGCGCATTTGCTTTTGAGTTTTTCTGGAATCAATATTCTCGGTTTTAGTTTTGTAGTCATAGATAGTATGTGTATTCCTTTTTTGTAAACATGATATTATACGTTTTGTTGATTGTCGGTAGTCACACAGTGTCATGTTTCTCCAGTGTGATCGGTAATCAATGTTTACCACAGATTTCTGAGATTACAAAGAATCAAATCCGAATTTCTGGGGTGTTAACATACTTTGGAGAGCAAACATCATAAAAATGAAATAATTAGCACAGGCCCATTATGTATTTCCTACATTTGTTGCAGGCGATCAATGCGTGTGGGCGCGAGATGGCCGAAGTGATGGAGGAGAAGTCGCAGCGAGGTGAGGCGATAGAGATGAGAGATGTCGCTGCCTGTTTCACCACTGACATCATCGCCAATGTCGCCTTTGGCCTCGAGTGCCACAGTCAGCGAGATCCGGACACCGAGTTCAGACATTGGGGACGGGAGTTCTTCAAACCCACGCTAAGGGGTGGATTACAGCTCCTGTTAGCTATGGCGTGGCCCTGGCTGGACAAACATCTTAAGTAATACAATCTGCTAAAATAAGTTTTGGTAGTGGTATTTAGAAAAGTACTGCCTGTAAACAATAACTTGTAACTTCTGTTTCTGTACGGGACGTAGGCATTTTGGAATGTCAGATGGCAGAGGAAGCGTTCTCGACTACTTCTCTCGCGTGGTGAGGCAGACAGTTGAGTATCGTGAGAAGAACGATGTCTCCCGGAAGGACTTCATGCAGCTGCTCATACAGCTCAAGAACAAAGGGGCTCTCGACGATGAAAAAGAATCAAAGGAGGCAGCCGACAACTGGAGTGAGTGCCAGAACAATCAAAATGCACATTACTATGTCACTTCTAAAGGAAGAAGTGTACTCTCGTATAAAACTCAATGTGAAACGAAATTCAACCTCATTTCGTGAATGGATAAGGCTTGTATTCCCCCCGAGTCTAAAAACAGCGGGGGTCCAAGGCTATTATTGTATTTTTAACACTTCATTCTAAACACTGATACAGACATTAGTCATAATTAGGCTGTGCTATTCAGTAATGATAAAGAGCATTCAAACACATCCGAGTCTCCTGTCCATTGGAAAAACCACTCGTGTCTCTAATACAAAAACAAATGTTGTTTTTAATATAACTTTATGGTGAACGTACAAACTAATAAAAAATAAGGCTTAAACAATTTTAATTAATTTCAGGCACAGAAGAAAATTTCTTTCTCTAATTTACATTTATTTTAATAGGCAGCATTCTGTATCTCGTGAACTCCTAGCGCTTATAATTTTAACGAATAACATGGGTCCAAATTGCCTTTTTGTATTATCTCTTAAATACGCCAATCATACTTTTGAATAAAAATCCGTCTTCTAACAACTGTTTTTATTATTAACTTTCATCATATTAAATCATATTACAATCATATTCTATCACTGGTAGATTTAATTCGCGTTTTTAAAATCATTGCATATCTAAATTTAAGACACATAGTAAAAAGAAGCTTTGCTTGTCGTCCGGGCATAAAAGCAAGCGTTCGTCTTACTCATCAATTTGAAGGTTGTTGGGCAAGCAATATCCTCATAATTTCTTCCTTCCTTGGCTGATGTCACCCAGGTTTCCGTCTTCTGTGACGACATGCCATAGAACTCTAGAGCAAAGTGGTGACCCAAATTGAGTAGCGGGATGCACACACACCCACAAGACTTCTCCTTTACTCAATGCTCTTCAGGATCGCCTTATCACCGTTTATTCTTGACTGTACCTCCTACTCTGTCTGTCAATGGAATCTTAATCATTCGCCTATGACGCAACATCTCAAACGCCCCAAGCATTTCTTTACTATAATTATTATTATTATTATTATTAGCTTTTCCTAGAGTGTAAGTGGGTTGTAAGGGTTTGGGAGAGGCTATACTAGCCTTTTCCAACCAAATGTCAACCTCTCCTTCACGTGGTGCACCCTGTTAGAACGGACGAGGTTCTGGCGACTGAAAGATTCCCGGTATAAGGAATCACCCACTGCATGCCAACGGCCTCCAAAAGGAGGGCGGAAGAGCGGGGAGCGGTTCAGGGCACCCTCTTACCCTTGGGGTGGAAACGCCCCTAATGGCGGATGAATCAGAAATAATCAACGGCATGGGGATGCAGAAGGCAACGGAAAACCACTGCAATAAAGACCCAAAGGGTATCCCGAAGACATGTAATCCTCTCAAATTACATACATCATGATGGCTTCTTCCTAGGTAAAATATTCCGGAGGTAAAATAGTCCCCCAATCGGATCTCCGGGTGGGGACTCATCAGGGAGGAGTCATCAGAATGGATAGAAACATTCTACGAGTCGGAGCGTGGAATGTTAGAAGTCTGAATAGGGCAGGTAGGTTAGAAAACTTAAAAAGGGAGATGGAACAACTTGAGTTAGATGTTGTTGGGATTAGTGAGATTAAATGGAAGGACGCACAGGATTTCTGGTCTGGGGAACACAGGATAATTAGCACACAAGCTGTCAATGGAGTCACTGGTGTAGGATTTGTAATGAACAAGAAAGTAGGGAGTCGGGTGAGTTAATATGAACGGTTTAGTGACAGGATTATTTTGATGAGGTTAGAAACTAAGCCCGTCCCAACCACATTAGTACAAGTGTAAATGCCAACGTCACAGGAAGATGACGAAGAAATAGAAAAAATATACGCTGAAATTGAAGCATTAATCCAATATGTGAAGGGGGTAGATAATCTTATAATCATGGGTGACTGGAATGCAATAGTGGGAGATGGAAAAGAGGGGACTACTGTGGGACGTTTTGGTCTAGGAGAAAGAAATGAGTGAGGAAGCAGGTTGTTAGAATTTTGTGAAAGCTAGTAGTGGCAAACACACTGTTTCAGAACCATGAAAGAAGAATATACACCTGGAAACATCCTGGGGATACAGGCAGATATAAGCTAGATTATATCATGGTCTAACAGAGATTCAGGAATCAAGTACTAGACTGTAGAGCGTACCCAAGAGCAGACATAGACTCTGACCATAATTTGATAATAATGAAGTGCAGGCTGAAATTCAAGCGAATAAGGAAGCAGTATAAGCAGAACAGACGGGAAGTGAATAAACTGAAACAATCTAGCACGAGAGAAAAATTTGCAGAAATGGTAGACTTAGGTCTAAGAAATAGCTCTGAAAGGAGATCAACCGAGGACGAATGGATTGCATTAAAGACCGAAATAATGAAAGCTGGTAAAGAAACATTAGGCTTTAGGGAACAAGCTGCCCGAAAACCTTGGATCACAGAAGAAATTTTGGAACTGATGGATCAGAGGAGAAGGTACAACAATGCTCAGGATGAAGCAGGAAGAGAGGAGTACAGGCAGTTTAGAAATCAAATAAATAGGAAATGCAAAATAGCAAAAGAAAAATGGTTACTAGAAAAGTGTGAAGAAGTAGAAAACGAAATGGTCGTAGGTAAAGTAGATGTTGCATATAGAAAGATCAAACAGAATTTTGGAGAAATGAAGAAAAGGGGCATGAACATTAAAGCTGCCGATGGGAAACCTCTTTTAAGCTCAGAAGATAGAGCTAACGGATGGAAAGAATACATTGAGAAACTGTATGCTGGGGACGACTTGAACAATAGTGTAATGAAAAAGGAAGGCGATGCTACATTGATGACTTAGGAGATCCTGTTTTGAGGGCAGAATTTAATAAAGCTCTGAATGACTTGAAAGTAAATAAGGAAGTTGGAATTGATGAGATCGCTGCAGTACTTCTTAAATCACTAGGAGATGAAGCAATCAAAAGATTATTCAAGTTGATATCAAAAAGTTATGTAACAGGAGAAATTCCAAGTGATTTTAATAAAAATATCATCTTCACACTTCCAAAGAAAGCACAAGCCGACAAAATTGAGAATTATCGCACCATTAGTCTAACAACACATGCTTCAAAATTACTGACCAGAATAATATACAGAAGGATGGAAAGGGTAGTAGAAGAGATAGTAGGTGAAGATCAGTTTGGGTTTAGGAAAAGTCGCGGTACAAGGGACGCAATTCTGTCTTTAAGATTAATACTTGAAGGGCGGATCAAGAAAAAAAAAAGATACTTTTATGGCGTTTGTTGATTTAGAAACAGCTTTTGATAATGTTAGGTGGGACAAGATGTTCAAAATTTAAAAAAGACAGGTCTAAAGTATCGAGATAGAAGAATACTCTATAAACTATATAAGAATCAAGTGGCTATAATAAAATTAGAGAATCACGAGAGACATGCATCAGTTAAAAAGGGAGTGAGACAAGGTTGGAGTCTATCCCCTTTAATATTAAACTTATATGTAGAAGAAGCAATGAAGAAAGTCAAAGAAAAATTTCCGTGTGGCATAAGTTTTCAGGGAGAAAAAATCAGTATGCTACGATTTGCTGACGACATTGTTTTGTTAGCAGAGAGGGCTGAGGATACTGAGAAATTACTGAATGGAATGATCGAAATACTGAAGGAAGATTTTGGGCTGAATATAAATCAAAGCAAGACTAAAATGATGAAATGTAGCTGAAATGATACCAATACTAGTAGATTAAATATAAAAATAGGATCGGATGCAATAGGAGAAGTAAGTGAATTCTGTTACTTGGGAAGCAAAATTACAACTGATGGCCGAAGCAGGAATGATGTTAAAAGCAGAATAGCACTAGCAAAAAGAGCCTTCATGAAAAAGAGAAATATTTTAGTTACAAATATTGATCTAGAAATTAGAAAGAACTTTTTAAAACTCTTTGTGTGGAGCACAGCACTTTATGGTAGCGAATTTAGGAATACCGGAAATAAAGTAACTTGAAGAATTTGAAATGTGGTGCTACAAAAGAATGCTAAAATTAACAACAATGATTTCCAGGCTGCGGTTCAACCACGGAAGATTCCCCAGCCACCTCTATCGACTAGGTCTGAGAGAATCTCCTCTCTGTGATTGTTCAGAACAGACTATAGGAGACACCAACCACATTATATTTTCCTGTAGAAAATTTAAACGGGCCCAGGATACCATGATCAAAGATTTAGTCAACATAGGAATCCCTCTTCCTACCAACCTGATCCTACTCCTAGTTAGCGATGACAAAGCAGTGTACAACAGCCTTATTAGATTCCTAAAAATGGAAATATAGAAATCTAAGACCTCATCATCAAAAAATAAAAATGTCAATAAGCATAAATTGAATTGTATAAACGACTACAACGATTCTGTTTTATTCCTTAAAGATTACGAGTAGAAAAGTATGACTTAAAATTGTCATCAGTATAATAAAAATTGTAAGTAGCCTAAGTACAACTATAATTAGCATAAGCAAGATTGTAAATAGTATAATCATACCTGTCAATAATTAAGCATAATGAATTATCTTACAATTCACGGATGTATGGTCATATAACCGAACGTGAACAAAAGAAAATAATAATTTAGACGCATGAATACCAATGTCGGTATTGCCTCACGTATACCTGCAATATGACTTGAAAACGAATTGTATCAACTGCTACTGCGATTCGGCTTTATACCTGAAAGACTTTAATTACATTTAGATAAATTCTATTTAAAATTGTTACCAATATAATCAAAATTGTAAGTAGCATAAGTATAACGATAATTAACAGATGTAATATAATAATGAGTATAATCAAACATGTTATTAGTTAACGATAATGAATCATGTTACAAGTGATGGCTGTATGGTTACATAACCGAATGTCAATAAATAAATAAATAAATAAATAAATAAAAAATTGGACAGACAAAGTAAGAAATGAATGAGTTTTGGAAATGATGGGTGAGAAAAGAGGGTTATGGAATAAGCTTACAGAAAGAAGAGACAGGCTGGTAGGTTATATTTTGAGACATTCTGGATTGGTTAATTTGTTAGTGGAGGGAACAGTCGAAGGTAAGAACTGTAGAGGACGACAGAGATTAGAATATATGAAGCAGATAATTGAGGACGTGGGCTGTGAGGGGTATGTAGAGATGAAGAGGTTAGCACAGGATAGGAAGGGATGGAGTATTGCATCAAACCAGTCAAAAGACTGACGGCAGAAAAAAAAGAGAGTGTAAATCTCTGATGCATAGATATACGCAATCAAACCGAAGGTTGCCTCAAAATTCTTTCTGCTGTTGATACAAATCTCTCTTTTTTTAAAGCGTTTTCTTTGGCTACGGCTATTCTATTTCTCGTCTCTGTTGTTCACACGTCACCCTTTGTTACCGACAGTCCAGATACCTGAAGATAATAAAACTTAGTTGATTTCCGTTACAATATCCGCCTCCTCTTGCATGATTCAGGATTTTTATCTTTTGTTTATTGATTCTCAGTCCTCAACGATTCTTAAGAACTGTGTTCAATAGACGTGTTCTGTTATCTTTACAGAATTATCGATGGGTGATGTCGAAGCTCAGGCGTTTGTGTTCTACCTCGCTGGCTTCGAGACTTCTTCGACGACCACTAGCTTCGCGCTACTTGAACTTTCACTTCACCAGGAGATGCAGCGTAAGGTTCAGGAGGAGATCGACACTGTGCTGCAGAAATATGGAGGAGATGTGACCTACGAGGCAGTCAACGAGATGTCCTACTTGCATAAAGTAGTATCTGGTAAGTTAGGGTGTCCACAGGAACGCTTCTGTTAAAAGAATTATTTACACTCCATGCGGGCTGGTTTCTATGCCACTATCAATTGGCATTCTACATAGCCGCACGAACTAAATAATGTATTTTATCGTCTGATTACACTATAGAACAAGAACTACGCTATCAAAAATTATTTGGACACCTGTGAAAATAGCTTATTGAGACGACAGTTATCTTGTGTGGCCACCATATGCTGCAGGCCAGTGTAAAACCAGTTGACATGGAGATGGTACCAGGTACAGAGTTGTCGGACTTAGATAAAATCTTTTTTGTGGGCTGCCATTTCAGTGGGCTTTCTACTCAGGTGATTGCAGTGAAGATTAATAGGCGCAAATCAACGGTTGCATTCGTACTGTGTAAGTGGAAGATAAATGTGCATAGTGCTGCACGTTCTAGCTGACCTTCAATTTTGATCGACAGACATCTCAGTACCCTAAAACATAATATTACCCAAAATAGTGCACAATTCATGGCTTCCATCAGACTGGCGTTTTATGCAGCAACAGGAGTAAAGGTATCCATTCGAACAATGCGTACAGACACACCGAGATGGTTATTTCGAAATAGTAGCAGCACATAAGCACCACATCACTCCAATCAATAAAGCTCAGCGACATGGGTTGTATTTGGACCGTCGTAACTAAACACTGGAGCAGTAGAAATCGGTTCTGTGAAGTGATGAGTCGCGGTTTATGTTATTCCGGTCCGAGAGACGTGAATGGGTCTGGCGTCCACCTGGAGAATGGCTTCTGTCGGAGGGTATATTGCCTACTAAGAAATTCGGTGGAGGAGGAGTGATGGAGTGGTGCTGTTTCACACCCTTCGGCATAGGACCGCTGGCGTTCGTCCATGGTAACGCGATCACACAGGCCTATTGTAACATTATAGACTAGCTTCGAGCCCGTCAAAAAAGACAGTTTGAACGCAATATTCTGGCAGTTCATTTTTTTGCAGTTGGTTAATTATACAGAATGATATTACATAATGCTAATGGCCTTGACTATGCAATGTTCTATATATTTTATTTGCAGTTCACAAAGCCATACAGTAGTAACTTCTACTGAATTAATGACGCCGGAAGTAAAGAACCAATGAAATTAAATCAAATTAGGATTCCCAAAAACTTTTGCTATCCTTGTAATAACAGTTTTATTCCTGGTCCAGGCACAATTCAGCACGTTAAATATGGAGCTATTTCCACCCGCATTAATTAATACCTTTAGTAACATGGCGCTTATGAAAGCAGTTTAATTGGTTTGTAAAACTCATTTCAGAGTGAATTATGCTGTAACAAAATGTGTCAGTTGCGATTCTGGTCAACTTAACCACAACCTCCACTAATATTGCGTTCGAAAGTCATAGCTTCTATTACCCTCATATGAATAATGATGGGTATCACCTATGGTGGTAGTAGGAATTTATTCAGGAAAAGTTTGTAAGGAAAAATGAATAACAATCGGGTCTACTGGAGATCGCGATTCCGCCAAATTACATTCAGTAATGACTTCATTATACTGCTGTAGTCAGTCGCATGACATATTATTTTCAAGCAGTAATTCCGTTCTAATACAGCCTGTACCATTATTTTCAAGCAGGAATTTGGTTGTATTACAGCCCGACCGGCATTAATACAGTTAAATGTATTTCGGAAAGTAGTTCTAGAGGAGTCTTGCGTTTTACCACGGCAATTCCTGGTGGAATCGCGATCTCCAGTAATCACGATTTATTTACTTTACTTTATTTTACTTTAAATGACGGAAAGTATATCATCAAAAATAAATAAACGTTAACAAAGACCACTAACGAAAGTGTACTGTAAAATATGCAAAAATGAAATAAACCGTAATAAATAAACTTTAATCAAGCAGCAACATTAGCGAAAGTTTTAATTAAATTAAAATTGAGCATAGGCCGTAATGAGATTTGGAATTTACCAATAGCAGAGACCTTGCGGTTGCGTATTTATTAACAGCCACGTCAATTTACTGCCTATTAGTTTCCGGCAGCTCTTTTATTAAGGGGTTTGGTGAGTTTTGCGCTAGTTTTCGAAACTTAACAGCAAGTTCTTGGAATCTTTGTCTTAGAATTTGGAGGAGTATTTATCAAACTGTGTACATAATCTCTAATATCTCTGCTAGCCACTATTTGGCTGCAAGAATATCGTTGTAGAATTGCCATTTATGAATTGAGCTGATAAAAAGGTTATCTTAAATCTCATTTAATAGCTAACACGTTTATCAAATACTAAGGGTATCATCTGTGATGGTAGTAGGAATTTATTCTGGAAAAGCTTCTAAGGAAAAGAATCAATTTTAATTATTTAATTTAATATTTCTCTGGTTAGATTATCACAGCACTTGGTTAGGATTTGACAATAAATAAATGCATTTTACATTAGATGACGGAGACTATAATTTCGAAAACGAATAACTGTTATTTATTTGACTGATACATTCGTGATTACGTATGTACAATTCTCTGAGTTTTTAATAAACTTCATTGTTTCTTATTGTGTGCCAAAAAAATTCTAAGGTTACGTGTTTAACATAGTGCTTACAACTGATACAGATAAAATAGCATAAATATTGAAAACTCTTCTCCTTACATTAATTTCTGCATCTGGTTGTCGTATATAAATAAAAAGCAACATGTAAATTTAAACGAACATACTAATTGTAACTTTGTGACATATAATTCCCTTGCATTAATTTTTTTTTTCCTGCTCTCAGTTTTTCTAATATCACTGCTCACGGTTATTTTGCGGCAATAATATCGTTGTTGAATTGCGAGTGTCACATCGCTTATACAGTAAATAGTCATATCCTTGATGATTTAAATCTGATAAAAAAGTTATCTTAAATCCCATTTAATAGCTAACACGCGTATCAAAAACTAAGTGTATCATATATAATGGTAGTAGGAATTTATTATGGAAAAGCTTATAAGGTGAAACGAATAAGTCATCTTTAATGATCTGTCATTATATGAATACGTTACTTTGGTTAGATTATCAGAGTATTTGGTAAGGATTTTAAAATAAATAAATGCATTTCACTTTAGATGACGGAGAGTATAATTTCGAAAACGGATAACTGTTATTTATTTGACTAATACATTTTGTATTACGTTCTTGGAGTTTTTAATAAACTTCAATGTATCCTACCGTCTGCCAAAACTTAGGTTATTGTTTAACCAAGTCCTTATAACTGAGACGATAAAATAGTATAAATAATGCATCCCCTTCTCCTTGCATGAATTTCTGCGTCTAACTGATACAGATCAAATAGCGTAAATATTGAATCTCCTTCTCCTTACATGAATTTCTGCGTCTATCTGTAAATAAACTAAAAGCAAGATGATGGTACGAATGTAATATGGTGGTTGCTGATTGGCGAGTGAAGGCTGACACGTGACCATTCTCTAGCCAATAGCTGTAGTAGCTATAGACGACGTATCCAGACTCCAGATTAGCATTTTATATAAGGGGATACTGAAATGTTCCCAATATTGTGGCTTTTAACGAAATTGGCCAATTTTACCTCCAGGATAACAATGTTAACGGGAGCTACTATGCAGAGGTACGCCGCGCCTTGATTGGACTGGTTCTCCTGAGCCTCGACCTCAACATTATAAAACATCTTTCTAATGAATTGGATCAACTATAGATGTGGGTTCGTTAGGAGCGGCTAGTATCCATTTGTTCACTCATGGCATGGTTGCAGGGTTGCAGTAAAAGTGGCGACGAATACCATTAGAAATAGTGGAAACAGTCAGGTTTGCTGCTGTTTAAAATAGTCAATAAATATATATATATATATATATATATATATATATATATATATACAGGGCTTTCGCCGGAAAACGCAACCCTCACAGTCTGTTGCCGTCGGCAACTTGCTCGGACAGCGGAGCCAGCAGTTTCCGCCACGCGGCACCGTGAATCACCGCACTGTTTAACACCTCCGCTGCCCCAACAGTGCAGTGCAGTGACCCTTACATTGTTAAGAACGGTTTCTTTGCATTGTAGCTAGTTTGTGACTTCAGTCTCTTATTAATGAGTGTTGTGAATAAACGTTTCTTTGCGGTTTGGCTGGTTTGGGGCTTCATACTCTTACTAATCTGTACCGTGTTTGAGTGTGAGTAAAATTATGGTACGTTACAGTTTGCAACAAAGAATATTTCTCTATGATACATATGTGAAGAAGAAGTCGTTTAAAAAGTGTCGCAGTAAATTTCGTCGCGAATATCCTGGCGCTTTACTGCCAGCTAAATCAACAATTCTGCGTCTGGTTAAAAAAGTAAGAGAAACGGGTTCATTTTTTAACAAAAAGAGACTGTCGGTCAACCGTATTCTCACAGAGGAGAAAATTGACGATATCGCTTTTCGACTAGAACAGTCACCCAAAAAATCATTAAGTCAGTTAGGGCAGCGTGTATCTCGAAATATGTTCAGAAGATGTGAAATGTGCATTACACAAGAGTGTCAACACTTCCAGCATCTTTTATAAGGTAAGCTAATGAATTACGTCACATTTAAATGCTTAGCACATACAAGTTTATGAAATAGTCCGCGGCCGACGGTCGAACAATGCCGGGAGCTGACCGCTCGCTCGCCGCGAGCAGTTTCTTCCTTGTAGCGCTAACAGTGGGTTGCGTTTCCCGACGAACGCCCTGTATATATATATATATATATTAGTGTTGTGGCAAATATTATTGATGGTTAAATATTATTTTTTCTGTAATGGGATAACTTTCATTTTTACATTAAAATGAGTATAATTTTCAGGTTTCACAATTTAACATTTATTTTCCTTGTTACATGACAAATTAAGAATCAAAAATAAAAATACAAAATCTTCTTATCTCAAATCATGGAAAAAAGTACATAATTTTGCAAATAATAAAAAACGTTGGGCGTCACTCATCCAACCTCAGATTTACATTAATAAAACAAAGGGTAGAGCCACTGAGAATAGTTCTTATCTGTGCAGGGTTACCTGCCAAGGCGTGTTCAGTTCGATCGAAATTGAGACAATGCAAACGAAATATTAGACGTCGTATATTATCATTCGATGTGACACTGCTGCTAGCGTAGCGATCTAAGTCACCAATGGTCCCCAATGGCACCTTGTACTGTAGACCGATCAGATAGCTGCACTATTAATGTGCGACGTAGAAATGTAGCCGCACTGTACTGGTCAGGAACGCAAGAAAACCCAATTCAAGCTGTCAACGCTTTACGCTGACACGGGACACACTGTATGTTTCGGCACCACAGACAAGCAACCCCAGGCCCTGTGGAGTTGTGGCCAACACACTCACTACGGCCACAAGTACCCTACAGTACTTAAATCATCCACCGAAGGCACCAATGCCTCAACGGCACCTGCCTCCACCTCTCCCTGTTCCAGCCACCGCTGGACTGCCTCATCTACGTCTCTCCAAGATCCGAAGAAACCAGAAAACAGAGTGAAAAAATCCCATTGGCTGCTGTTGTTTGAAACCTTGTTCTTATCTGTACATTTTTCCCGGTTCATGCCCTCCAATCATTTCTCTCCGCGCCAAACCTTTGCGTCTATCTCTTCCTCCACACATTCCAAAGTCACTATCCCTATCCAGCACAACGACCTGCCTCTCGCTGTTAGCTTCTTGACGCAGGCTAGCCAAATGAATAGGAACGTACTGTGTACTGTGTGAAACTACCCCCTGACGACTGTCGAAATTATTTATGGCAGGCTTCACATGAAAAATGTTCTGGTCGCATGTCAAATTATTAAGAGGCTCTCGCAAGGTTATGCCCTCACTGATTAAGGAAAAAGGGGAATTATCCGAAACTAGCGTAGAGAAAGCAGAAATCTTGAATAATATACGTTCATGACAGAAAACTCGAAGGAGATTTCGACATTTACCAATCGTACCAACAAAATTATGAGTGATCTCGTTCTTGATGTCGAGGTAATAACTAAACTGCTTATGAACACCAGACGGTATTCCTACAAGATTCTACTCCAGATACGCAAAGGAAATTGCACCGTATTTAATGAAATTATATACCGCCTCCTTGGATCAACGAAAAATACCTGCCGAATGGAAGACCGTCATCGTAAGTCCAGTGTTTAAAAATGGGAATGTTAATGATCATCAAACTATAGGCCAATCTCGTCAACATCAATATTTTGTAGGATTTTAGAACACACCATCTATTCAAAAATCATGCGGTTTTTGGATGAAGGTGAGCTTTAAAACCCAAATCAACATGGATTCAGGAAAGGCCGATGCTGCGAAACACAACTTGCACTTTTAATTCAAGACTTGTGCCGTATTATAGATGGGCAATCCCAGGTTGATATAGTTCTATTAGATTTTTAAAAAAGCTTTCGACACTGTGCCTCACACTAGGTTACTTACAAAACTTCGTGGTTACGGCATATCTAGACAAATATGCGACTGGGTTGCAGACTTTCTGAAGGGCAGAACACAGTGTGTAGTTCTCAACGGTGAGAGTTCATCACTTACCGAGGTGACGTCCGGGGTTCCCCAGGGAAGCGTGATAGGGCCTCAGTTGTTTCTCATTTACATTAATGATTTGTGTGACATAATAAGGGGGATGAAAAAATTATTTGCCGATGATACTATTATTTATCGTGAAATCAAAAACCAGGAAAACCGCGCTTTGTTACAAGACGATATTACGAAAATAATTGCGTGGTGTAAATACTGCCAGTTGGAGTTAAACGCTAAAAAGTGCCAAGTCATGCGTGTAAGTAAAAAGGTGACACCATTTAGCTCTGAATATACAATTAATGGTGCTGTCCTTATTACGGTAGATTCCGCTAAATACCTAGGGGTAACAAATCGTAATAATTTGTTGTGGAATTAGCATTTCGAGAAGGTACAGTAATTTGGAAAGCAAATCGTATTCTCCGATTCCTACGTCGTATTCCGGAAGTTAAATCGATTGCATATAAATCACTAGTGCATTCTCACTTAGAATATTGTTATTCTGTATGGGGTCCCCATCAAAAGGGGTTAATGGAGGCATTAGAGAAGGTCCGAAGAAGAGCCGCCCAATTCGTGACAGGTATATATAGTTGGAGGGAAAGCGTAAGTGCGATGTTGAAGGAGTTAGGTTGGGAAGACCTGGAACACCGAAGGCGTTGCTCTCGACAGAAGCTAATTGAAAAATTCACGACTGACATATTTCGTAATGACAGCAAACAAATATTGCTACCAGCAACATTGGTATCACGGAATGACCGTGAAAATAAGATAAGAGAAATCAGTGCAAGAACCGATTCTTTTCCGTATTTATTTTTTCCACGAGCGATTAGGGAATGGAATAGAAAGGATTTACCGGGCGAGTAAACTTAAAATCCGACAGGAGTAGCTTTCGATGAAGCTCTCCGGCCATCCTGATCTGGATTTTCCACGGTTTTCCCAGATCACTCCACGCAAATGCTTGGATGGTTCCTCACAATAGCCCATGGGCGCCTCCTGCCATATCCCGTATATCCCTTTCAAACTATTACCCTTTCGGATAGGTGCAATGCACCCTCCGCCACACACTTTTAGTGAATCGCGGAGTAATAGTAATAATTTAATAGAATAGGTGACTGGCTGGAATCTGCCGAAGATTTCTGATTTCGCGTCGCATTACTTTTACTTAAACACAATATAATGAGGCCTTGATTTTTGCTCATTATGTGTTATAGCCGCAAGAGGTGGCCAAACGAGATTCTGATGATGTGACAACCACCGACAAAGATTTTGGACAGGTGTCCAATTACTTTTGGTAGTTAGTCAGAGCCAAGGCCTAAATGGGTATGGTACGCTCGTATTTATATGCTAGCTGCTGTTTGCCGGTGACGCGGATGTGATTGCTCATTACGGCCATCCATAAAATACGCCAAATTCCAGCATACTTCGTCACATGTTCATTCCCTATCAAATATCACGTCACACCACCTCAACTCCCAACCTCTCCCCTTCCTTCCACATACACACTACCCCGTTTTTAATGACGAAAACTTGTTGATTAGGGATATGAATTTCAGTAATGCGACTTGTATCTGCTGAAAGCACATTAATTTAAAACAAAATACCTACACATACACGTTGTTAAAGCACAGAACAAAAATTATTTTTAGGAGATTACTGCACAGGAAATTATACCAAACACTATTAATTAAATTAACAAATCAAAATCAACGAACAGTTGCCTTCGATATTGCGATTAAAAAAGCAATTAACAAAAACATAACTCACTAAAGCTCTAATCATATTTCACGCTTTATCTTTATTCTAGTTCACCAATTCTGCGTCCTCTGTACAGTCATTTTTATTACCTAAGATAAACAGCCATCGTCAAGCTGGGAATTGGTTGTATATGATGCATGATGTAACAATTACCTACTTTACCGAGCGTGGTGGTGTAACGGATAGCGTTCTGGCATCGCATTCGGGAGGACGGCGGTTCGAATCCCCGTCCGGGCATCCAGATTTGGGTTTTCCATGGTTTCCCAAATCACTCCAGGCAAATAATGGGATGCTTCCTTAAAAAGGCCATGGCCGAATTCCTTCCCATTCCTTGTCCCCATCCTTTCCCGTCTCTAAAGACCTAGCTGTTGAAAGACGTAAAGCTATTTAAAAAAAAAAAAAAAAAAAAAAAAAAAAAAAAAAAAAAATACCTACTTTCTGTTTTGAGAGTATATTTTTAATGCTTTTTTATTGTTGCATTTTAAGTATAATAAAGGTCACATTAATAAATAAATTACGCCTAAGCAATTGACTTTTTTGTATTTATTGGTCTCCCGTACGCGTTTCACTTCTTGCCCACCAAAACTGCAAAAGCACTGATGCTGAGAATGGATCTAAAAGAAATACAATAGACCACAAAATAAAAAACCCGCTGAAGATGATTCTGCAAAAGAAGTGAAACGCGTACGGGAGACCAATAAATACAAAAAAGTGAATTGCTTTGGCGTAATTTATTTATTAATATTTTCCTCAATTGAGGAAAAAATGATCCACAACATCCAGAAAAGGTCACATTCATTGCATGTTCTTTCTGCATGCCTGTTACTTGTGTTAGGAATAAAAGGAGCAATCATTTGGCACCTGCGGAATATCTTTGGTTTCAGGATGAAGATGCAGAAATGTGTTACAAACATTTATCTGCAGTATCACTCCGAGAATCAATATACGATCAAACATCTCAATGTAGCAAAATCAAACCGACATGTTCATAACTTAGTGGAGCCATTATTAGTATTATTATTATTGTTTTTCCTGTTACGAGCACTCCTATCAGATGCGTTAGTCACAATTACAAAGCATCTAGGTAAACTGATGTAAATGCCATCATCAATGTTTATTTGAGCTATAACCAAGTTTTTCTGCTAATTACGCAGACTGATCCTGATCTCAGTGAAACATTTTTTTTTCTTAATATTTAACAATTTGCAGCAAAGACTGTAATTTATGAACATATTTGCTGTACCGATATCCTACCATAATTTCAGTTTCGAAACATTCATCTTTTTTGGCTGTATGTATTCCGCATTTACTGCGTAACCATTTAATCTTTAAAGATTGGCGGATAGCAGACAATTCCCGGTGTGCTGAAAATTTTTCTTTCCAAAATATTTTCTTATCGTGAACAGACTATAAACAGTGATTGAGCGTATTGCGTCAGACATTTTACGTGGGAGAAAATATCTAGAAATCCCCGCCGAATTTGACGAAGCCTTGATGCTGCTTTCACTACCGATCATCTACTGGAAAATCCCTCTAACATCATAACCGCAGGACTTTCATACACTCCAATGACACTGACAGAGACACAAGTCTGTGACAAATCTGTGTTGTCACTCACGACAAGCCCCACGGACGCTTGTTACGCCAATAAGACTTGTCCCTGTTACCCCATGATGGTTAACCCATAAAGATAATCCAACCACAACTACACCTACTCGTGTCGTGTAATTCAATAAATACACAATTTAATGTCTATAAACATTGTTTAATATCATTGAATGTTAAGTAAGTAAGATTATGGCAATGATGGGTGTGTGTTAATTATCGCATTTACCTGTTAACATTTTATGTATACGCCGTTGAGACATCACAATATTTAGGCCTTTTGACAAACATAACCTCGTAATATAATCTCGTAATTATAACTGACAAATGACTTATCTCCTAAAGTTTAATGGACGCTAGTTCAACATCCGCCCCATGGAGTCTTTAATATTTTGCAGTTTGACTGCTCATAACATGAACATTTTGACTCGATATTTATTTCTAGAGAACACATCCAGCACATTATTTAGGTAAGCGTTTTGTTAATACAGACAAGGACACCTTCGATCCCCGACGAAGACGAGGATTTTTTTCTCAAAGCTGAAGGTCCGCAACGGCTCCCCAGGCCCACTCAGCCTGCTATCCAATGAGTACCGTGGGGGAAACTCCGCGGGAAGGTAAAGAACGGCCGGAGCGTGGCGCTGACCCCGTCACATCCACTCTAGTGCCGAAGGTTGTACAGGGAGTGCGGAGCTCTACCTCCGTGAATCCTACGGGAAGCGGCAGGAATCACGTGACCTTTACCTTACACCTTTCCACGTAATCAACTGATTCTGACACATGCACTGAAAGACATGAATTCAGATATCAACCACCATACGTCAACATTCACTCACATGTACAGACTGACTCAAAAACCAGATCACAGAGGCACTACTAACACTCTCACCCGCATTCAGGCACCGTGCAATTAGACAATAACGCATTAATAATGTTGAAGGATTAGATTTGCTGATACTTGCTTCGTTATTTTTCTCCTTCCCACTGTCGCGACGCGTCGCTGGAAAATGAAACAATGCACATTATACTCCTGGGACACTGGTTTGTCAAATATTTTAATCACTCGTGAAAATCGGGACAACATAAAGATAGGCAGGCAGACAGGCAGAAAAACAATTAAAAAATTATTTGATCTTTTCTCCGAACCAAACTATCAATGGCACAAGATTTTTTTAAAAAAAAGATCTTTAATGTACAGACTTATTTTACTTCTATAGTTTTATTAGCTGCAGATTTCTCAAAATGGAAGTGCTTACTGCAGTTAGACGCAACAGGGTCTAATTCCACTGCGGAGAAGCAGCGGATTAAAGCTAAATGAATACTAGACATTATCCTAAAGGGCATTCATTCTCTTTGAGGGTGTAGTGTTCAAAGTGAATGCAAACAAAGAAGTAAAATCGTCCGTGCGAGTAACTTCAGTAAGAGACTAACTTCCTACGTTGGGAATAAAACTTAAAACTTAACTTAGTCCACAACCCGAAGGTTGGTTGGATCCTCCCGAAGGAGGCATACTAAGCCATTGTGTCAGAGGTAGGACGGCCAGTTCCTTTCCTCTGGGACCTACAGTTTAACGTGGAATCCGAACCACGGAGCGTCCTGGCGTAGCTCATATGATCAAACACAACTCTCAAAATTCCTGCGCCTGCCGGGATTCGAACCCGGGACCGGAGCAGCGAATATTTTGAAAGCAAGCGCGTTAATCACTTTTTTTATGGAAACCACTATTATCTTTATTGAGAGAATAAATATTACATATTTACATTAATGTATCTTACTTGATAAACTGAACATTTGAGTCTTACTGTAGCTCAGGAACCACTGAGCTACCAGAACGCTCATGTTTGGGATACTTCACAAATAACACATAGGTCTCCGAACGATCCATTTTAGAATCAAAAGTGAGTAAACGGATGCCATCAGCAACATCTTTATGTCCATACATCATGGATGGACAGTAGACGCTAGCAATTATACGGTAAAATTATTAGAGGTTTTAAATTGATCTAATTCTGGTAGAAGTTGCCATTGAGTAGGGATGTAAAATTAATTAATCAACACTAACAAACTGACTCAGATTCGGTCATACAACATTTTCACTCAGCGGTTTCCCTGATAACTTCAGCTCGATACACTAATTAGTAGCCCGAGCTTGAATGACTCTGTTGGCATCAACAAAAATCAGTGTCTTTTCCACGGACTTTCTAATTTCAGATTCTTGGATTCTAATAACTTTAGCTGCCGGTGCTCAGCTAGATAGGAAAAGAGACAGTGTAACTTTAACATTTATAATATTGTAGGATTGTAATTTTTCACGGCGTTGAATATTAATATATTTTTCTCGGGCTTCCAGCCGTGTTAATATATCATATTTGCGGGACGTTTCGAAGGCGTCCATCTCTGCCTCCATTCTCAACCAAATGTCAGTGTATAACTGTTTGTTTATTCAGCCGCTGCTACGGAAACGGTGGAAAACAAAAACCAACACAACGCGATTACGTCATCCGCTCTTCTGCTCGTTACCGGCGCGAAACTGTTTCAGAATTTTAATCGCCGGGTTCCAGGCCGCACTGAGTTGATAACCACTGTCCCTGTTGACTAATAAATCAGTTAATCTTATTTCTACAGCCTCTGTAATAACGCTGGCCCCAAAATCTTTGACCCGGGCTAAAATGGTTGTTTTTTCAAATTCAAAAGTGTGACCTTCTTGCACACTATGTTCGGCCACCGCAGATTTTTCTTCTTGCCCAAGACGAACATTTCTGGCGTGCTCTACACATCGCTGCACAATGCATCGCTGCGTCTGTCCAATGTAGCCGCGGCCACATTCACATGGTATATAATATACACCAGGGGTTCGTAAACCTAGGTCATCTTTAACGCTGCCGACCAAGTTACTAATTTTAGTGGGTGGTCTATAAATTGTCTTGACTCCGTGTTGTGATAGCAGTCTACCTATTTTGAAACTTAGGGCACCCACAAACGGCAGAAACGCAAGGCCCTTGGTATCACTCTGATCTCTCCGTCGATTTTCCTTCTGTTTAAACGCACGAGTAATCTGTCCCTGATTATAACCATTATTTAAAAACGTTTTCCGGAGATAGTCCAATTCACCAGCCAGGCTATGTTTGTCACAAATCCTTTGTGCTTTGTGTACCAAGGTAGTTAATACAGAGAACAAAGGATTTGTGACAAACATAGCCTGGCTGGTGAATTGGACTATCTCCGGAAAACGTTTTTAAATAATGGTTATAATCAGGGACAGATTACTCGTGCGTTTAAACAGAAGGAAAATCGACGGAGAGATCAGAGTGATACCAAGGGCCTTGCGTTTCTGCCGTTTGTGGGTGCCCTAAGTTTCAAAATAGGTAGACTGCTATCACAACACGGAGTCAAGACAATTTATAGACCACCCACTAAAATTAGTAACTTGGTCGGCAGCGTTAAAGATGACCTAGGTTTACGAACCCCTGGTGAATATAATATACCATGTGAATGTGGCCGCGGCTACATTGGACAGACGCAGCGATGCATTGTGCAGCGATGTGTAGAGCACGCCAGAAATGTTCGTCTTGGGCAAGAAGAAAAATCTGCGGTGGCCGAACATAGTGTGCAAGAAGGTCACACTTTTGAATTTGAAAAACCAACCATTTTTAGCCCGGGTCAAAGATTTTTGGGCCAGCGTTATAACAGAGGCTGTAGAAATAAGATTAACTGATTTATTGGTTATCAACTCAGTGCGGCCTGGAACCCGGCGATTAAAATGCTGAAACAGTTTCGCGCCGGTAACGAGCAGAAGAGCGGATGACGTAATCGCGTTGTGTTGGTATTTGTTTTCCACCGTTTCCGTAGCAGCGGCTGAATAAACAAACAGTTATACACTGACATTTGGTTGAGAATGGAGGCAGAGATGAACGCCTTCGAAACGTCCCGCAAATATGATATATTAACACGGCTGGAAGCCCGAGAAAAATATATTAATTTATAATATTATTAGTGCAGATCATACACAAACTGACTGCAAGAGAAACAAAGCCTGAGCGAACGGTATAGCATAAAAAATTAAAAGCTTATGACATTGTTGTGTGTCGAAGGATTATTTCACCGCCTACGTGACACAGTTTTGATTTGTCACCAAGCGGGCGTAGGTGAGCGGATAACGCTCTGACCTCACATTCTGGAGGCGTAAAACCATAAGCAAAAAAAAAAAAAAATCGATTTGCCATACATTCCCCCTCTGTCGCGGAATCCGAACAACGGAACGAGGATTTGAACCAGGGGCCAGAACCATTAGTTTTTGAATCAAACTACTGACCATTGAGTCACCAGCCCACTCTGCGCCGTAGCATTACAGAGAATTAAACTTGCTATGCTTCTGTCCATCACTGTTCAGTTAGTTTACAAAATTTTACGACAGAATATATTATTTACAAAGAAAACAGTATCATATGACATCCCAATTGCAAATCCTATTTCCTTATCATATTTCATTAGCCGTTTAGCCCTTAAAACGTAACAAACAGAAATAGAGACAAAAAGACAGAGAGACGGAATACTTTCGCATTTATAATATTAGTATAGATACAGTATGAATGTTATTAAAAAAAAGATTCTTTTTTCATTTTCTTCTTCATTCGGCTTTACGGCTCTTTAACGTCATTGAAAGCGCCTAAATACTGGGGACAGCAACGGAAGAACTTCATTCATGGTCTTTTGAGGGAACCATTTCATTTCGGGAAACCATATATAACTGAAACCTGGAAGGCAGGCCCAAGTCCTCCCGAAAACCTGAGCGTCACTTTTCACACACTGGGTTCTCTTAGAAATAAACTCAGTTCCACCTCGAGTGTCAGGATCTACCAACTTTTGGTTGTGGCGTGACAACTTAATTACTTGCTGCTTTGAAAATCATGTTCAAAATATTATAATTATCTGTTTATTTGTTTATATATATATATACCGTATATATATACATATATGTATCAAATTTAAATAATTAGCTGGTTAACAGCTGCATCATCGCAGAATAAAAGAAAATTATTCACGCAATTCCGTGTTTCAGAGACGCTTCGCAAGTATCCTGTGGTGCCCGTTCTAAACAGAGAATGCGGCGATAAGTATCATGTGCCGGACAGCGACGTGGTTCTCGATAAGGGAACTGCTGTGATAATACCACTTTACGGTATCCATCACGACCCCGAGTACTACCCGGACCCCGAGCGCTTCGACCCCGAGAGGTTCTCGGAGGAAGAGAACGCCAAGAGACATCCTTACGTCTACATGCCTTTCGGAGAGGGCCCGCGCATCTGTATAGGTGAGTGGTGTAGCAGTGCTCTGAATGAATCTCATCCACTGAATTTTCTCTATTGGTGCTGCATCTTGTAATTCTTTAAAAATATTTAGTATCTTACGCACCGCTAAATCGTAATTTCCATTATAACACTCTGATTAATAACTTCAGCCGCAACTTTTTTACTATCTTGATCATTGACAGTCGACAATTTCACCCATTTTTTCCGATTTTATGTCTAGACAATGTCTTCATTACCCGTATTCTTCCCCTTTTTCAACCGCCATTTGTCCTATAAAGTCATTTACTTTCACAGGCTATCCGTTTTCCAATTTTTCACTTTCTGGGTTTTTGTTGCAGAAGTCTTTTAGCATCAAAGTTTCAAGTAGAATCTCTGTTTACCCTATTCGGATATTAACTTACTTCTAAGCAATGTTGCTTTAAGATGTTCCTTACTCTTGCTCAAACTAATGTACTATGTACAGTATGACGTATATGTCCGTACATCCTTATTTTCACATCATTAATTCCACGCATTTTCTACGCATTTAATGTTCAGTGTCGATCCTTTTGAACTGCGTAATCATGAAAGTCAATAAAATATGGGGTTACCACTACTTTGCAGATTGTCTCAGTACTATTCTTCTCGTTACAATTATGTAATAATTACGTATGGCATGTTCTTGAGTTAACATCAGCATCAATCATATTCCGACTATAGAAGAATCTGTAATGGATTTCTTATTTGTTATTTCCACTTTTCTCTTTCCTTTCGTTTGAAATAAATTATGGTGGTATTAAATTTCTTCAGAGTTTCAGAGAATACTTAGTTCTCCCGAAATCTTCACATTCAGATCTACATGATTAAAGTAAACATACTCGAAGAATTTTTCCAGTCAGTTATGAAATAGAACATCTGCATTATTGGAAAAAGTCAAAATGCAAACTGCTTAAGATGAGTAACTTTAAAAGTTCCTGTGAAACAGTAGCATACGTAATGTGGTACTAATTTTCACATACCCAGTGAATAATTAGCAACATTAAATTGTTATTCCTAATCGAAATCTCAACAACATTAAAACAGCATATCAATCCATTCTGTAAATTTACAGTCCTGTATAAACTAGAATTCAAGGAGATCGTTTTCTAGAAAAAAAGGAGTATTGTTGTTCCAATTTAGAGCTACCAATCACCCACGGTGTATCGAGTGGCAAACAGACTAGTTTACCACATCTTTCCTATCAGGATTAAGAGACAGGTATGCATCCACAGTCAAAGGGCATTAGGGATATTCTATATTTGATGGATATACATTCATTTTCGAGCCTATTTCGTGAGTGGTAACTCTCAGGCTTGGCTCTCGAGAAGGCCCAGGATCGAATACCCGTGCAGCCGCATGCCGAGATGGTTCTATCAAAAGTTCATGACCGAATTACTTTCTCCAGGTTCCTATTCGGCTCTAATGACCTCGAAGTTTAGGCGTAAAACCAAAAAGGTGTGTTTATCAAAAAAGAAATTTAAATGTCAAGCAATGTCTATGCATCTCAGCGCGCTGCATAAATTTTTCCGCTTTCTATTTATTTTGTTATTTTATATTATGTGACAGCAAAATAAATTTTGCAGGTATGCGGCTTGGACTACTGCAGACTAAAGCCGGCCTTGTACACCTGCTGTCGAAGTTCAGCATTCTGCCTACACCGAAGATCAAGACACCCGTCGAGTTCAACACACAATCGCTGGTGTTAATGTCAAATCACGGCATCCAACTTAGGCTACAGAAGAGAACCTGACAAACACATTGCGTGTCGTCCAGTCTCCAACACCTGATTGCAACACGTTAATTACGTTCTGTAGTACATATTATAACTTCTTGCAAAAATGTTGCCTCAAATGTTATTGCGTGTTAGAAGTTCCTATTAAACATTTTTATCCTCAGGACGCCTTCCTGAAATATTTGTTCTTTTTCTTTTTGCCTTCCTAATAATTGAATTTTCCTAAAATACAGTTTTGCTCGGTGACTTATGATGAGAAAAGTGCTTTATGCTAGTTATAAAAACAAGAGCACAATAACATTGTGAATATTTTGATGGAAAAATCAGCAATAAATAGGTTTCCTATAACATCAAATGTATATACCTCAAAGTTTTATAAAAAAAAATTAATTAAATTATGAAATAATAGTACTTTTTCAAATTCAACAAAAAAGCAATTGATAATTTGGATTTAGGTCTGGCTCATAGTAAGCCATCGCCGAGGCCACACAGCCGCCGGACGCGGACATGTATATAAGGAAGAGCGGCACCCGAACCAAAGAAGAAGTGAACATGCTTCGCCACTTGATCAGCTGCAGCCGTCTACCAGCTCCGAAACAACCATTGCTCAGGAAACATATGCCAACCAGGACATGAGCAATTGGGGCGCCCTGTATATCCGGAGAGGTGACATAGAAGCTGCAATCAGATTGCTGCAGGACGCAGGGATCCTGTACCAGGAAAAACAGCCAGAGGCACCGCGTCTGCAGGTGCACCAGCGACCCCATGCGTCATCAACAGCCACAAAACCAGAGGAGGCTCCAAGCCAACACCAACGCAAGAAAAGAAGGAAGAAAATCGCAGGCATCCAGCAGTGCTACAGGTGCCAGAAGTTTCTGCACCTTGCCATAGACTGCCATGCTCAGGAGCGCTGTGTCCGCTGCGGAGAAAAGCACAACGTCAAGAAATGCAGCCGACCGCGTGATGCACAACCAACATGTGCCAACTGCCGCGGTACGCACGCAGCTTCATACGAAGGCTGTCCTGTAAGGCGTAATCTGTGGAAAGCAACTGCCAAAAACCTGCCTCACCCTAGCGCCAAGACAGTCCACGTGCCGAAAGCTAGTACACCGTATCAGCAGAGCCATGCAGACCCCAGGCAGCCAGCCCCTCACGACGCACACAATCACCGCTGGTCGACAGATAGGGCAAGTCAGAAACAAGCAACGTCGAAAAGAAGCCGCCAAGATATCCAACGCCAACACCACGATCAAGACAACGGCTGTGCGAGGTGCTCCAGCCAACCACTCCCTGACGACAGGGACAGAAGCCAAGACCAGCTGACCCTGACCATGATATTGCAGCTGTTAACACAACTTATTTCTACCATGATCAAATGAAACGATCAAAAATAAAAACAAGGATGTAAAGTCCAAAGGACCCACTCAAACACTAAAAATATTGCAGCCCCAAATTAAGAAATTAAGTTTTTAGTTTTTAAGTTAGTAGTAAGGAAATGTATCAAATAAAGGAAAACAAAAATAAAATGTAACCCACCTGGCTGAAAGATAAAAAAAAAAAAAAAAAAAAAAAAAAAAAAAAAAAAAAAACGAACCATCTCAGTATCTGTGGGTCAGCCGACCAGTGCAGATGTCTGTACACCTGAAGAAGACGGCGGAGCTAGCCGACGAAATATTGGGTTTCCACAACACTATCCGGCGGTACACCCGTGAAGACTACATTGGAGTCATACGCCGGGAAAGTCTTCGTTCTTACATTCTTCGTTATTTATCCGGAATATACAGGACAAACAGCTTAGGGGCGTCCATTAATTACAATATGGATTGGGGGAGAGGGGGGGAGAAGAGAGTCCAGCGAAATCTCACCACTGGAGAGTTGGGGGTACGCAAAACTCACGTGACTTTTCAAAATCTGAAAGGACAGTAGAGCCAAAAAAAAAATCCGCAAACGACGTGGAAACCGACCTTATGGAGGGTATAATTGCCCTCGGAAGCAGGAAAGCTAAAGAAAGATCTCTTAGCCATCTTAGGGGGTTCCGAACAGATAGACACACCCTTACGAAACTACTCTCTTCCGACATGTTACTTCTGCTTGTTCAAACACGTCGGTAATATTCTTTCAGGGGTTTCAATGATGAATTATAAGCCCTTCTTTTAGTTACACGGATATACGATGTTAACTTACGGCGGAATTTCGTAAACTTCTGAGTCTACTCCATCGAGCTCCTACTCTGAAAATCAAGTTACATACCGAAGCTATATTTTACTGGCTAATCTACCTCGTACGATCTAATTTCGGCCAATCAGATTAGTCGCTACTCAAATATGTGCCAAAATACCTTTTTTTCAAAGTAGCTTCTAAATATAGCACAATTAATAAACTCATAAAAAATAACGCTTCAAATATGAATGAAACAACCTACTTTAAAATTACCAGGAATTTAAGCAAATATTTTTAAAAATCTTTCTTGACAAAATCACTCCAAATTTTTCTATTGTCCTTGTGTAGCTCAAATACACGGTAACATTACAACTGATGCCGATAGCTCACAGCTCTATAGCTATAAATCAATTGTGTTTGAGGTTACACGACCTTGATTTGTTATGTAGTAAAAATACACAGACATCAAATCTAATAAAATCGCAACTGGCTCATGCTTTATAAAAGCTTTTGAAATATTTTGCCTTGAAAATGAAACATGATATCTGTGCTTTTAAAAGTGTTGATACAACGTTTATCGCACACTTCAAAATTAGAACGCAATACAACAGATAACAACAGTTGTTTTTCCAGCGGCATGTTATGTGGAGGATCTTTCTCAACCTTTATACTTTTTTCTTGCAATCCGTCTAGCGACTAATTTTCTGTATTCCTCAGCCTCTCCCTATCATGAATTAGTCTCGTCATTTTAGAAAAGCCGTTACAGCCTATGTCCTCAATTTACTATACCATATTGTTTGTCATCCTCAACAATTGTTATGCTTTACCATACCCTCACCTAATACATTAAACAATTGCACACGTATTAAAACATATCATTCCATTTTATTTTAATGCTTGACTTTTCCACCAACTTTTTTTCCTCACCCACCATTTCCAATCTATAATAGTTTCTTATTTGTTTTGCCCGCTTTTTTAACATCCTTCCTTAGGACAAATATTTAAGAGATATTTGTTCGTTTTTCTTCTTTCTGGTATTCCTGAAGTTTCAATTCCAAAACAGCACTGTGCTTCGTTTATGCAGTATTAGAAAGTACTTACTGAGTCCTAGGTCACTGTACAAAATTTTCTCTTTTCGGTAGTACCAGTCTCCTTCTGAAGTCATTCTAGCTTTGGCAATTACATATAATAACTAACAGAAATCTTTGCAGATCTGGCAGAATAAAATAGTTTAGAGTTAGCATTAGTAATAATTGATTTTTACTCCCTGGCAAATAGAAAAACATACAGTAACAACTAAAGGAATATGACAGAAGCCAAGAATGTGCAGTGTGAGTCAAAACAACACTTGCAAAGCTTAATATGTTGTAATGGACGGCAGATTGACGATGTTTCAGGAGGGTAACCATGTTCAGAAAAGCATGGTTGCAGCTGTGTGGTGTATGAAATTTTATTTTTTATCGTTTTTGGTGTCCTAATAGTTATGCAACCGACTAGCGGATGGTTGGTGGTCGAATTGCAGCTCATTACAGTCCTGCGTGTACAATAAATGTCTCTGTCCTTCATGATTTGCATCTTCGTTTGATTAAGTTGTGCTTAATGCTATTTACAAACGAATGCTCTTTCACTCGTGGCGGTATTGTGTACTTGTACATCATACGTGTTTGGTAGACGAAAATCCTCTAACGCAAGTGATTCGAAATTATTAATTGTATCGAGATGACGAGTTTCGGTCATCTCATACAAATTTAAATAAATTATCATTGAGTTTAATTTTCACTAAACGTGAGAAATCAGTGGAATTCTTTGTATTGCTGGAGGCAGGAAGCCGCAGGCAGCTAAGGGATTTCTGTTAGCATGAGAGGAGTCTGACTTGAGCAGGATGTGACTGTCATGTCAGGTAGGACGAGACAATAGCGAGGGATTGATTATCTCTAGCGAGGCGAGTGTAAATCCCGGTGAGAAAGGATCGCTACTGGAGTTTGCGATTTGGTTGTCATTCGCTCGACGTATATCCCGAAGAATACCGATAGCAGCCGAATAGTTTTGGCAAATGAAAGGCAACGCTTAACGCAGCAAAGAGGCGAGACATTTGCGAAGCCAATCCGATGTGTTTATTTCCTCACGTGATTGAAAATTTCATAAATTTTGTCTTTCCATGATAGACGCCGAGGATAAAATGGGCGTGTGCTAAGGGAGAGGAAGACTTCGCTTCGTGTAGGATGACGGCACTGGCCACTACTTGCCGGAGCAGTGTTGGTGATTCCGTTCTGGAGGCTTGGATGACTTAGCGCCAAGTCAAATCGATGCTGTCACGTGTGCTTGCTGACGTGACGAGTGCCTTGCAGTTCCTAGGGCAGGTGCGCTACTGAGCGATGATAGCGCCCTTGTTGCGACGCTTCGTGCAGCCCAGACAGACACGGTAATTATTCGTCAACGAAACAGTGTGTACTCCAACGAATCATTGAGACAGCTCTTTAACGGTCTAATGTGTTAGAGTTTTTGTGCAGCCGAACATAAATTTCTGAGCTAGTTGTACCTAAAAGCCGAGTGCCTTTTGTTTTCTTTTTCTTTATTGAATTGAAAGACAGACTTCCATGTATCGAATCTTTCAATAACTATTCTTTGTGGGAACAAATTAATTCCATGGTGCCCTGTAAAATTCAGTCAAATATAATGTTTACATGTTATGCTCTCTGCATACAAGAGTTTTTGCTTCAGTTGCGTAAGAAATTTTGTAAATCTTTGTAAAATTCATGTACATGAATTACAATTTCTCAGCTTCAAGTAACGATAATTGTTTGTTTGCAATTTTGCAACTGTAGGACGAGGTATTCCGTTGAATTTTATTTTTGCACAGACAGATGTTGAAGATTAACGATGATCAGACCATTGCTCGTATATGGTAGTGTAGTTTTGTACCCACGTTTTGAGTATCAAATGCAGTAGTTGGAGAGGGTGCAAAAAAGGGCTGCTAGATTTGTTTCTGGAAATTTTCGCAGAATATAATCAGTAACAGATATGTTAAAAGAGCTGAAATGGGATTCATTGCAAGACAGGAGGAGGGTGAAGTGTTCATGGGAGTGTACAAGGTGTATAATGGCGATGAGACATGGAAAGATATTAATAGGTATGAAAAGTAGTGCATGGAAGGGAAAAGATTACCATGACCACAAGCTGGCACTCGATTTCAGGCACAAGAGTGTGGGAAAACTCTCTTTTTTAGGTAATGGTGTAAGGGATTCGAATAAGTTACCAAGGGAAATGATGAATAATTTACCAAAAACGTTGAAAGAATTTAAAGTTAAAATTTGTAGAGGGCAAATGTAGGTGGGTGCAGGAAAGGAGGATGATGGGTGTGCAGGGAGATTGGCACCTGAGCATGCGCTCAATTTCAATTTAATTAAATATTATTATTGTAATATACCTTTGACTTATAGGATTAATGAGTAACAAATAAATCTTCATATTTTAGGGACATTTTAAAATCTTAAAAACAGGAGTAAAGGTTCCACTTCTGTTTCTCGAAAGCAATATATGTATTTTTCAGAAGATAGTGGAAGATGGTGATTTAAAATAATACAAGGTAAGCAATTAACCTCTCCAACCGACTAATCCAGTACACAATATAATTATAGTGTTAAAGTAAGGGATGGTACGATTAGTAACCATGTCATCGGGTCTAATCACCCACCGAAAAAAACTCATAGAAACCCACCAACCACATAGTTCTAAGAGATGTTTTGCATAAGTTGTTGGCTTTGGCAACACTATGGTTTCGTCAAGTAATGTGGCTGCAAAAAGACGGCGCTCCAGCAAACTTTGAAGCAAATGTGCTGCACTAGCTGGAAACCGCATTCCAAAACCGATGGATTCGTAGAAGATCTGCGGATCTTGCACTATTCGATTATTTGGAGGGTAGTATGGAAGAGTATGGTAAATGATACTCTTGCACCACCATAGGAGTACCTAACAGCAACAATACACCCAGCAACTGAAATATTGGCTTCACAACCGCACCTCGTGTGTGAATCTCAGCACCGCCACTGTTAGCTCGATAATAAAGTACGAGATAAAAGTGCTGAATACTTTTTTGTAATCTACTGCACGATGTTAGGTTTCTCGTTGAGGTATGGAGTATTTGGTGACGCGGCAGACATCCCAAGGTAGTTTGGATGAACTTACCAATGTCGGTGCGAAAAATTCATTGAACTATTATTACTGAGTTCGTTTCGTAACAATACGCAACTAATACGTTAGCTATCTTTCAAAATATCCATTATATCTGGACATGTAGCTGACGCTTGAGTTACTGAATTTGGTACTACGTAAGTAAAACGTGATGCTTGTGTATTTTTTCTTCTTCATCAGAATTGCGCACTGTAAATTATCTGAATAAATCCATATAATCCCATTTGAAGGACCCTTGATACTGTCTTCTTTGGTAGTAAGAAATGGGGAACATCAGATGTAATGTGTTATTATTGCTGATTGCAAACTTTATGACGAATTATGGATCGATGCAAGAAACGGCAGAAACCGGGAACATTTTGCCATTGGCTAGTGTATTATCTGTATGAAGGAGCAAGAACTTAAAGTGTAAGCAGGTGTAATTTGTAATCCTACTTATCTCAGTGAGATTCTGAATGCACCAGATATAAGTCTAACTGTAGAGATAAGCAGTTGCAGATCTAGAAAGGGAAGTGGTTCTAGCAACATATTCCTTCATATTCAAAGGACGCTTTATTAGAGGTAAGGATCGGAGTAAAGACTTGCAAATATTTGTGGCAACAACAAGAATCTCTTGGGAACTGTCGCTTTCAAAACAGGTGCTGTACTATATTTTTATCTTTTTTACTGGACTTATACTCTTTTTTGACATTTCTTTAGATATTACATGTGTACTTTGTCGTTACGACTCGATTTGACCAATAGCGTTGCGTTTGCTCTCCCTTGTATTTTTAACAGTTTTGATTAATTAAAATCAATAAATAAGAAGGGAATAAATAGGGAATAAATAAGGGGGTAAAAACGCTGTGGCAGTAATTCTACAATATTAAAGATTCCAAATAAAAATACGAGACATATATTTGAATTGTTTGCATATTCCCTACTATAAATGAAATGGTAACACTAGCCACTCCTAATGTCTGTTTTGTAATAAGAATACTTTCTCTAACAGCGGATCTAGAGTTAACGAAACAGACATACTTCTCTCATTTTTATTCAGTCACATAGTGTGGTATAATTTTTTGGAGAAATTCTGCAAAAAGTAAGAGAGAATTCGTAGCACAGAGAAGAGCTAGTAAGACGCAGCGTGCGGAAAAACCACGAACTTCTTGCAGACCCAGTGGCGGATCTACGAATTTTTCCGAGCCTGTGCAAAAACATGAATTTGCCGCCCGGGGAAGTATGGAGCTATTCTTCAATTCTGTCACCTCGTGATGTCTGTCGATCGGGGCAATAGAGCTAAAAAAAAAAAATATCGCCGCCTCACTAATTTACCATTTATCGTCCTTTCAAACATTAAGCCCCTTAGACCCGGCACTGTGCAGACCACAATTTAAAGGGCTTAGTATTCTCAAAATGACTTATCAGAATGTACTCTCAAGTGCTTTGTCATGGAACATTTTAATTGGCTTAAATCACATTCACAAGTACAAAATATCAATAAAAAATTTTTTGGTATAAAGCACAAACATCACTATCATTTGTAGAAAGACTAGTTAATTATTCTGGGACTCATCTGTTTATTAAACTTCTTAAAAATATAAAACTGATGGACTTTTTTATGGTATTCGCAGTTCCTTCTACCCCAATCATTAATTTGCACAAAATAATCAGTTGTATCTAATACGTCTTTTCCAAAATTCATGTTAAAATTTATATTTTTTTCTTTTATTTCATTTACTTTTCGTATTTGGTTATAACATATAAAAAAATCACTATTAATTTATTCATCTTGTATGTATGTATATACAATCCATGACATGTTCCACATCCCAGGACCTTGTAACAAGGGTAATAAATGAGAAATAAATAAAATTAAAACATGACTAGGAAATAAATCTAAAAATTTAACACTCTAACCTCCCATGAACGAGCCACACATCCTATTGTACTCCATTTCCTACCCAGAGATAATTTCTATGGCCTCAATTACGTGCGTAATATATTTTAAAATTTATTATTTTACTTTGACTAACAAATAAACCAAATCCGCCTATTATTTCTCTTCTTAACTGGAACTTTTCCACGAACTTCTTTCCTCGCCAGTCATTTCGTACTCAATATGTCTCCTTAACAATCCACATCCTTCCACAGCACCGAATTTCAATATTAGGCTTTAATTTAATTCTTTCTGATATTCCTTCCAGGTTCAGGTTTCAGTTCCAGAAAAGTGCGGTACTCCATGCGTACGTACATATATGATTCACCATTCCATCTCCTCTTTCTGTAAGACTCCTCTACAATGTTTGTGATTTTCAGAGTATGGATGTAGACGTAGATGTAAAAAACTTCTTTTTTCACCCACCATTTCGAAAAGACGTTCATTTCGCACTTTACCGGCAGAAATACTAGTGCATAAACCGACAAGCTTAATGCGGGATTTACTTACTACTTCTCCATTTGTTTGGCTTAACGCCTCGTCAACGTCGGGGTCATTAGAGGTGACCTTTTAGAAGGAAAAATCCCGGTATCAACCCGGAGTAATTTTGGGAAGCCATGGAAAATCCAAATCAGGATGGCCGGTGCAGGATTCAAACCCGCGTCCTCCCGAATCTCCTATCGTATCTCATCCTCTTCTAATATTTAATTTACTATTATTGCCATCATTTCTGCTACATATCATCACTTTTAAACATCTTGTCCCACCTAAAATTACCAAAGGCGTTTTCTAAATAAATAAATAAAAATGGCAGAAAAGTGTATTTGTTTTCTTCATCCTCACTTGAAGTATTAATCTCAAAGTCAGAATTGCTCCTCTTGTACGGCCGATTTTCCTAAAACAAATCTGATCTTCACCTTCTACCTCTTCTACTATTCTTTTATCTCTTTTGAATATTATCCGAGTCAGTAATTTTGAAGCATGTGATATTTTTTAAATAATTCTCACTTTTGTCACTCTGTGTTTTGTTGAAAATGATACTTTTATTATTACATGGCCTCAGGATACAGTTAGGCTCTTTTTAGCAGTGGTTTCCCGTTTTTTCTTCATCCCCGTGCCGTTGATAATTTCGATTTATCCGCATTTAGGATCTGTTTCCTAAACCCAAGGGTAAGAGGGTGCTTTGTACCGTTTCCCACTCTTTCACATTCCTTTAGGAGGCCGTTGGCACGTAGTGGGAATCTTTCAGTAGCCAGAGCCTCGTCCGTGCAAACGGGGTACACCACGTGATGGAAATTTAAACATTGGATGGAAGAGGCTAATATAGTACTGTATTTCACAAACCCTACATACCTTTCGACATTAATGCTGTCGGTTTATGCCCTAGTGTTTCTCAATGCCTTTGATAACCTAATAGAGGAAGGTTACGGCAACCTAGATATAGTGCTGCACTCTACTGGGCTAGCAGCGAACGACTACGGCCCTTATCACTGGCTGATCAGCTGTTTGAGGGTCGCGGGGCCAACCACCACAACGAATTAGTTTGCTTTAGTATTGATATAACTCATCTTCGGTTTCTGGTAAGTACAAGAACGTATCAAGTATAGCGTATATACATTTCTACTTCGCTGATAATTTCGATAAATTTGTCAAATACATTTACTTTATTCGTAAGAGAAAGTACAAACAAACGTCTGTGTTCCAGCGACATTTGTAGTTGTTTCATTACGCAACTCCCGTTTCAACTGCAGTCAATGTTACATTGCATCACGAAAAAATCCATACTTATTTTATAACTTACATTAGGATAGCTACTTACATCATATTTTATGTTAAATGACGTATTTCTGCACTAACTTAATAGTAATACTTTTTCATCATAATTCTACAAACCGCAATTTTTTTTTTTTTTTTTTATCTCTTTAACGTCTCTCTAACAGCAAGGTCTTTAGAGACGGGAAAGGATGGGGGGCAAGGAATGGGAAGGAATTCGACCATGGCATTTGCCTGGAGTGATTTGGGAAACCATGGAAAACCCAAATCTGGACCAA
This sequence comes from Vandiemenella viatica, assembly GCA_031002005.1. Taxonomy (NCBI): domain Eukaryota; kingdom Metazoa; phylum Arthropoda; class Insecta; order Orthoptera; family Morabidae; genus Vandiemenella; species Vandiemenella viatica. Next base: position 2,728,343 of record JARYHS010013631.1, on the reverse strand, counting down.
AATTGTAATAATTGCATATATGCACACATATTTCCTCACTATTATCAAACTGGATTTTTAATCATAAATAATACGTTTCTCTCTTTTTCTCTACTTTTTTGCTTTACACTATTTTTTTATTAATCCTTTTTTAAATACAGTTATTGATACAATGACTAACAACTAATTCGTATCTTTTTGTTTACTCTGCTACACTGATACAAATACTTGCGCTAATTATTTCGACATTATTCACTAACTCTTTACTCCATAACACATCTGCTTCAATAGTTTTGGTACTTGCTACTAATACATCTTGTCTGAAGATTTCTTATCAACTTTATGATTCCGCTTTAGTTGCTAACGTTTTGCTACTTTCATGAAATACTTCCAATAGTTACAAATTTTATAGTAACGTGTATAATTACTTAGTATGGTGTCTAATAAACAACTCACTTAATTGTAGACCTGCAGAACTCAGTTAATTTATCATTCTACGCGATGGATTAAGTGCATCAGAAGTATCGAGTATTCTCATAAAGGAAATTTCACGTGACATCACTCTATTATTCCGAAATAATTCAAAACCAACAAACATGAGAGCAGAATAGTAATTTTATAACACAATTAAACATGTAAGAACCTCAGTATCTCTAGTTTTTGTGCTACTCAACTACCTTCTAAAACTGCCAATTGCTGCCAACAGATCACAGATATCAGTTTTCCATGGTTTCCCAAAATCACTCCAGACAAACGTCGGAACGGTTCCTTCAGAAGCCCATTAGTGGATTGCCTCCGCTATCCTTGTGCCCTCTCTCTTCTCAATTGTAATGACTTCGACGTACGTCAACGAGCCGTAATACTCCCCAATAAAATAATTTCTGCGCCACTGCTGTCGCACTATTTGAACATTCGACCACTCCAGAACGCTTTTTATCTTTTTGTAATGTATGAGACAATAGTAAACAACCACGGAAATCCTTTTAAAAACGTCTATGTCTCTCGTCTACATCATTACATGTTAAAACACTTACTTGCTGGTTGTAAAGAGGTACATCTTGTATAAATGAGGAAATTTGCCAGAACATCCAGGTATAAACAGAAATCACAGTGCTACCCATGAGAGAAAAGGTCGTTAGGCAATTGATTAGAAAAGACTTCAAAACATGCCGGCTTTTTGGATATAATCATACTGTTCTTAGGACACATTTTTGGTTGACCCAAATTCTGCATTTGTGTGTTCACCTCGACATTGACATGAAATCTTGACTCATCGTTCACCGAGTGTGGTACGTGAGCGGTGACGCTCTCGCCTCGCATTCGGGAGAACGTGAGTTCGAAACCCGGTCTGGCCATCCTGAATTGGATTTTACACGATTTCCCAAAATCACTCCATCAATGGCCATGGCCGAATTCCTTCCAGTTCTTTATACCACATCGTTTCCCGACTCTTACGACCTCGAAGAAAAAGAAAATCATTGTTGAAGATTACATTTATAACAAGGTTTTGTGGAAGCCGTGTCCGTGAAGAAATAGGCCGGTACACCTATCTCATCGTTTATTTGCCTGAGGCTCCAGTGATCCCAAACGTTTTTCAGGAAAATCCACCATGTTGGCATGAGGTATGCAACGATTAGGTCATTTACCACGACGGTAACGTACGAACTGGCGATACTAGGTTTACTACCACCAGAGGTAAGCTCACAACTAGGAGCAAAGACGGTAGCGAGCTGACTGAGAATTATTGCGATAATGACTGTTATTATTGATGTGGAGAGAAATTATTCCCTCAAAGATATCTGAGGAACTAAAACAACTTGTTTTATATAATAATTTTTATTTCATAAGTACGCCAATGGAACTGTTATTGGTCTTTATTTACTCTCTGATTCGTTTCGCCTCTCATCGAGGTATCTTCAGTGTACACTGTTTTTCTGTAATATGTAATATATTGAAGTTGGAATCTCTCCTGTTTCTTAAATGTTTGATATCAGTTGGAATAATAATTGGATTCCTACCTCTTCTAAGGAATCTCATCAATTCCAGCCACCTCATTTGATTTCAAACTTTTCAAAGGTCTATCAAATTCTGTTCTCAGAACAGAATCTCTTAAGTCCTCAATGTCAAATCCACCCCATCATACAGTTTCTCTACCTATTCCTCCCATCGGATAGCTCTGTCTTCTGATCTTAAAGGAGATTAAATATTTATTTATATTTTCTTAGTTTCTCCAAAATTTTGTTTGATCCTCCTGTAGGCCACATCTATTACACCGATAACAATTTTTTTCCACTTCTTTGCACTTTTCTTGCAGCCAACATGTTTTTTCCTTTCCTGTATAACTTGTTTACTTGATTTCTAAAACGTCTGTATATCTCTCCTTCTGCTTTATCCTAAACATATTTGTGCCTTCTCATTTGATAAACTCCGAAATTACTGCTGTTATCAAGATTTATGAGTGGCTTTCTTCCTAATGTTTCTTTACCACCTTCCTGAAAGAGGATGTGCCAGACGAACCGCAAAAGCGGAAACGCCTAACAGTGATGATGATGATGACTCATGGCTACTTCACACGCAGAGGAAATATTAACTTGCGAAGTTCGCGGCAAATAAAAGAATTACTTGTGTTCACTACAAAAATTTTACTCACAGGTTGGCTGTCAGTTATTGACCCTCTTAGTATGTTGCTAAAGTTAATTACTTGCGCAGGAATGCTCCCTGATTCTACCAGAGAAAGTAGGCTACTCTTTCCACGCTTCTCGAATTGCACGCAGAAATTTATGGTCAGATTTGTACCAAATACATACTTACAAAATTGCGAGTAAAGTTACCCCATATAATAATGAGTTATTAGAAAATTATATTTTTAATTATCCTTCACCGTTTATTCTTCTATTTTTCCAAGATGAAAAATGAATACTAATAAGTAATAACATACTAGCATTGCCATCCGCGCTGTGTTCGGTACCAGTGCAGCCAATTCTACGGATTTATCCGTAGATCTACGGATTTATATAAAAAGTTAGGATTTTCGGATTTTTTTATACTTTTTATTATTTGTTGATTTTTCCTTATATTGGTGTTTTTTATACTTTGAGCGTATAGTCTTAATGCATTACTGAATTTTCAATAATTCAGAATCGTTTCTTTGCAACCAATGATTGAAATAATGCTCATATTTTGTTTGATTATAGATTTTATAGATCTTAAAGGACCGTAACACAAAACTATCGGCGCACTCTTTATGCACGGTGACACGCTCGTTGACATGGCTTACAAAGCAGTGCCTTCCAAGAAGGCCTAACCAATATCCGAGAATCAAAGGAGTCGCAGTTTTTAACATTTCCTGTTTCAGAACATACCCCCCCCCCCCCCCCGCCCGCAAAAAAAAGTAGGCGCAGCAGCAGTGATGAAAGTGACGATATATAAAACAGGTTCAGAGATATTTCTTACTTTCAATGTAGAATATTATTTTGTATTTCGAATTTTAAAAACCTGAAAATGAAAAGTATTCTTAATTTTGATTCTCTCTTCAGTGAATATTGTTTCAGTCTTTCAGTTCGCAAGTTCCGGATTTTTAAACCTAATCTACGGAAATTTTAGCGTCCATCTACGGATATTCAGAGCCAAGTGGATGGAAGCACTGTTCGGAACACAGATTGTGTACGACGTTGTGTTTACAAGAAAATGTAAATCTGTTTTTAAAAAATCAATAATACCTAACTCATTAGAATTTTTTTGAGATTTTTTAAAATGATATTTGTGTTTCAAAGAATCCGCTGAAATTTTTTTTAGATTATTAGAAACATTTAAACATTTTTTTTCTGCTAAATTGTTAGATTAATCATTTTATTATTTTGTGAAAACCATAAATAAATGAAATACTGGTAATGTTCTCCTGTAAACTTAGCAGGGTGATATCACTGTAAAATTTTGAGGATTATTTAGATCAGTAGTAACGTAAATAAATGGGGAGGTACTACATTTATTGCAAAATATAAACATTTTGAGAGTCAACGGGTGGCCAGATTTCATTCAATAGCTATGAAGTCCCTACAAAACAAACAATAGTCATTTTCAACTCATCTCCCCGTTTTTTCCAAATTTTATGTTTAATCGTGTTAAGGTTAACATGAAATTAACTACTGCGATATTACAAATAAGACACTTTTAATGCAGAGATTACAGAACCGAAAAAAATTAATAATTATTAGCATAGTGAGTTCCGAGGCAAGGAATATTTTAATATGTAGGGTTTTTAAAGTAATTTGTCATAATGTTTTGTTTTTAGTTAAAAAATCCAGTACGTTTGATTATGCATTCCATTACTTATTGCAGTAAACATTCTACAAAATTTTACGATAAGGAACATCAGTGGAATAGCATGCCAAGCTGGCAGAAAATGTACCAGGATAGCGTGTAAAGATTTTAAAAAATTAAATGTTTATTAAAAATTTCGCAGCGTTTTCTAGTAATGTTCTTCAAATTCTTTTGCAACTATAAGTTCAATGTTGAGATCTACTTTATTAAAATCCTGAATATGGGTTTATCAACCCCCTTACGCGGAAAATAACGAATTAGACTATGGCTTAAATAAATGCGGCTATCGTTTCAAATATTCTGACAGTCATATATAAACTAGCTAGCAGTTACCCGCGACTTCGTCCGCGTTGAAGAATGATTTATTATGAAATTTTCTTGAGAGGTCCGGTCGCTTAGTGGTTAGAGCGTCCAACTGGAGATGGAAAAGTCCCCAGCTTGAATCCCAGTGTCAGCGAGGATTTTCATAGGTCCTTAGCTCAACCTTCACCTGTCGTACAGATTGTTGTCGCTGTGTGATGTGAAGTATGCCAGAATGCTCACGTGGTTCTGATTCCACGTTGAACTTTAGGTACCCTGTGCCCGTTAGGATTTATACGATCTGGTTGCTCGTCGATGCGTTGTAACATCTCTCGTGTTGTCCTCGTGGCACACGGTCGGGGTGGATCACTACCTTGCAGGTTACTCTGGGAATGTTCTCCAAAGCCGTTTTGAATTCCCTAACCAAGGCATTGTTGTCGTGTAATACCCATTGTATTTTTTGTGTGGTCTCTCATTCAGTCCCTTCAATAATTCTATAACGTCTTTCAGTTTCTGCTTCTTCATCGCTCATAAAATATATCAGTAAAAACTGTGTTTTCGTATTCGACGAAGGAAGCATAGATCCAATTCGGTGATATACTTGCCCCTGGATAGTAAATGTCGGTGGTAATCCTTGCATTGAAACAATTTTATTGGTTCCAAAAAACGTCATATGGAAGCAGAAATTATACTATCTGATAAGATTAATATGTGTTGTAAGAAAACAGCTGTTCAATGGTTCCATACCTGGCATGCTGATGTCGCCTAGCTCGCGATTGTTTCAAAGTTTCAGCAACTCCTTGTGACGCCAAATATGCGGCGTTCTGTCGTCGCCGATTTATCGTTTGCTCCGGTGTTTCAGTAGCACTTGAAATCGACTGACGGACGGCTTGTTCATCTCGCCGAGCTCGCGTTTCAACAACTCGTTGCAACGCCAAATACGCGGCGTGTTGTTGTCACCACCTTTTCGTTGCCTTCTCTGTCTAAGCAGCTCTTGAGATCGACTGCCGTTCGGCTTGCTCTTTGCACCGAGCTCGCGTTTTTCGTGGTGTCTCGGCAGATCGGTCAGACACCAAATGTTCAGTCAGTTTGCTGTCGTCGCCAAACTTGCGACTGCTCCGGCAATTCAGCAGCCGCAGAAGCCCCAAGACGTCCCAAGTGCTCAATCCCTTGCAACTCTGTTTGAGGATTTGTCTCCTGCGTTTTGGCTATTTTCATAGCTCTAGTTTTCTTACATTTCTTTGAAAGATTTGCCTGTCGTTTACCCGGCATCTCTTAAAATTACTAATTTTAAGTCTCGCGAATAAAAATGTATATAATTTTAATTAATAGAAATTGATTGAATCGACAAAATATCAACAAAAAAGAAAAAAAGATACTAACATTCAAAGAGCAAATAAATATCTAAGTGGCTCACGGACGTTCATTTCCCCTTAAAAAATTGCGAAACTAAAAATGAATATTTATATTTGCACTGAATATCTGACAATTACTGGTTTATTTTCTTATTTTTTTTTTAAGAGAACTTAATTTATTCATTGAATATTGATTTTGTTTCGAGGATATATCGGTTCCATCAATTAATTCTGCTTTAAAATAGAAATTTTCGTATTATTGTAGTAATTAATCCATTCACTATATTGTATGTTAGCGACGTCATGAATGGCGAAATAAACTTGACTTATTCTTTCAGATCGCGATACTAAATGAACCCGAATAATGACTCCGGCAATGTGGCTCTCGTAATAACGCAGTAAATTAAAAACAATACATCTGAAACCACATTCAGCCTCATGAGCTATGTCGTCAGTATCAAGACAATTATTGAAGTAACGTAATTAAAAAAATTATACTAAAATGTTCGTAACTTACAGTGTACAACGGAATTCTTTACAACTCTAAGACAACTTTCGTTAATATTGCTGGTCGAGTTTACATCGCGATAAAGTGACCATTATTGCTCGTGATTTAGTAAGGTGTAGAATGAAACTAATTGTGATAGTAATTTATGCTACACTAATTAGGACTCTTGATATAGAAAATTCTGTTACTAATCGAAATTTATTTCCAGTGCATTTAATGTGTTGAGGTGTGTTCATATCGTTTGATTTTGTAGTGGCAATATTAGCAAAAAAAGTGGTTTAGTTGAAATGCTGCCTGGACCAGAATTTTTTTGTTACAGCATAAGGCAGAAGGCATTTAAGTTATTATTAGTAATTAGTAATAAATAAGCAGCTTTCATAAGCTCCGTGTAAATGAGGTGTATTGTGTTGTAAACGACTTCCCATGTTGCTTCATGAAACAATAAGTTTCTACATTAGGCCATTGAATACATTCGTTTTGAGTGAAGGATTCAATAGATATTTGCTGAATATTGAACAGTAAGTAAAAAGCACTGAACCAAAAATAAAAAAGGGTTAGCTTTAAATTTTGGCAAAATCAATTTTTAACATTACAGAGATTTTATTGTAACAAAAAAGAAGACACACAGGAAATAAATTGAACCGAGATAGAATGGAATCCATTAAATTTTTATAATTACGACATTTCGGGCACGGTCATTTTGCACTTTTAGTGAATCCACCTTCGTGCTGCTATACACATAGCATTTTACGTTTTTTTTTTTTCCAAGCTTTGATTTTTCACATTTATTATGACGCATATATTACGAACGAAATTATGGTATAATATTTGATATGTCATACTATTTTATGTACGCAACTGCTGAAGACATCTCTTTGCGAATTTAACAACAGTACCAAACTTTTTTTTTAATTTAAGGCTAAATACATATTTATATTTCCTGCTCCCAAACTATTATTTGTCAAATGCATCGGTTTTATGGCTTTTAACTAAACACAAATTTACATATGTTAGAAGGTTTTTGCTTTTATTTCTGAAAAGTAGTATTTGAGATTAACGTAAAAAGCAAAGGTTAACGTGGCACTGCTGTCTACGAAGTAAGGAACTCTTAGTTGTTTGCGAATGTATATTAATGGCAATTTTTGAAAGAACTATTCCTTTTTGCTGAATAAAATCTGTCCTGTGTCACTTCGCACACAATTAACTGACTTCCGAGCCTATTAAGCAGCATCCTTAACTAAAAGCTTTGCAGCAGATATTTCCCAAATGACTTAACTGATTACATTGTCCTACATGCGCAGTCTGCAAGTAAGAGATGTTTTTCTGCACCTCTTCAATACTGCGTTATGCTTGTCTGCTGTTTCAGCTGTGTCATGATGATCACATACTTATATCTGCCTTAAAACACTTTAGCACTGACTCGACAGAGCAGTGTTGTTCGAGTATCTAGAAGACCAACAAGCGTTCTGAGAAGACTGCAGCAGCTATCAGGTACCTTCCAAAAGGAAACATAGATAGTTGTGTGGAAGCTATGTGTGTGAAACTGCTTCCATGAAGACATTTATAATCACTTTTGACATATTATAGAATACTAAAAACGTTAGGGACAACTAGTGGCAAAGTTTATGTAAAATGCGTTACCCAAGTTTTCCTTTTATGACCACATAAATCTTTATTTGTCATGAAGAAATGAATGCTGAAATTGAACTTTGTTTATGAATCAAATACTTTCCTCCTGGCCGGAGTTCCGATTGTTAAATACAATCATCATACACAATAAATAAAGAATCCAAGAGAGCATTCGTAGCACGGAATCTTATTCTAATGCTATAAAACTATAAACTAAAAAGAAATCGTTAGGAACGTTTATGACTGTTCTCAAGAACAAACTGCCAAGTATTCAGTATTGTGTTGGCTGTTTTGAATTTGTCATAAAACATATTGTAAAGTGGCTAGTCAATTGTTTGAAACTCAAGGTTGTTGCTGAAAAAAAGGCGTTAACGTACAATATAATACGTTCATTTTCCCATTGATCCCAATATAACAAATTTTACTCACCATATCCGGTATAAAAATTACATAAATAATTTAGTCATCCACGAAGATAATTAGATAATGTCTGCTGTATTGTGTTTGAGAAAAGTCAAGACACTTGCACAAGTCTGTTATGCCAATCAAGGAACACAATCTTGATTGGCAGCGTGTGTGTGGCGTTGACCTAGAAACATGATAATGATAGTAACTATAGCGTTGCAAGTATTCCTCAACCCTCCATATACGGCGTAGTTATCATCCCTATAAATTCTGTTGCCATATGAATACATTTTCACTTTTTCAGAAAAACGACTTACGCCTGTGTTTACTTCAGTAACAATACATCTTTTCTCCAAGAAGCGTTTACCAACTAAACCAATGACGTATCAATGTACCACGTATGGTAGTTTCTCTCATTTAATCAGCCTAAACAGTTGGATATTTATTATTAGTTTTGATAAAACATATGGTAACTATTTATCTAGGTATCTATGTATGTTTTATAAGAATTTTATCTTTAAAGGTTATTAATGTAGGCTTATATTCAGATCCTCGCACAATCACTTATTTCATTATATGACTCAATTATGAGCAATAACAGAAGGTATAATACTTTTGTCTGATACATTTTTCACCCGGTATTATCCATTTTTAAATTCTTGTTTCTATATATAACATTCTTCTCCAGTAAATGCTTCATGTAATTTAATCTTTGACCTTCTTGGCAACAGTTCTCTCTGTCTGTATCCTACAATAACAAATGAGCGAATGAAATGTCTCATATTGTGTACCAGCACCTAATATTCCCAATATGAAATTCTTCCAAAAACTCCTTCATTAGACTATTTACATTACTTTGCTAAACAAACATATGTCAAATTCTTAGTTTTTATTATTTCTTGGATTCTGAAGCTCAGACTTCTGTTTCAACAAGTTCTGTGGTCCGCGCAAAAGTTCATTGTGAGTAAAGTACAAATTTTTGATAACAGAACATATTTACGTTTGATCAGGAAGCATATAGCCAGTCTGATTTGAATTTTACTTATCAATCCACTTCTGTTACCTCTCGCACTATAGTTTTTATTGTTTTGGTTTCTCCTCCAATTCATGAAATTTGTTTCCCGTTGACTAACATTTAATCAAATTTCCATCCTCAGTATTACTTTCTTTGCTTTTCCGTAACACCAACATATCTCTACAGCACATCCCTCCTTATTTCCATTTTTAACCATAGTGGACTACGTCAAATAACTTCATGCGTTCATTTCTTCTTTCCCAAAATTTTGTTAATCCTTTCACTGTTGCTTCAATCTCGAATAAACGATTTTTCAATGTTCCTTTATTCTCTTCGAGATTCTAAAAGTTCTCCATGTTTTTTGGTATGCCATCCCGTTCAAGATTTCTTCGATCTTGAGAGTTATTTCTTTTGTATCCATTTCTTCTTAACTAAAACAACGAATTGAGGTAATGAGGTTTTTACCAAAATAATCTAGAAATATTTTTGTTACTATTTCTGAGTTCTTTACAATAAAGTGTCCATAAAAAAAGTACTTTATCTTTTTGACTTTATGAATCTTTCAGTTTCCTAATACAATTCTTTATTAATTATTTCTATCAACATTTTTTTTTCATTTTCTATTGACCCAGAAGTTTTCTCTCCTTTTTTCTAATTCTTTAATTTTTCCTCGACCCAATTGCATAGAGAAACCGGTTGTATTGCTGGATTACACCGTCGAATTTTTTCAGTTAATGAAATTGATTTTTTTTTTCTGAAAAAATTATTTTGTAATTAGAGGGTGAAGTGTACTGGTTAATTGTACCTTCCTTTTAATTTTTCTCAGTTATATTTAATCTGTATAACGAGACAACTTTGTGTATTACATACCAGAGACAATCTACATGAATAAACAAAGTAAAAGATATTCACACTGATTAGTCACAGATATTGTTTTGAGCCAGTTTCTAAGGATAATCTTTGAGATAAACAATTTATTCTACAGATCATATAATCTCAGGGCGTCTCGGGATTACAAATATTAAAAACCAACACACACAAATAAAATTACATTTAACTCACAGCGTTTCATACGCCAGTCCAAATTCCATGGTTAAATTGTCCTGCATAGACCGATAATACTCAAAACGCAAATTCCTTAATCATTCGATCTTGACGATCACTTCTTCACTCTTCTCTGTATCGCACGTGATGCTCTTCTGTTCTTTACTCTCAGAAAACATTAAAAGTTTCTTACACTCACAGATATCATATAAATATGTAATGTATCCTAATGGTACATTACAAGGGATTAATCCATTTTTCCAGATCTTGTTTTGTTTTTCTCTTGGTATAAACTGTTTGGTTATATTATCTAAAATGCAGTTAATTTAATTTACTTTATTGATTTCTAAGTATATTGTGCTTAGGAATTTTTCAGTATTTTGAAAGTTTTATCTGTATTCTGTTTTATTTAAGAAAATCGCACTCTCAGAATATTTTTCCGTTCTTTCTGTTCTGTTTATATATTTTTGACTTCTGAAAAAAAAACTATATCAAATGGGACGGCTATACATTCAAGGTTCAAGTGCTCTCACCCCAATATAATTTCAGGAATCTCTTTTCCGAAATTAATAAGTTAATTTCAGAAAAATTTTCATAATCTCTTGGGTATGCTCTCTTTAATATAACAAAGAAAAACCTTCACGAAATCTATACGTGCCATGGTTGTATGTCTGCTTATCCTGATTCAAATTTCTAATGTAAATCTCTACACCGAAATTTGTTTGATTCCATACCAGTTTTAAATAAACCTGAATTTGTTTCCCTACGATATTTCATCAATTTTCAGCTCTATTCCTCTTAATATTATTCTGCTTAATAATTTTGTTGAACATGCTATCATAATGGCATTAGTTTAATACTTGCATTTATCACCTGTTTTTTCTGAGATTATTGGTTTTTCCTTATGAAACTCTTTTTATGTTAACATATATTTTTTGTTTTAAATTTACACCCAAAATACTTTCTAATTATATTGAGTTCCGCATCTGTTCTAACAATCCTCCTATTTCCTAGACTTCTGTGTAGCTGTCTGTAAAATTAGTTCTTCTAACTAGTTACCCGTGGGACGCCGTTCTCCATTAACTTCCAGGGTGTATAATGTGTATTTATTTTTTGAAAATGTTTATTAGTTTTGTTATTGTTTTGAAATTTAATTTTCGCCTCAAACTCAAACTATAAGATCATTGTCGGAGCTGTTCATACCCGGGCCTGCTTTTTTCCTGAATTAAGCCTCGTCAACGTTGGGGCCCTTAGAGGCGGGAAAGGAATGCGGCCACAAATGGGAAGGAATTAAGCCATGACCATTTGAAGGAACCATCCTGACTTTCCCCTGGAGTGATGTGTAGATGTCATGGAAAACCCAAATCTGGATGATCGGAAGAGGATTCTAATCCACATTTCTATTAATATGCTTGGTGCAGGCTTAGTTGTCATCATTAAAATTGTGTTAATAAACTGTTCCTAATAATTTGACATGTTTCATAATTTCTTTTACATCAAAATTCATGTCTTGTTACTGCGTTGGTAGTTACGTCTGTTAATTACTATGTTCTTTTCAAAAGAGAATCTTCCATATCCTCACTAATTACAACAATTCCTAAATATGACGTCTTTACTTCCTCTAACAATCCATCCGTACGAAAACTTACATCTTTCCACCTTCGGATAACTAGAATGTTTTCATCTATACTTCTATTGACGATTTCGTTCCCAGGATTCCTTACATGGAGGACCTACGTGAACACTATTTCCTCTCCTAAACACAATAACTTTAGGCAATTACATTTCCTCTTAGCACGTTTTAAGTGTTCAAACAATGGTTTTCGCGATTTCGTATTATTTTAAGGGGCCTTTACAGCCTGAAAGGTAGAGATTTCTCCGGATGACGATTGTAGTGGTGCATTTTAAAAGAATAATTGAACAATATTTATTTATTAGTAAATAACTGAATCGTGGACGGAACAGTGGTAATGACATTAGCAAACAAGCATATAAATGAAATATATTTAGAATTTACATTTAATGGTAAATTGAGTATGAATAATTTAATATTCGGGGCTAGCGAGGTCCGACCGTTGTATGTGCGAAGGCCTCCCAGGTCTCTTACAGTTGTGCAGCGATTCAATATCTGGTGTTTCACGAAAGATGATTTGGGAACGCTCAGACAATACGGCGCACAGGCATTGTCACCGGTGGGTAGGCTATTGGCCTGACGACTCGAACGCACATTAACACAACAACTTAACTGAGAAACATAGTTCTGCCTTCATCTCAAAATCTTATCAATCAATGGCAGCCAAAATACTTGCAATATCACAACAATCGGCTAGTTAATTTTGGAGTTAATTCGAGGGGCAGAAAATACAGGGACAGGAATATCTTAGCCTTCTTAGAGACACTCTTAAAAATTCAATCCAATATGCTACACATAAAGAACTCTTCGCTTATGTCTTGTATTGTACAGATGCGGTCGTCTAAAGCCGATATGTTACAGTAAGTGGCAAAGAGGACAATTTCGTCCCTTATACAATAAGAGAAGTTTCTTACGCTACATATGTTCGTTAAATTTACTAGAATCAAATATTAGTAAGTAAATGGGCCATGAGATGGTCTGATCCCGACTTGTAAAAATCACTTGAAGAATTTTACCAGATCGACCAGATGACATAACCAGCATATCGCGTAAACTGTATGTGATCCTCGCATATTATCTGCGTTCGCAATGTTAGTGTTCAGCTATATTTATATGTAAATTTCAATATTGATTTTTAAACTATTCACTTTGAAAATGAAGTAACTAGTTCATGAAATTGGGTGTCCGTTGAAAGAATCAAGAACAAAAAATGATCTATTTGAGTCTTAAACAATCCTGTGTGACTTAAATAAGGTTATTGTCAAACTCCCGTAACTAAATGCGGAGTAAATAATATTTAACGAGCAGTGAAAGGTGGCATTAATCATATTATATCAGGTATATTGTAACTCTGTTCACTCCACTCAACATTTTACTGATGTGAAGACTGACATCAGTTGTGATTGCAGGTTGAAGATGGCTCTGCTGCTCTCCTCGTGGTTGTCTGAACTGTTGCTGGTGCTGGCTGGAGGGCTCGTATTTCTCTATTGGTGGTTCTCCAACCGCTACACCTACTGGACCAAGAAGGGCGTACCTCAGCTGGAACCGAAGTTTCCGTTCGGAAACTTCTGGGATAATCTCCTGGGTAGGAAGAGTTTGGGCGTGTTGATGAAAGATATTTATGAGCAACTGAAGGGTAAGTTTGACTTACTCCACCATTTTTTTTATTTTTTTATTTTATTTGTTTAAGAAAATTAAGTCTGTTCCACTGGCAGATAACTGAAGGAATTAGATCTGTGATCACGACAGAGCTCCCGCCAATTCGAGTCGTTAGCATCACCACCGTATTTTCCTTTCTCGAAGCTATTCGGGTCATTTTTGTATCATAATGTCTTTATTGTGGATGTTGTTATATGCCTCAAATTTCTGTCCTCCATGGAAATCAATAAGTTTAACTAACAGCTCGAAGGAAAGATTTTCACCGAATGTGATTAGTCTGTTCATTGTTGGAGTAATTTTTGTAGGGTAACTCGTGAGTCTGTTGCCAACTGAATGACTTTATTTTGCGAATGTTGTTAAGTAAGAAAGTTATCAGAACGTTATACTTAGATGAGATCCTATCATATACCATATAATACAACATGGCGTCCCTTGTAACCATTTAGGAACGAGCGATCGAAGATGCAAATATACCAGACCTGATGTTGTGTGTTCATATTTCAGCTAGTAAACATAGATTTTACATTAAAGGTGCGCTATAAGATACAGTGAGTTATTTTTACTGTTACTTCTTGTATGATATATCTTGCATAATTGGGACACTTAATTACCACTACTTATTAGTTTCTACAAATAGCTTGCTGTTTTTTTCCGCAATTACTTAACTCCCAAACTTCCACCCTCTGCACATTATTGATAAGTTCATATTCATTCCATTTAAATAGAAAGCATCCCAGATTATTTTGTAATAAATCGTCTTTCTCTTTGTTTTTCACACCCGCAGAATGTGTTGATGACAAAATTAATGATTTCAGAAGTCAAATTCCTCAATACAATATCATGAATCTATCTATACCATATCACCGAGCGGGGCGGTGTAACGGTTAGCGTTCTCGCCTCGCATTCGTGAGGACGGCGGTTCGAATCCCCGTCCGGGCATCCAGATTTGGGTTTTCCATGGTTTCCCAAATCACTCCAGGCAAATGCCGGGATGCTTCCTTCAAAAAGGCCAGGGCCGAATTCCTTCCAATTCCTTGCCCCCATCCTTGCCCCCATCCTTGCCCCCCATCCTTTCCCGTCTCTAAAGACCTCGCAGTTAAGAGACATAAAGCAGTTAAAAAAAATATATATACCATATTTTAAACATACACCGAAGTGCCAGAAGTCATTGGTTAGGAAGATGCCAATTCCAGTTGGCGGTAGCAGAGCGGAAGAAACGTGATTCATTTGAAAGGTTTTCCGAAGTAACTACGGCTGCTTGACGTGAATTAAAGAATCTGAACGCAGAACGGTAAATGGCACCGTGAATATGTAATTTCCGGCATTACCTCAAGTAATAGACAACGGGGTGACCTACAACATATACTTAATGAACGAGACCAGCGACGACGGTTGCGAGGTGTCATTGTTGACAAACAGACATACGACAGACTTGTCCCTCGCGGAGAGTGCAGTGATATTTGGCGTTGATGCGAAATGGCAGCAAGAAGAATGACGTGAGTGCCTCTGCTAACGTAGCGTCATCGGTTGCAGCTCCTCTCTCAGGCTAATGAACATATAGGGTGGACCTTCGATGACTGCTAACAGTGTTGTCAGAAAGGCACTGTTTGAACAGTTAATGGCTCCATCCTGGTATGTGCTGTGTTTACGTGGCACGGACTTCTGGTCGAACTGAATGGTATGTGCAGATCATTTGCAGCCCGTCTGTTATGGACTTCATGTTCTGAAACAACGATAGCGTTATCAAGGGTGACAGTGCTCCATGTCATCGGGCCAAAATGTTTGATGAACATTCTGGACAATTCCAGAGATTGATTAGGCGTGGACAAGAATCCAATCGAACATATTTGGGACATGATCGAAACTTTAGTCCATGCACAACGTCTTGCATCGGCAACACTTTCGCAATTACGGACGGCTGCGGAGGAAGCTTAGCTGGTCATTTCTCCAGGGAACTTCAGACGACTTGTGGAGTCATTGTCACCTCAGTTTACTGCACTTCAACAGGAAAAATAAAGAAGAGGCAACACTGATATTAGGAGGTCCAATAATGCGTGCACTATAGACATTCGTTTTACCTCATTTAATATCGTAGCTAAGATTTCTTGGGTGTGTGAGTGAAGATTTTCTCGGCGTACTGATGCTATAAAATCCTCTCGGGTGTCCAGCCGGATGGTGTGGTATAAACACGACGTTTCGACAGTTAGCTCTGCTGTCTTCATCAGGTATCTTCTAGCTGTCACAAACTGACTGTCACCGCCTCTACTGGCTTAGCCACCCATCGACTGACTATAATTTTAGTACTGCACTGAATGCACTACAGTCACACATGAAACTAACTGCTCGGTTATAATTTCCAACGAACGAAATCAATTTTAGTGTGAATCCAATTATCTTTGTTGTAACAAAGTTAATTAATTACGAATTTTTAATTGCGATGGAGCACATGCTACGGTTGCTATTCCTTATCTAATTACCCCCTTTTCTTATTTTTCAAAGTGAAACTTTTATTCTATCACCTCAAATTTTTCCGTTCATCTATCGCATGTCGCATTACAGCCGGCCAGGCGCATGCGCGCAGGTATGACGTGACCTAGAGTGGAGGCCTCATGTCCATTAACACTCACAAGGGGAGGTTTTCAGTGTGGATATCGCAATCGTAGAACGAACAAGTCTGGGAAATAGGTCGTCACCTCTGGTTTCTCGCCCTAAAGCAGTTCTGCCTGGTGGACCTCCGTTCAAGAGATATCGGGCATTATAAGGTGCTTAAATTGTATGAAAATGAGCTATACTTGTACGGAAGGCCGTTTGTTATAATGTCTATTTATTCGTGCTCGTTGAGGCGATGTGATCAGATGCGATGGGTCCGAGGTTCTATCCCCCACCCGCGATTTTTTTTTTTTTTTGCTATTCTATGTTGTAGCATTAAAAATTGTCTTAAAACAAATTCTATATTTTTTTTTATTTTCCTATGACAAATACGGAATTATTAAGATGTTACCACCGAAATGTACGCGTTTATGTTAGCCATGTGATATGTATTTCTATCGTCAGGTAAAAATACTAATAAAAAAGCTTCAAAATGCACCGGAACTGTTGCAAGATAACCGTGCAATATCTTCTCGTGAAGATGCTGTTAAGATATATTCTCTTATTCACCACATTTTGCCAGCGCCTGTATTTTATGACATGATAAAATATTCCTGGTATGATTCAAAATTAACGAATAAAAGGCCGAAATTTACGTACAAATGGCAATAAAAAAAATATTATTTTTTTTGCGTTTGGTGGGATCGAACTTCGATCCCATCGCATCTGATCACTCCGGCTTAGCGACCACAGCTAAATAGACACTGTAAACTAACGGACTTCCGTAAAAGTATAGCTCATTTATATACAATTTAAGCACTTTTTTTAATCCTCGATTTCTCTTAAATGGAGGCCCACCGGGCAGAACTGTTTTAGGGCGAGAAACCAGACGTGACGTGCTATTTACCAGACTTGTTCGTTCTACGATTGCGATTTTCACACTGAAAACCTCTCTTAGTCAGTTGAAATCTGTCTGGCGTCTACTACAGTTGAACTGAAGCAAAGTAATCGGCGACTGACGGGTGCTTTCTAATCTTCTCTTCCGAAAACAAGAAGTGTTATTTCTTTCTCCATCTATCGCATGTCGCATTACAGCCGGCCGCGGAGTGGGGATAAAGTGAAAGGTGCTCGGCAGAGCAGCAAAGGCCAATATGGCGGCGCCCATAGCTCGCATCAGTTGACCGTTTAGCATTTACATTCTCACTTATTCTAGCGATTGTATTTATTATGTATTCCGTACTCTAATACATAGATTGAAATTAAAATTTATAATTGGATATATTGACTATTGATTTCTCATTATCTTTCCCATTTTCCAATTATTTAGTTAAGATTAAGAACTAAATTTGAATAACCTAAATCGAATAATTTTCAGTTAAATGCTTAAAAACGTCTCACTTGCTTCGTGGTTTGATAAAACCACACTTTAGATACTTTAACTGTGTGAAGTATTGTTTCAGCTGAAATCTCACTGCTTGCCAGGGAGATCGTGGTTATTGGGGTATATCCTCCCACAAACGATGCAAAAGGTCGGGGGAAAGATAATTTTTGGGAAACTCTCCGAGAGACGACAGAAACAATCCCAGGAAGGAAAAAATTGATTGTGATGGGGAACATGAATTCCAGAGTAAGAACAAGACTCTTGCAAGGTAGTGCTAAAACACACAGTCGCAGAATATAATGACAATGAAGAACGGTTAATCGAATTATATGAACAATTTGATTTAAAAATTACCAATACTTTTTTCAAACACAAAGATATTCACAAATATACCTGTAAACAGAATTCCAGATAACTTAGGTTTTAATAGATAACATTGTCATTCGACAAGCAAGTACTTGTAAGACAAGTGATGTGAAATCTTGCACTTCCGCCGTTGGCTGTTTGAACGCCCGTGTGCAATACCTAATACGCCGCCCCCTGTCTAACTACAGCCAGTGGTGGATCTAGGAGTCTTCCGAACCGGTTAAAATTCTGTGAGATTGCCGCCACTCGCCGCCCCCTGGACGTGCCATCCGCGTGCGGTGGAAGCCTTGAACGCCCGCTTACGGAGGCCCTGAAATCATCTAGGTGAAAAACTCGAGAGGATTTTACGCAACTGACTAACCGAGAAAGCCTACATTCTTTCATCATGTACGAGTAGAAGAGTCCAGTGTGGATCAGATCACTATCTGGTAAAAATGAAATGTTTCTGGCCATGGAAAATCCGAGGGATTAACAAACAACATCGCTATAGTCAGGAATCACATTGAGAAGGATCAAAATAAATGTTATAATATTGATAGCCTAAAAGGTGAAAGTATAAGGTCTTTATTTTTAATTGAATAGGAAGTATATTGGATGAATCATTTCATGGAAGTACTGAAGAAATATAAGTGGTGATAAAATTTAATATGAAAACAATGGCAGCATAGGTATTGAGCATAAAGGCTACGAAATACAAACATAAAACAGAGTGGTGGTCAGAGGAAATAGAGCTAGTAATTAACTAGAAAATGATTGCTTTAATAATAATTAATTAAATTGAAATGGAGCGCACGCTCCGGTATCAATTTCCCTACCACCCATCTTCCCCCTTCCCTGTACCCACCTACATTTGTCCTCTGCAAATTTTAACTTAAAATTCTTTCAACGTTTATGGTAAATTATTCATCATTTCTACTGGTAACTATTCCAATCCATGACACACTTACCCAAAAAAGAGAATCTTCCTACACCCTTGTGACTGAAATCGAGTGCCAGTTTGAGGTCATGGTTATTTTTTCCCTTCCATGCATTACTTTTAATTATTACACAAATATTTTTCCATGCCTCTCACCAATATAGGACTTGTACACTCTCATCACCCTCTTCACCCTCCTCCTTTCTTCCAATGAATCCCGTTCCAGCTCTTTTATCATATGTGTAACTGATTGCATTCTGCAGCAATTTCCAGAAGTAAATCTAGCAGCCTTTGTTTGCACCCTCTCCAACTCCTGTATTTGATGCTCAAAATGTGAATCCTATACTACACTACCATATTCAAGCAATGGTCTGACCAAAGTTTTGTAATCCAATTCCTTTACTTCTCTCGTACATCCCCTCATCACTCTCTGCAACAAGTGCAGAACTTTGAAAATTGAATGAAGATAGAAAAGAATACTTAGAAGAAGGAGAATTAGGAAACGAAAATGAGCAGATTTCAGAAGACGAAGTGCTTGAGGCATTAAGAACAGGAAAAAGTGTTAAATTTCCTGGACCAATCGGAATCAATTTGGAAATTATTAAATATAGGGGTGACAAAGTTGTAATTGTTCAATAAAATATTACATGGAAATTCAATACCTAACGAAATGACATTAGGTTGTATTACTACCATATACAAGAAAGGAGTTCGCAAAGTATGTTCAAAATATCACGGGTTGTGTTATGAGTTCATTAATGAAAATCTTTGCCAAACTATTAAAATAGGTAAGGAACGCAGTTGAAGTCTCAAGAAGAACAATGTGCATTTATTGCAGGTATGACATGTATAGACCACATTTACTGATTACGACAGAATCTGGAGTTTTCATAGATTTAGAAATAATATATGATGCTGAGCTAAGAAAAATCCTGTGGAAAGCATCACATCTGTCACATATAGATAACTCCATAATTAAAATAATGCAAGAAATATATAAAAATAACACATGCCAAATAAAAACTGGTCATGGATTATCACAAAAATTTAAAAAAAGTAAATGTCTCCTGCAATCTCCTCCTATACCACCAACCCTATTTAAAATTTATATAGATGTTAGTATAAGAGAGCATGGTCTCGAAAGTGTAATACGATGGGTTTAAAAATAATAGATGAAAATATTTGCATCATTTATTATTTTCCCATGATCAAGACATCATAGAGCCAGGTGGCGAGGATGAAAATCACATATATAATCAACTATCAATGAATATAAAAAATGGAGCTTAAAGATTAACTATAAAAAAAACAACATTGAACTGCACGAATTGTTCATTGATGGAATACAAAGTAAAAAGGTAAATAACGTTTGCCATTTGGGGTACAATTTTAGAAAGAGAAGTAAAATGGAACATGTAAATTAATAAAAGAATTACTAAAGATCGGAAAGTAATCCAGGTGGTTTAATTCTATGGATCAAGAATGTTATGAATAGAACAAAAATAATTATGTTTAAGTCATTATTGGGCTATATAGTCATTATGTATCAGAAACCTGGACAGTCAGCCAAATACATATTAAAAAGTAGAAAGCATTGACAATGGATTTCTGGAGAAGATCAGCAAAAATTTCAAGAAAAGAAAAAGTAAGGAATACCAAAATAATAAAGCTAATGGAAATGTAAAAATAAATGTATGACGTTATGGAACGAAAAAAATTGGAACTTTATGTAAGAATGATGGGAGACACTTGGATACCAAAACTAGTTGAAGGAGAGAGCAAAAGACAACGGCCCAAGTTTACATGGCTCCAAAGTGTGCAAACAACAGTGACAAGAATTGGTGCAGAAGAGAAAGATTCACTAGACCCAAATACAGGGCGTTCGCCGGAAAACGCTACCCTCCCAGTCTGTTGCCGTCGGCAACTTGCTCGGTCAGTCGCGCCAGCAGTTTCCGCCAACCGGCACCGTGAATCACCGCACTGTTTAACACCTCCGCTGCCCCAACAGTGCAGTGCAGTGACCCTTACATTGTTAAGAACGGTTTCTTTGCATTGTAGATAGTTTGTGACTTCAGTCTCTTATTAATCAGTGTTGTGAATAAACGTTTCTTTGCGTTTTGGCTGGTTTGGGGATTCATACTCTTATTAATCTGTACCGTGTTTGAGTGTGAGTAAAATTATGGTACGTTACAGTTTGCAACAAAGAATATTTCTCTACGATACATATGTGAAGAAGAAGTCGTTTAAAAAGTGTCGCAGTAAATTTCGTCGCGAATTTCCTGGCGCTTTACTGCCAGCTAAATCAACAATTCTGCGTCTGGTTAAAAAAGTAAGAGAAACGGGTTCATTTTTTAACAAAAAGAGACTTTCGGTCAACCGTATTCTCACAGAGGAGAAAATTGACGATATCGCTTTTCGACTAAAACAGTCACCCAAAAAATCATTAAGTCAGTTAGGGCAGCGTGTGTCTCGAAATATGTTCAGAAGATGTGAAATGTGCATTACACAAGAGGGTCAACACTTCCAGCATCTTTTATAAGGTAAGCTAATGAATTACGTCACATTTAAATGCTTAGCACACAAGTTTATGAAGTTTATGAAGCGTAATTATTATGAAATAGTCCGCGGCCGACGGTCGAACAATGCCGGAAACTGAGCGCTCGCTCGCCGGGAGCAGTTTCTTCCTTGTAGCGCTAACAGTGGGTTGCGTTTCCCGGCGAACGCCCTGTATATGGAAAGATATTTTGAGAAGATGAAGTCACTTTATGTGATCCGAGTTTTATTATTGTGTTGGAGTTAAACCTCTGTAGTGAGGAAAATCATTATCTTAATAATACTTTAACTGTTAAAAATCCACCCCATTTCCTTTTGGGATTTACAAATATTAATTTTAAATTCTCTTTAAAAAAATTCGAGATAACCTATTTTACTTTCTCAGTTGTTACAAAAATAATAAAATGAAACCAGTTATTATCTTTTCGTCCGCCTCTGTCAGTTAAGAATGACTTCCATTACATGTAATTTCCATATATATTCCCACTAATAGTACTATGAATGTTTACATTGACAATGAACTGTAACAGTTGTGTGCTTACTACTTATAACCAGATAAGTGTTATCTTGTGAGGACTCTTTGTCTCTTATTCCTTCTTAGCCATTATGATTCTCTGTGGAACATAACACTTAAGGAATGACAGTGCCATGTGTGAAACGTATTGATTTTAATAATACAAATTGCTTTTTAGGCTCAAACAGAGAATTGCGTTAAATACTTGAAGGGTAGAAAAAAATATTTCATTTTGGAATAAGACATAAATTGCAGACCAGGGAAGGCAAAATCAAGAAATCGTTCCGTTTGTAAAATATGAAAGTTTGGAACAAGGATATGAAATAAATAGTTGATAAAGGACGTGAGATTATTCACTTCGAGTAGTGGAACCGTTTGTTGAATCTATACCAGAAGGGAATGGTTAAGATTATTGGGAAAGATTCTATGAAAGTTTAATGATTGATTACAAGAGTTACAGGTAAGCATTATTTGTTTGCGAAACTGCGGTAGAAGACACTAGGTAACTAATATGATTAAAGAGTTGGATGAGCAGTTGTTGAAAGTCAAGCAGCAGATGAAGAGTGTGGCAGGCATGAATAAGGTAAACATTGGCCTCAACTGAATACTGGACGAGGAACTAGTTGTATTTGGATAGGAACAGAGGACCACTACCTGGAATTATCACTTGATTTTAGGGATAAGGGTCTGGAAAGATTTCATGTATAGGTAAGGATACCAGGGACTGAAAAAAGTTTCGTGGGATGTGTTGAACAGGGATAAGGGATAAATGGGTATACAGGAAAATTGGCACCTGAGCATAAATTCCATTACAATAAATAATAGTTCGTATGATAGTGTCACCAGTTTGAAAAAAACTGTTTTTTAGGGATGTATGTCAACCAGGATACCTTCTGCCAACGCAAAATAACAGAGTAGCCTACGATACTCTATTTTCATTTCGAATTGAAAAAGGGTGCTAAAAACAAAGACTTATTATAATGTCATAAGGAGGGGGGGGGGGGGGGGGGGGGGGGGGGGGGTGGGAGGAGGAGAAAGATTAGGGAAATAGGAAGCCACACAAGCAAAATGCCACACGAACATTCCAGCGTATGACTTGCAACAAAATGCACTCTTTATTCACTTTTAATCATTGGCTGAATTGATTAATAATTTGATAATTAAAGGTAATTAAACATTGGTGGAAGACACAGTTTGCTACTTACAATATTGCCAACGGCAAAGTAGACATGAAGTTGTAGGTACCTGCAAACCATTCCCAAATATCTGCGCAGAATAAAAAAATTCACATATCCTTACAATGAACTTGATTTGCAGTAAAACTAAGATAGGGGGACATCTCCATGAAAACGTTGGTAATGCAATCTTTTCTCATCTTTAGGGCATCGTTTTGGTGGTATTTATGGGTTCGCCAACCCGATGTTTATTGTTCGTGATCCTGACCTCATCAGAAACATCATGGTGAAGGACTTTGCCACATTTACTGACAGAGGAATTTTCCTGGGTGACGACAAACCTATCAATCACCACCTGTTCAACCTGACAGGATATAAATGGCGCCGGCTGCGCACTAAACTATCGCCTACATTCACCTCTGGAAAGCTGAAGATGATGTTCTCTGTAAGTATATCAGCAACAAATCTTCAGACACAGATTCAATCAGTTCAAATATTTAACACCTGGAGTTATTAACTCGGATACCTATGAATCTCGAGATGATATTTCACTTATGTCTGTAAGTGAAGACGAAGAAACCATTTCTAAATAGAACCGCAAATATTTTGAAGTAGGAACAAACACATTCATCAATGGCAGAGTTTTATTCGTTGGAGCACTAAGCTCCCATTTGAGTAAATCCAAGCTATGCCCATGTTCAAACGTTCTGATGCCATGATGCCAGCAAAAATAATGACCGGGACAGCTGTGTACGACAAAACCTCTAATTTTCATGGTCACATTTATTGTAAATGCATTATAATGCCTTTTAAAAGTACATAATGCCATTGACAGAAATTTTTATCACCGACACGAAGCCATTAAATCCTGTAATTCACAAGCATTTCTCGCCAGAGTCCTAGCATAATTCACAACATCGTGAAACATTTTCTTGCAATTCTTAGCAGCTTCGCATGAAATAATTTCTTTAATCACATCAATCAATTCAAAACTATTATAGTTTAAAGAGGAATTTTGTTCTAGGGATGAAAACTCAACCTCCTGTATCAAAGGTAAGAATTTTGAATGCAGAATTTTCTAAACGCGAGGAGTCATGGTGAAACAAACAACTCTCTTATCGCCACTGATAAGATAGGATAAAATCATTTCATACAATTCACACGTGCACACATAAGCAATTAAAACTTAGCGATAAGAGGACACAAAATATCAACCGCACTGAGGATTTGTCGTTGCAACCAACTTTTAATCATTGGCTGAATTGATTAATAATTTGATAAATAAAGTTTTTGCGGACGAAATAGAATGAAGCTCACTTACCAAAAAACAAAGTGGTAAAAATCTTGAACAAATATCAAATGTTTATCTAAACGACTGACATCACACTTCTCCAAACACATTGGGAAACCGAGATTTGCATCGAATGTTATTTGAAACTTCTCATTGTATTAGTTTTTTTACTTTGGTCAACTCACCCAAAGATATATATCTCATCTATGTCTATAAAACGAAAACCGGATATGTCTGAAGTATAAAAAATCGGAAACTACAGAGCAGATTTCGATGGTGGTATTTCCGTTTTAAAGATTAGAATCTCAATTGAAGTGTTTGGTATGTCTTATGCTGCAACGTAACATAACGCAGGAGTGGTAAATGAAAATCTTAACGTACAGCCTAAAATAAAAAATAAAAGAAATACGATGTTTACGTCATACATCGTAAAAAAATAATAGCCATGTTATCGCATGTAACGCTTACTTTCTTAAATTTTGGTTTTTAGTCTTTAAACCCCCATACATTGTTATATCGAATGCGAAGAAGAAATTACGTAAAGTGGAAAACATTTGAATTTATTTTAATAATACAATGAAAAAAACATTCGACACGTATCTTCTTTGTTTCTTGATGTTACTATCTCTGATGTTGTGAAATTTTAATGGCTGTGTTTAGTAATGCATATATGACGGGATTGAACATGAAAGTGAGCTGTTTAAAACCTTTAGTGAAGAAACTTCCGAGAAATTTGTTGCTTTTTGAAATTACAGTCTATGACCGCAAAGCTACAATTTCTGATGTTTGGATACGAATTAAATTCTCGCTGTTAATAGTAAGTAATGCACAACTGATGGCTTTGAACATGAAATTGAACTGTTTAAAACCTTAATGTCACATAGTGTTACTTTTTCTTGTAATTTATTGATGAGCGATTCTGTCTTTACTACATATCCTGAAAAAAAACATTGTTTCTTTTGCTGCACGAATTGCTGTGGTTATTATGCTAAAACTTAGTACACATGTTCCTGATATCATGGCTAAAAATATTGCAGGAAAAAATCAACCCTAACCCCATCTCTTTCCTACTTCACAGGGGGTTAGCCGTTTAAATACGTATAGAAGAATGAAGTGACTGACATGAAATTCACAAGTGCTAAAAACTGGCAGTTCTATCAATATCGTGGCTCCAAAATCTGATGGTGAATTCTTATAGAAATAGGCGAAAAAAAATCTGAAATACAGAATAACATTTTTTGATATCTCACTTGTTTTTAAAGATTTAACATGTCAAAATTCAGTTACAGTTCCTTGTGCTTTTGGTGAAGTTTCTTCTGGTCCATGCTATATTTCAACCAAACAACAACCACTAGTTAAATACGAATTTATTATTAAATTTGGCTGAGGTGAAATTTTTCTTCTGGTCCAGGCTGCATTTCAACCTAACCACGTCAATTTTGAAATACGATATCTCGAGAACTAAGCAAGATATCAAAAAAAATATATATATATTCTTTACTTTCAATTTAACTCATCGAGTTATAAAGGATTCCATCACCAAATTGCAGCTCCAGGGTTATCGCAGTACCCCCAAAAAACTTACCTCATTTATGAGCTTCAATATTCATTGTGTGTGCAAATCAATCTAGATCATACCGGGCAACGCCGGGAACTCTGCTAGTTATTCATAAATGTCAATTCTGGTCTGCAATGTATACTATTCCCTTATAAGTAACTTCCACGAATAACCATTCAGAATTCAAAAATTGAGTAAAGTTCTTAATTTTTTATTCTGAGATTGATTCATTGTTCTCCGCTGTAATTATACATAAAGACAGCGGCCCAAGTAGCTTTTAGAAAACTGAGTGATTTTATTTTCTAAATTTTCGATTTCTCCACCATCTTCTGGTTTTAAAAATGAACCAAACTGTCAGTAATAAATAATTTCTCAGATATTTTCCTTGCTTGTCTGCAGACGATCGACGCCTGTGGGCGGGAATGGCCGAAGTGATGGAGGAGAAGGCGCAGCGAGGCGATGTGGTGGAGATGAGGGACGTGGCTGCCTGCTTCACCACAGACATCATCGCTAATGTTGCTTTCGGTCTAGACTGTCACAGCCAGCGGGATCCAGACACCGAGTTCAGACGCTGGGGACGGGAGAACTTCCGACCCACGATAAGGGTCGGAATTAAGACGCTTCTAGCCGTGGCGTGGCCCTGGCTTGCTGATTATCTCAAGTGAGACAACTTGCCAACAAACAACTTGAGTCGTTTATCTAATACTTAACACTTTAATCTGGAGACCTAGTATTTATTAACAATAACTTCCTCTTGTACATTCGGTCGTAGGTACAAGTGCATTTCTTATTCAGATTAAGCATGAAACGTTTATCACATTGTTTTTATACATTTGCTCACTGTGCATTGTAGATTGTCTGAAGGAAAGGGAGAGGTGCTCGAATATTTCTCGAACACGGTAAGGCAGACAGTTGAGTACCGTGAGAAGAACAATGTCTCCCGAAAGGACTTCATGCAGCTGCTCATACAGCTCAAGAACAAAGGGGTTCTCGACGATGACAAAGAATCAAAGGAGGCAGCCGACAACTGGAGTGAGTATCACCGCAATCAGAAAGCACAACACTAGGCACAAACTATTTTTTTTATTATATAAAGATCAAAGTGTATTGAAACTCAGCATTCTTAGTCTATGGCTATAGGTTATACGGCTTCGGAGTCAACAAATAATGGAGAGGTGTATATGAGGAGGTGAAACTACTAAACTAGCCATTCATGACATTCAAACCTGATCCCAAAACGTCGTATAGTAACGACTTATCCTGCAACAGGCATTGCGCCATTTAGTACTAAAAAACTACACTCAAATACACCCTAGATTCCTAGGAGTTCTTTCAGCTGGCATATCCTTCTACGGTAGAGAAAATTTCCTTTCACTATTGTTTCTTGTTCTTTAACAAAGGTTCTCTGATTCCAATTTATTTCATGGAAAGATGCAGAGAAATTTAGAAACAACGATACCCATATGGAAACAGCTAATCAAAAAAATCTATTTTTAAATATTTTATCCGGAAACTTACTCATCCCATCAAATCGAGTTCACAACAACTGGGATTATATTTAATAAAACTGAAGTGAACTGAACTCTACTAGTGCTACAGTTCCAACTTAGGTACTCTATACTTCAGTGTGAATATTAAAATCTTGGAAAAGTACTGCTATCCAGTACTAGACGCACACCTGTACAAAAACGTTTGCAATTCCTCAATGCGCAACAGCAAATGTTATATTTCCAGAACTGTCGATGGATGACGTCGAAGCCCAAGCATTTCTTTTCTACCTCGCCGGCTTCGAAACTTCTTCGACGACCAGTAGCTTCGCGTTGTTGGAACTGTCACTGCATCCGGAGATACAGCGCAAGTTGCAAGAGGAAGTCGACACTGTGATGAAGAAGTACGGAGGCGCCGTCACCTACGAGGGAATCAACGAAATGTCTTACATGCATAAAGTTGTGTCTGGTAAGTCAGCGTGTTAGTACGAACATTTCTATATAATATTTTACACTCCATTCTGAGTTAGTTTCAATATCTGCAATATCCTCTAACGGGCATTCCTCTAAGTCCTGTAGGTAAAGTGGCTGACTCGAAATTCACTGACAAGACCACTAGAGCTAACTTGTAAAAGTACAAATTTCCATCGTCACTATCCTACGGATAAGGTTTTGACGGCCTCTAGTAAGGTTACGATCTCTATCTTCGGCTGTTTCAAGATAAACAAAGAAGCGATACTCACAAGAAGTTAAATATGTTATACTCAGCGCAACTGATAGTTTAATTAATTACTGGATCAGAGGTTAAATAATCTCTGGTGATTACGGAACTTAAGCAGTATTTCGTAATTATTCTGCAATCTTAGAATTCACACCCTGTCTGAGAATCTTTCATATCGTAAACAATAACACAAACTTTCGTTCAGTAGACCCTGAATACTTCCCGTTCTCTCAGGAAGAGAACACCAAGAGACACCGTTACGTCTACATTCCTTTGCTCATTTCCTTAACCTTTCCAAACGTGCATCAGTCCACAGTTCCTACCCGAGCTTGAAGAAAATCTTTCGAGACGGCACCATTGCACCATTTTTCTTGAGTCGATAGAAATTTCTAGGGTCATTGGCGACTTATAATCTTTGTCCATCTTTGAATGCTATATGGTTTGATGACACTCGGCTAGTACATTTTATAGGTCGATGACATTATCATTCTGCAAGTAAGACTTGTCTCACTGGCATTTCTGAGTTCCTCCAAAAAGAATTGACTTAATCCTCGGATGAAAATCTAAGAAGCAAACTAGGGTCTAGTAGTATCCTTAGTTTAATACCATTCCTAATAATTGGGAATCAGTTTCCGAAACTTTGCAATTTTCAGTACGATTCCACTATTTTTAATGGGATGGTTTTTCCAGGTTGCGTTGATTATACTTCTTTTCTTAATATTAGGAGAATGAGTTTCTTATTTGTTTAAGTTTAGATTGTTTATTGTTTAATACTCAGACAGGCCACACTACGCACACGTTATTATCTATGTTTGAGAAAAAAATTTCTTAGACCGTAACAGCGAGGTCATGACTGAGCGATGGAATGTAAGTGGACTGAATAAAAGTAGTGCCAGGAGTTACGTACGACATGGCTGTTATTCTAACGTCTATATGTGGCCTTTCTAGCGTTCATTCTAACTTGGTATCGTTTTTTCCTGAGGAGCATTGTCAGAAAGCAGCTATCAAACATAAAATAAACCTGTAAGAATCTTCTTTGAAATCACTCGTGGTTCGATCAGTGGCTCTAACAGAACTTCATAATTCACAGAAATTCCTTACTTCCCCTACCATATTTGTTAATATTTCTCTAATGCTCTGTGATTATTTCCAGTTTTCTGTATTTTTCTTTTTCTTTTGTCTGTATTTAATCTATAATCTGTTCCATCGTATTTTTCAAATAGTTTCTCTCTCCCCAAACTTACCTGTGAATCCAACTCGAACCATCAACTGATCTTGACAAAGCTATTTATATTTAAATGATTATTTAATGACGTAATGCTTACACTTACTTGATTGCTTATTATAATCACTAAATATTAATAAATATAGGCTAGTAAATTCCTTAAAATGATGCTTGTCTTCCGTTTCTCTACATTTTTCTTGCTGATCTGATTTTTGTATAAATTACTCATTTATGTACCCCTTTCGGTGGAAATGATTATCATATCCGCAACTGATACTACACATGTAAATACGAGAATACATGAAATTTTGTGCAGTTTCCACATTTATAGTTGTGACACAAAGCAGGTACAAGCTGAAGAACGTTAAAATATTCTAACAGCTTTTGGTATAAACTGAAACTGATCTCATAGCTTAACGAAAGTTTTTATCTGAAATTCAATTACTTTCACTTGAGTTTCGAGGTTCCGGTCACAATAAAAAGAGTTTCATTTAAGTAAAGAATTTGTCTACAGTGTCTTTGTAAATACTACCAAATTTCGGGTTGTGCGTTGTAACTTACATGTCACGTTGTAAATTATGTGCAAAATATATTTCTTAACTCCAGTAAATGTGCTGTGTGTTAGTTATAAATATAAATACATTCAAACGGGGGAGGAAATTAATGCAATCGAATGATTGCTGTAAAATATCTTCACGCGATTACAATTCTATGTTTCAGAGACCCTGCGTAAGTACCCTGTGGTACCCGTTCTTAACCGAGAGTGCAGCGAAGAGTATCGCGTGCCGAACAGTGACGTGGTCCTCGACAAGGGGACCGCGATGGTAATACCTTTGCTTGGCCTCCACATGGATCCTGAATACTACCCGGACCCCGAGCGCTTCGACCCCGAGAGGTTCTCAGAGAAAGAGATCGGCAAGAGACATTCTTACGTATACATGCCTTTCGGAGAGGGCCCACGCAACTGCATAGGTGAGTGTTATACCAGTGGTAAGAATATTTTTTGTACTGAGACTTTTTCTTATTGCTTTCACCTTCCTGAAAAATAAGGTATGGCCAGGATTAATAATTTTTAGCTGCAGGTAATTACAATTTGTAGCCGCGTCTTTAATTCTCACTGTCTCGAATAATGTTCCTGTTCTTTTGCTGCTACAACATTATTTCCCCAGTTCTGATAGTCTCAAAACCTATTTTACTGTCCTACACATTTGAGATTCTCGTTTCTAAAGCTAACATCTGCAAAGTCAACCTTCATGCCAGTCAACTCTCAATATTCAAGTGTTTTAAACGGGCTTTTTGCCATCGTAGTTTATTAGCTAATTCCAAAACTTTCACCTAACGTGGTGGAAGAGCAGTAACGCATTAAGAAGGTCGCGAGTTCTAAAAACTGTCCAGCAATCTAGATTTCGATTTTCCATGATTTCTCGAAATCACGCCAGACGAATGGCGGAATGGTTCCTTCAAAATGTCGCACCTGAATTCCTTCCATTCCTTGCACCCAGACATTTTCCGCTTGTAAAGTGCTCCGACGTCGACGAAGTGTAAAGCCCTAAAAGCTTCCAATCTTTCACTAGTCTACAATAATAATCAACTTATTGCTTATACTCTAGTAATGTTTTACATCGTGTTATCATTTTTTTTCCGGATTTTGATAGTCTGCTCTGTTAAATCGATCATATATACAAGTATTTTGAACTCATTTATTTATTATTTCTGTTCATTATGCTTTTTCTTCAAGTAGCAGTATTTTTAAATTGCTCCATAAGTTTCCTTTTACTCTTCTCGAATTTTAAATTACATTTTAATAATACTGTATCACTAATAGTTATCTCTCCTAAATGGATAGTAGTGCCATAACCTGCGAGTGAGCTCATACCCCGGACCAAAACACCCCATGTATTCCTTATGGGAGGGCGAGTGAGCTCAGGGACCCCCCACGTCGCGCAGGTGTTCGCCAGACCACCCACGTCGCGCAGGTGTTCGCCTGGCCACGTGCCCACCATAAATCATCAACACCTGTCATCAAGCTGTCAAGAAGGCCACGTGCCACGTTGTTACGGCTCATAAATCGTCTAAATGGCTTTATTATTTTTTAAACCTCAATTACGCTCGAAATACACTTTTTCTTTTTATTTTATTACATTCTTAATTTGTACTAGTGGTGTGACGTATCGAAGGCGGGCCGGCGCCAACTTGCGGTCAGTTTGTGGTCATTCCCGCCCCCCTCCCCCTCCCCGCCGCGCACGTGCCGCGCAGGTGTTCGCCTCAGATCATAAATGGGAATAATATGCTAATGAGGCTACGCGGCGGGGATTACGTAATATTTCCGGCAGTGCAAGACCCTACCCTGGGGGCACAAATCTGTACCTAGGTGAATGTGTATGAATGCTTTGCAAATAGTGTTTGTGTGAAGAGGAAATATACCGTTTATCTGTGTATCTAGTTGGTAAATATATACAGTGCACTGCTTAGGTTGCTGCAAAAAACATGTATACCAGTATAGTTCAAATATTTCAATGCTGTACATATTAAAAAAAAAAAAAAAAAAAAAAAAATATGGAAAGTTAAAATTTATTCACAAATTCACCTATTCCTCTTAGGCAGGTGGTCGTGGGTTCAAAGTTCTAAAACATATAAATTAAGATTTAATCTTTAAATAGTGTTATGGCATATCAATTTACAAGTAATTTTTCTACCAAGTGCAGAGAAATTTATTCTATGAGAATCTGTCGAGCCGTTTTCGGGATACTAGTTTTAACGTTATATGATGTTGAATAAGCCGCCCGCCCGCTGACTTGAATGAATTTCATATACCCCGCAGCCAGCAGGCCATCCCAACCCTACCTGGAGCCGCAATGTATTAAACTGTTTGGGCCCGCACGAAAAAAAAAAAAAAAATCCCATCGACCGCCATTAATTTCTTTGTCCGCCCATCTGTTCTGAGAGGGGTCCTCCTAACAAACGTTATTAGGTGCCGTCACCCCTTCATGATATAATAATTGTAGATTGCACTTGAATTCAGAGTACAGATACATTATTTTTTATTCGTTGAATACGAAATAACGAAATCCTTGATAATTTCCAACATGAATACGACAAAAACATTCGGAAAGCTGTGAACATTTCAACGATTGGGACAAATAAATCTGGTATTTCAGATAGTGTACTAAGTACCTAGGTTATATTCCCAAACATCGCCACAGTATGTGTGGGGTAAGAACAAACGACATTATTGATACTGGCTGGTACTGTGAGTAAGCATTCAGCCACGGCCTTTTGAAGGAATCATCCCGGTATTCTCCTGGAGTAATTTCGGAAACCATGGAAAACCGAAATCCGTATAGCCGGAAGAGGATTCGAATCTTGCGTCCTCCCGAATGAGAGTTCAAACCTGCGTCCTCACGAATGCGAGACCAGGGTTCAGATATAGACGACATTTCGTTTATGTTTCCGTTCGACAGAATACAATCGCGGCATCCATGGCAGCCATATCTTTTTCAATTATTATATTTCTTATGCCTTTGGCTTTACATCTCGTAGTCATGGAGGTCAGTAGAAGCGTGAAAGGACTAGGGACAAGGAACGGGATTAAATTCGGCCATGGCATTTTAGGGGAAACCATGGAAATCCAAAAATCTGGATAGTCGGACGGGGATTTGAAGCCGCGTCCTCCAAGCTCAGGTTATACATAATTTTTTTCTACCTGGTACCTTTGGCGTAACATGTCTTGTGTTCAGTGTTGCTCTTTAAAACGTGTAGTTTTGGATACGTTGAGTAATTAGTTCTGTACACTCAGTTTTTCGGTCTCGTTACGAAAACCTACCGCTGTGTAAACATGGGAAGACAGTTTATTTCCAAGCAAAAGAAAATTTCGTTTGATAATATACATTACACACCTATCTTCTTCCTCGACTTCCATGAAGAACTAAGCTCACATGCAGCGACTTCATGCAAGTTGACTTCGTATCATCACTAGGAATGTGTTACCCAACATTCGCAAACGAGTTTCCATTGGTATTGACATTTTCTATTTTCAGTCTCAGCTGAGATCAAGCGGAACAATAAACATCAGCATGCGCACAAGCAGTGGAAGAATTCTTTGCACTTCTTGCATCTTTAACAATTTTCTGTCTACAGTAAAATTGTAATATGCTTTATCGCTTTCAGTTGTTAAATTAATGTCGATCAAAAGCTCATTTTTACCAATGAAATACTGCTCTTACTTTTACCTACTAGATTTCGTGTAATATTGTTATTTCAGAGTAAAGTTCGTTCACTTTGATACTAATTTTTTCTCATAAATTTAGAACCTCTAATATTGTCTCACAGCCTTCAAATGAAACCTCGTGTATTAAATTTAATTTTTGGATTTTCTATAGCCAATTGCTCTCATTAAAATCTAACTATTTACCAAGATACTTCAGACTTTTATCAACGAATACTAACGCGTTATTTTTAATATTATCACTTTCTGTGCAGAATCCGACTTACACAGTTTCTTTCCAAAAAGTTATCGCACATCAGGTTTCAGTTTAGCGTGGTACGTGAATAATCATTATTATTTATAATGTGTTGTTCTCGAGTACTAGATGAAATGTGAAGTGATAGGATGATTTCTGAGATCTTGTCAAACTAAGTAGCTCATGGATTGCAGTGAACAGTTGTAAGTGTAAAATATAGATTTCTAATGTCAAGGTAGTGGCACTGATGAAACTCGACTCGAACTATTTTCAGTGTTACGTTTTCCTGTTTGTTTGAAAACACAGAAACTGTCGAGGTCATTAGAGGCGGGATGGGAACTGCAGACTTTGAACTGGAGGGAATTCGGCCATGGCCTTTTGACATTCACCTGGAGTGATTTAGGGAAACCATGGAAAACCCAAATCTGGATGCCCGGACGGGGATTCGAACTGCCGTCCTCCCGAATGCGAGGCCAGAACGCTAGCCGGTTCACCACCACGCTCGGTGAAATTAGCAGAAATGATACCCCATACTAGTAGATTAAATATAAAAATAGGATCGAATGCAATTGGAGAAGTAAGTGAATTCTGTTACTTAGGAAGAAAAATTACAACCGATGGCCGAAACAAAAAAAATGTTAAAAGCAGAATAGAACTAGCATAAAAAAACAGCCTTCATGAAAAAAAGAGAAATATTGATCTGGGAATTTGAAAAACTTTTTAATACTTTATGTGTGGAGCACAGCACTTTACATTTCCTGACTGTTTGAACGCACAGAACTGTCGAGGTCATTTTATCTAATATTCTCTCCACGAAAGAAGTCATCGATTGACATGGGGAAAAAAATGGAAGAATGCATACTTTCTGCAGAAACAGCGGTTACAGATGTATAGCATATTGTCATATCTAAAAGTTGTCACGAACTGCACCACTCAAGAACAAGCTAGGAAAGGTACCAAGACACAAACTTTGAAAGTATATACCTTTTAGGACTTACAGAATATGACAACTTATACATGCACACACCCAGTGTCAAGGGTCATGAAAATATTAACAGATCTTTCAGAATTTCTTGAGTTAACAGCCAGATCCTTATTCTGTTTCTATTTTACCGCATATTTTGACAAGGCGTGTAGTGGGCATTCGACTGGAGTGATTTCAGGAAACTATGGAAACAAAAGTTAAATCTGGATGGTCGCCATACAGAAAAGACGGATCAGGATTGAAGAAAAAAAAAAAAAAAAACTCTGTCCAGCCGCTGACGGACAGGGATATATATAGATATGTAAAGCGTCTGCGTATACCTCATTTTCGAGGTGTATTCATGCGTGATGAATTACCTGAAAAAATTCGTCATCATGAATGTGGAATAGTGAACTTGGACAGTGCTGAAAATGCCGGAACACATTGGGTTGCATATATAAAGTACAAAGAAGGTGTAGTTAAATATTTTGACAGTTTTGGTGACTTACCCCCACCATTGGAATTGCAGCGATACTTTGCGGGCAACAGAATACTGTACAACGTACAAACGTCACCAGGAAT
Organism: Vandiemenella viatica; assembly: GCA_031002005.1. Classification (NCBI taxonomy): domain Eukaryota; kingdom Metazoa; phylum Arthropoda; class Insecta; order Orthoptera; family Morabidae; genus Vandiemenella; species Vandiemenella viatica. Next base: position 2,692,714 of record JARYHS010013631.1, on the reverse strand, counting down.
ACGGCACACACGTATGTGGCCACTTGTGTTTAAAGTTCTTGTATGAAATATTTGACATCGCGAGAAATGCGGTACAGACCACAGTTAGTTGGAAAAAATGGAAGAATACATACTTTCTGCAGAAACAGCGGTAACAGAAATAGACTAAACGCGTGAAAAATTACCTCACCTTACACTGATTTCAAAATGTCGCAAACAGAAATTCACCGAAGATAGCATCCACTAAGTTCTAGATCATGTTAGATCATTCATGAAATTTTTCGTCAGTGCCAGTATACGAGTCTGTTTCGTAGACTAAATGGATCTCGTGTACAACCTCCAAAGGGCACATGTGAATAGTTCTTATCCCGACACATGCGAAAAATGCGGTACAGACCACAGTTAGTTGGAAAAAATGGAAGAATGCATACTTTCTGCAGAAACAGCGGTAACAGATGCATAGCATATTGTCGGGGATTGGCACGTATCTAAAACTGTCACGAACTGCACCACTCAAGAACAAGCTAGGAAAGGTGCCAAGCACAAACTTCGAAAGTATATACCTTTTAGGACTTACAGAATATTGACAACTTATACATGCACACACCAGTGTCAAGGATCATGAAAATATGCTCGGCCTCACAAATATTGACAGATGTTTCGGAATTTCTCGAGTTAACAGTCCAATCCTCATTCTGTTTCTATTTACCGCATACTTTGACAAGGCGTGTAGTGGGCATTCGCCTGGAGTGATTTCAGGAAACTATGGAAAAAATAACTTAAAACTGGATGGTCGCTTCCCGAATGCGATGCCAGAGTGCTATCGCTCGCCCAACAGTCATTGTCAATCCTCTTACGCACCCCAACTCATAAAATCCCGAAATGTTATGAAAATCGCAAAACATAGTGAATACAGGTAAAATATCGCCAAAAATTATGTTAATATTCGCTCTACGAAAGAAGTCATAGATTGATATGATTAGAAGATGACTGAGGATGTATCAGTTTCATTAAGAATTCACCATTCCTCAGTTTAGATGTCCTAAATTACTTTATATGGACACAGTTAGCTTGGCAGGTAGAGTTCCATAGTGAAAAGGTTGTCGGTGTTATGAAGGACGATGCGAATTGCACCCTGATTGTGGAGTTGCTGGGTTACGGGGCAAAAAGTGTGCATTCTGGCTCGAGACCGACCAAACCTGTAACATTTATTTTTTTTATTTTTGCTGGATACCAGTTAACCAGTGGAGATGCTACATTTTGTGCTTAGGTACATCTCTTGCGGTATAAACTCGTAACTTTCTCCGGAGCAGAGCCTTCGTGGGTGAATCCTCGAAAATTAGGCCATACTTAGGTATGTTTTCAACCAGAGTGAGAAACATCCACTTTATTCATAAATGGTTACAACAGCTATCCATTCACCCACATGCATAGAAAACCATAATCTGTATGCCTAGATCTGGATTCAAACCGGTATCCTCCTGAATAAGAGGCCAACACTCTCGGTGAAATTATAGGTGACAAAATTATAAGTGTCTGATTTAAAAGTGACATGTTTACAGCATCAGCTAATCGTCACCACAATTTGAGTAGCTATATGGTGCAAATTGAAATCGGACGTTTCACGAAATACGTCTTATACCCGTTGCGTTTGACAAAATAGTCTTCAATTATAATGACAACCTATATACCTCGTGTTGCTAAGTTTCGCTTCACGCACGTTTAAACTAGCATCAGAGTCCAGATTGGTGAACTATGGGACAAGCGGTCTTCCACAAACATGATTTCACAGGTTTGCAACCACCACCACCCCCCCCCACAGTACGTGTCGTGATGTACCCCACATACAACAGGCTTACCCCCGCCATCACCACCTCCTATAAACTGGTAACCTTTCTCCAAAGCAGAGCCTTCGTGGCTGGATCCTCAAAAAATAGAGCATACTTTAGGTATGTTTTCAACCGGAGTGAGAAACATCCACTTCATTCATAAGTGGTTACAACAGTTATCCGTTCAACCCACGTGCATAGAAAACCCTAATCAGATGCCCAGATCGGGATTCACACCGGTATCCTCCTGAATGAGAGGCCAACAGTCTCGGTGAAATTATAGGTGACAAAATTATAAGTGTTTGATTTAAAAGTGACATGTTCACAGCATCAGCTAGTCGTTTCCACAATTTCAGTAACTGTATGGTGCAAATTGAAATCGACGATTCACGAAATATGTCTTATACCCGTTGCGTTTTACAAAATAGTCTTTATTTATAATGACTGCCTATATACCTTGTGTTGTTAAGTTTCGCTTCACGCACGTTTAAACTAGCATCAGAGGCCATATTGGTGAACTATGGGACAAGCGGTCTTCCACAAACAAGATTTCACAGGATTACACCCACCACCACTCGCCCCTAAAAAGTCCTTTATAAAGTTATTTTTCATGAGTCCTTCATCACTTACTAGTATTAAGACCCAATCGTAATAGACACCAACACTCGATAAGACAAATTTTTTCCGGACCATGACACCCTTGCACTTATTGAGGTTAACCCCAGTTTTAGGATAAAAAAACCATAAAAACCCATACAGTAATTGAGGTTACTGTAGATAATTTAGGTTAGGCAGGCTCAGCATGTTACATTGTGTTAGCTTAGGTTAACGCGCTCGCGCGTTAACCTAAGCTAACACAATGTAACATGCTGAGCCTGCCTAACCTAAATTATCTACAGTAACCTCAATTACTGTATGGGTTTTTATGGTTTTTTTATCCTAAAACTGGGGTTAACCTCAATAAGTGCAAGGGTGTCATGGTCCGGAAAAAATTTGTCTTATCGAGTGTTGGTGTCTATTACGATTGGGTCTTAATACTAGTAAGTGATGAAGGACTCATGAAAAATAACTTTATAAAGGACTTTTTAGGGGCGAGTGGTGGTGGGTGTAATCCTGTGAAATCTTGTTTGTGGAAGACCGCTTGTCCCATAGTTCACCAATATGGCCTCTGATGCTAGTTTAAACGTGCGTGAAGCGAAACTTAACAACACAAGGTATATAGGCAGTCATTATAAATAAAGACTATTTTGTAAAACGCAACGGGTATAAGACATATTTCGTGAATCGTCGATTTCAATTTGCACCATACAGTTACTGAAATTGTGGAAACGACTAGCTGATGCTGTGAACATGTCACTTTTAAATCAAACACTTATAATTTTGTCACCTATAATTTCACCGAGACTGTTGGCCTCTCATTCAGGAGGATACCGGTGTGAATCCCGATCTGGGCATCTGATTAGGGTTTTTCTATGCACGTGGGTTGAACGGATAACTGTTGTAACCACTTATGAATGAAGTGGATGTTTCTCACTCCGGTTGAAAACATACCTAAAGTATGCTCTGATTTTTTGAGGATCCAGCCACGAAGGCTCTGCTTTGGAGAAAGGTTACCAGTTTATAGGAGGTGGTGATGGCGGGGGTAAGCCTGTTGTATGTGGGGTACATCACGACACGTACTGTGGGGGGGGGGAGTGGTGGTGGTTGCAAACCTGTGAAATCATGTTTGTGGAAGACCGCTTGTCCCATAGTTCACCAATCTGGACTCTGATGCTAGTTTAAACGTGCGTGAAGCGAAACTTAGCAACACGAGGTATATAGGTTGTCATTATAATTGAAGACTATTTTGTCAAACGCAACGGGTATAAGACGTATTTCGTGAAACGTCGATTTCAATTTGCACCATATAGCTACTCAAATTGTGGTGACGATTAGCTGATGCTGTAAACATGTCACTTTTAAATCAGACACTTATAATTTTGTCACCTATAATTTCACCGAGAGTGTTGGCCTCTTATTCAGGAGGATACCGGTTTGAATCCAGATCTAGGCATACAGATTATGGTTTTCTATGCATGTGGGTGAATGGATAGCTGTTGTAACCATTTATGAATAAAGTGGATGTTTTCTCACTCTGGTTGAAAACATACCTAAAGTATGGCCTAATTTTCGAGGATTCACCCACGAAGGCTCTGCTCCGGAGAAAGTTACGAGTTTATACCGCAAGAGATGTACCTAAGCACAAAATGTAGCATCTCCACTGGTTAACTGGTATCCAGCAAAATAAAAAAAATAAATGTTACAGGTTTGGTCGGTCTCGAGCCAGAATGCACACTTTTGCCCCGTAACCCAGCAAACTCCACAATCAGGGTGCAATTCGCATCGTCCTTCATAACACCGACAACCTTTTCACTATGGAACTCTACCTGCCAAGCTAACTGTGTCCATATAAAGTAATTTAGGACATCTAAAACTGAGGAATGGTGAATTCTTAATGAAACTGATACATCCTCAGTCATCTTCTAATCATATCAATCTATGACTTCTTCGTAGAGCGAATATTACATAATTTTTGGCGATATTTTACCTGTATTCACTATGTTTTGCGATTTTTCATAACATTTCGGGATTTTATGAGTTGGGGTGCGTAAGAGATTGACATGACTGTTGGGGCGAGCGATAGCACTCTGGCATCGCATTCGGGAAGCGACCATCCAGTTTTAAGTTATTTTTTCCATAGTTTCCTGAAATCACTCCAGGCGAATGCCACTTACACGCCTTGTCAAAGTATGCGGTAAATAGAAACAGAATGAGGATTGGACTGTTAACTCGAGAAATTCCGAAACATCTGTCAATATTTGTGAGGCCGAGCATATTTCATGATCCTTGACACTGGTGTGTGCATGTATAAGTTGTCAATATTCTGTAAGTCCTAAAAGGTATATACTTTCGAAGTTTGTGCTTGGCACCTTTCCTAGCTTGTTCTTGAGTGGTGCAGTTCGTGACAGTTTTAGATACGTGCCAATCCCCGACAATATGCTATGCATCTGTTACCGCTGTTTCTGCAGAAAGTATGCATTCTTCCATTTTTCCAACTAACTGTGGTCTGTACCGCATTTTTCGCATGTGTCGGGATAAGAACTATTCACATGTGCCCTTTGGAGGTTGTACACGAGATCCATTAGTCTACGAAACAGACTCGTATACTGGCACTGACGAAAAATTTCATGAATGATCTAACATGATCTAGAACTTAGTGGATGCTATCTTCGGTGAATTTCTGTATTGCGACTGTAGGCATTTTGAAATCAGTGTAAGGTGAGGTAATTTTTCACGCGTTTAGTCTATTTCTGTTACCGCTGTTTCTGCAGAAAGTATGTATTCTTCCATTTTTTCCAACTAACTGTGGTCTGTACCGCATTTCTCGCGATGTCAAATATTTTCATACAAGAACTTTAAACACAAGTGGCCACATACGTGTGTGCCGTATTCCTGGTGACGTTGTACGTGTACAGTATTCTGTTGCCCGCAAAGTATCGCTGCAATTCCAATGGTGGGGGTAAGTCACCAAAACTGTCAAAATATTTAACTACACCTTCTTTGTACTTTATATATGCAACCCAATGTGTTCCGGCATTTTCAGCACTGTCCAAGTTCACTATTCCACATTCATGATGACGAATTTTTTCAGGTAATTCATCACGCATGAATACACCTCGAAAATGAGGTATACGCAGACGCTTTACATATCTATATATATCCCTGTCCGTCAGCGGCTGGACAGAGTTTTTTTTTTTTTTCTTCAATCCTGATCCGTCTTTTCTGTATGGCGGCCATCCAGATTTAACTTTTGTTTCCATAGTTTCCTGAAATCACTCCAGTCGAATGCCCACTACACGCCTTGTCAAAATATGCGGTAAAATAGAAACAGAATAAGGATCTGGCTGTTAACTCAAGAAATTCTGAAAGATCTGTTAATATTTTCATGACCCTTGACACTGGTGTGTGCATGTATAAGTTGTCAATATTCTGTAAGTCCTAAAAGGTATATACTTCAAAGTTTGTGTCTTGGTACCTTCCTAGCTTGTTCTTGAGTGGTGCAGTTCGTGACAACTTTTAGATATGACAATATGCTATACATCTGTAACCGCTGTTTCTGCAGAAAGTATGCATTCTTCCATTTTTTTTCCCCATGTCAATCGATGACTTCTTTCGTGGAGAGAATATTAGATAAAATGACCTCGACAGTTCTGTGCGTTCAAACAGTCAGGAAATGTAAAGTGCTGTGCTCCACACATAAAGTATTAAAAAGTTTTTCAAATTCCCAGATCAATATTTCTCTTTTTCATGAAGGCTGTTTTTTATGCTAGTTCTATTCTGCTTTTAACATTTTTTTTTGTTTCGGCCATCGGTTGTAATTTTTCTTCCTAAGTAACAGAATTCACTTACTTCTCCAATTGCATTCGATCCTATTTTTATATTTAATCTACTAGTATGGGGTATCATTTCTGCTAATTTCACCGAGCGTGGTGGTGAACCGGCTAGCGTTCTGGCCTCGCATTCGGGAGGACGGCAGTTCGAATCCCCGTCCGGGCATCCAGATTTGGGTTTTCCATGGTTTCCCTAAATCACTCCAGGTGAATGTCAAAAGGCCATGGCCGAATTCCCTCCAGTTCAAAGTCTGCAGTCCCATCCCGCCTCTAATGACCTCGACAGTTCTGTGTTTTCAAACAAACAGGAAAACGTAACACTGAAAATAGTTCGGTCGAGTTTCATCAGTGCCACTACCTTGACATTAGAAATCTATATTTTACACTTACAACTGTTCACTGCAATCCATGAGCTACTTAGTTGACAAGATCTCAGAAATCATCCTATCACTTCACATTTCATCTAGTACTCGAGAACAACACATTTATAAATAATAATGATTATTCACGTACCACGCTAAACTGAAACCTGATGTGCGATAACTTTTTGGAAAGAACTGTGTAAGTCGGATTCTGCACAGAAAGTGATAATATTAAAAATAACGCGTTAGTATTCGTTGATAAAAGTCTGAAGTATCTTGGTAAATAGTTAGATTTTAATGAGAGCAATTGGCTATAGAAAATCCAAAAATTAAATTTAATACACGAGGTTTCATTTGAAGGCTGTGAGACAATATTAGAGGTTCTAAATTTATGAGAAAAAATTAGTATCAAAGTGAACGAACTTTACTCTGAAATAACAATATTACACGAAATCTAGTAGGTAAAAGTAAGAGCAGTATTTCATTGGTAAAAATGAGCTTTTGATCGACATTAATTTAACAACTGAAAGCGATAAAGCATATTACAATTTTACTGTAGACAGAAAATTGTTAAAGATGCAAGAAGTGCAAAGAATTCTTCCACTGCTTGTGCGCATGCTGATGTTTATTGTTCCGCTTGATCTCAGCTGAGACTGAAAATAGAAATGTCAATACCAATGGAAACTCGTTTGCGAATGTTGGGTAACACATTCCTAGTGATGATACGAAGTCAACTTGCATGAAGTCGCTGCATGTGAGCTTAGTTCTTCATGGAAGTCGAGGAAGAAGATAGGTGTGTAATGTATATTATCAAACGAAATTTTCTTTTGCTTGGAAATAAACTGTCTTCCCATGTTTACACAGCGTAGGTTTTCGTAACGAGACCGAAAAACTGAGTGTACAGAACTAATTACTCAACGTATCCAAAACTACACGTTTTAAAGAGCAACACTGAACACAAGACATGTTACGCCAAAGGTACCAGGTAGAAAAAAAAATTATGTATAACCTGAGCTTGGAGGACGCGGCTTCAAATCCCCGTCCGACTATCCAGATTTTTGGATTTCCATGGTTTCCCCTAAAATGCCATGGCCGAATTTAATCCCGTTCCTTGTCCCTAGTCCTTTCACGCTTCTACTGACCTCCATGACTACGAGATGTAAAGCCAAAGGCATAAGAAATATAATAATTGAAAAAGATATGGCTGCCATGGATGCCGCGATTGTATTCTGTCGAACGGAAACATAAACGAAATGTCGTCTATATCTGAACCCTGGTCTCGCATTCGTGAGGACGCAGGTTTGAACTCTCATTCGGGAGGACGCAAGATTCGAATCCTCTTCCGGCTATACGGATTTCGGTTTTCCATGGTTTCCGAAATTACTCCAGGAGAATACCGGGATGATTCCTTCAAAAGGCCGTGGCTGAATGCTTACTCACAGTACCAGCCAGTATCAATAATGTCGTTTGTTCTTACCCCACACATACTGTGGCGATGTTTGGGAATATAACCTAGGTACTTAGTACACTATCTGAAATACCAGATTTATTTGTCCCAATCGTTGAAATGTTCACAGCTTTCCGAATGTTTTTGTCGTATTCATGTTGGAAATTATCAAGGATTTCGTTATTTCGTATTCAACGAATAAAAAATAATGTATCTGTACTCTGAATTCAAGTGCAATCTACAATTATTATATCATGAAGGGGTGACGGCACCTAATAACGTTTTGTTAGGAGGACCCCTCTCAGAACAGATGGGCGGACAAAGAAATTAATGGCGGTCGATGGGATTTTTTTTTTTTTTTTCGTGCGGGCCCAAACAGTTTAATACATTGCGGCTCCAGGTAGGGTTGGGATGGCCTGCTGGCTGCGGGGTATATGAAATTCATTCAAGTCAGCGGGCGGGCGGCTTATTCAACATCATATAACGTTAAAACTAGTATCCCGAAAACGGCTCGACAGATTCTCATAGAATAAATTTCTCTGCACTTGGTAGAAAAATTACTTGTAAATTGATATGCCATAACACTATTTAAAGATTAAATCTTAATTTATATGTTTTAGAACTTTGAACCCACGACCACCTGCCTAAGAGGAATAGGTGAATTTGTGAATAAATTTTAACTTTCCATATTTTTTTTTTTTATTTTTTTTTTTAATATGTACAGCATTGAAATATTTGAACTATACTGGTATACATGTTTTTGCAGCAACCTAAGCAGTGCACTGTATATATTTACCAACTAGATACACAGATAAACGGTATATTTCCTCTTCACACAAACACTATTTGCAAAGCATTCATACACATTCACCTAGGTACAGATTTGTGCCCCCAGGGTAGGGTCTTGCACTGCCGGAAATATTACGTAATCCCCGCCGCGTAGCCTCATTAGCATATTATTCCCATTTATGATCTGAGGCGAACACCTGCGCGGCACGTGCGCGGCGGGGAGGGGGAGGGGGGCGGGAATGACCACAAACTGACCGCAAGTTGGCGCCGGCCCGCCTTCGATATGTCACACCACAAGAATGTAATAAAATAAAAAGAAAAAGTGTATTTCGAGCGTAATTGAGGTTTAAAAAAATAATAAAGCCATTTAGACGATTTATGAGCCGTAACAACGTGGCACGTGGCCTTCTTGACAGCTTGATGACAGGTGTTGATGATTTATGGTGGGCACGTGGTCTGGCGAACACCTGCGCGACGTGGGGGGTCCTGAGCTCACTCGCCCTCCCATAAGGAATACATGGGGTGTTTTGGTCCGGGGTATGAGCTCACTCGCAGGTTATGGCACTACTATGGATGTATGTATGATATATATTACAGTTCTTTTATCCCTCTTACATTAATATTTATTTCATATCAGAAGTTTTTATCCTATCTTCATTTTAATAAATAGTAGCAGGTTCCTTTGAACTGAAGAATTAAATAAGTTATGCTAAGTATATTTTAAAAACGTTATTCTTGCGTTATAATTAATATCGAAAATAGTATCTAAAATACTCTGAAGTTAAGGAGAATAACAATTTCCCACTTGAAATCACAGGTGTTTTCTATATTCTTGACTGACAATTTTATTCTCGCATCTTTCTTATCTTCTTCATTAGTGAATTACTTATGTTAGTGTTCGCATCTATTCAGACGATAATTTTGTTCTTGTGATGCATCAATTCTAAATTCCTAACTAATTTAAATCAATTAAACATGTGAAATTTCCTGAAAATGTGAACTTTACTTTACACATAACGTCCATGACCCTCACATAAACAAAGACTTAATCAGACGTCATTAGCATTGTACTAAAGAGAATACAACATTTATAGAATGTGTAGACTGTTAAAATTTCGACATTCAAATGTCTAAATGTCGTTTTTCGAAAGTGTGTAATCGACATTTTCTTACGTTTGTGTTTTATGGCTTCCCCCCTTGAGGATAGTGATTTCAGTTTCTTTTGAAAATGCATAGTGGGACATGTTAACATATTCCAAATGAAAATACCATAAAAAATTAAATAAATTTATAATAAGGCTTCCAGATTTTATTTATTTATTATTATTATTTTGTTAGCTCGTACATCTTCTGTTTGCAGGAATGAGGCTGGGTTTAATTCAGACTAAAGTTGGTCTTGCACATCTGCTGTCCAAGTTCAACATCCTGCCTACAGAGATAATCAAGACACCCGTCCAGTTCAATACACAGTCCTTTGTACTAATGACAAACCACGGCATTCAGCTGCGGCTGGAGAAGAGAAAGTGAAACACCTACTTTATGCTATCATATGATGAATAGATTTTCAATGCAAACGATATAAATAGTTCAGATGTCACAAAAAACCAGACATTAGCGATTTTCTTGTACATATTGAGTAAATACTTGAAGGTTCATAGATCAGATTATTCCCTGTTTTTTAATAATTGTGTTCATCTAGATTCTAGAGAGAATAATAAATTTTATACTGAGGAATAAAGTATATTCTGTGTTCACACACTGCTCTTAAATTTTCCTAGCTTGCTAAAAACGTTAATTTGCACTTTAATTTTTTGTTACAAAATTTACAGTTCGTGGTTCAATCTCACATGTTTCATAAATCAGTGTGCAGCAAGTTCTGCGGGGGCGGGGACATTCTAATTTAATGTAAAAACTCCGCTTTCATTTTGAAGGTTGACAGAGAATAATTATAAAGTAGCTGTGAATAAGATTACATTTTTAAAATAACGCTTTGTTTAAAGGCATGTTTAGATAAATCGCACGTAAGTTTTTACACTCGTTTTGGTCTTCTTGATAACATCATAAAGTGTAGTTAAATTATTTAATAAAAAAGGATAATATTTGTTTTGACGTGTGTGCCAATATTAAACAGGAGTAAAATAACATCTTTGAATTTCCCAATGGTAAATAGCAACTGGTTATTTGAGAGTCTGTGAAAGAGTTGTTGATCTGACGGTTGCATTCTGGTAGAAGTAGAGCCTTTCGCCAATTGATAATGAGCAGCTGGGTGAATAAACTGCAGGCTAATGGTGCGCATCTGTTGATTCGCAGCTTTCCATTAAGATTGTTCAGCTTGTCTGCTTATTGTGACAATGGTTGCCTGTTTGCTAAACAGTGTT